>NRSV01000044.1:0-270002 GCA_002286855.1 Bipolaris cookei | reverse complement strand
CTCATCTTCGCAGGCAAGGTTCTGATCTCTACCTGGTTCACGAAGGATCTGCCACGCGACTGGATAATCCAAGTCAGTCCTACTGGCTGGACGAACAACGATCTAGCGCTTGACTGGCTTCGTCACTTCGATTCCCATGCGCGCCCTATGGGGACGCATAGGCTGCTCATTATTGACAGCCATGAGAGCCACTGCTCGGTAGCTTTTCGAGATCTCTGCGAAGAGATGAAGATAATTCTTCTCTGTATGCCTCCCCACTCGTCGCACCTCTTACAGCCTCTTGATGTGGGCTGCTTCTCGCCGTTGAAGCGCGCGTATGGTGATGCTATCTCAGTCTTGGCACGCAATCGCATCCACTATATCAGCAAAGAAACCTTCCTACCAGCGTTTAAAAAGGCCTATTACAAGGCTATTACACCAGAGAATATCCGCGGAGGGTTTCTAGGTGCTGGGCTTACGCCACACAATTATCACGTTGTTTTATCGCAGCTTAACGTCGTGTTGCGTACGCCGACTCCACCAGCGCAAGAGACTCCTACCTGGGAGCCGAAAACGCCGCGCAACGCGCACGAAATGGAGGCGCAGGCTACGCTTATTCGAAACCGCATGCAAATCTAGCAAGAGTCTCCTACAACTTCTCTTAAGGAGTAGATGCAGCAGTTGAGTAAGGGCGCTCAGCAGATAGCTCATAATATGGTGCTTATGCACGAGAAACTTGATCGCCTTGAAGCTACGATTAGTGATGTAACAAAGCGAAAAACTCGCAAGAGGCGCTACGTACAGACAGAGGGGTCCCAGACAGTTGGCCAGATAGCTGATCAGATCGCTGAGGCAGAGGGTGGCAGGTGTAATGAGGGTGCAACGCCTGCGAAGAGGGTGCGCAGTGAACGGCGCTGCGGACGTTGCAGCCAAATTGGACACAACTCTCGCACCTGCCAAGTAGAATTAGAGGATATAGAGGATAGCGATGCGTCTGAAGAATAATATCTTGTTCTACTTAATAAGAAATACTATAGTGGTATTGCGTGATATTGTTACGAAGGCGGAGTAGGGTAAGAAAGCTGCCGGTTCGGTGGTGAAACACGTTACTAAGTACTATTTCCTATATCCTGTGAGAGCTTGCTGGAAGGTAGCCTAGCTGCCCTACATCTCTCCCTGTTATCAAAGCGCTTCTTAGCACCAGGTATCTAGAAAACCAGAAATAGCTCTGCTAGATAAAGGCCAAAGCACAATAGCCACGTTATACACCTCCCAATCTGTAAATAATTGCCCCATAGAACGGCCTTTGGACAAAGTCTTACATGGCCACGAGCTAAATAGACTACAATGGAATAATAACATGCCCGCTATTGGCAAGTGTGCAGATAGCCAGTCGTAAGTATGTGTGTATAACGGTGACTAGCCGACGAAATGGACAACGTACTGTATTCCAGTCACTTTATCTTCGGAGTCACGACATCTTCGGAGTCGCGACATTGTAACCCCCGAAGGGCACTAGTGGGGCGCTATGGGTCACAGGAGCCAATAGCCGTGGGGCGGTGTGCTCACCGGCTCGGCCGAGGCGTCGTGATGGTTGCAAGGTTGCATACATACTAGCGGATAGTAGTAGACGACCAACATATCTTTGATTTGACACATGACGCGAGCAATACGACTTGCATTCAACGCTTACAAATTCCCAGAAAGAAATGACGTCCTAGTTATATGTTACACAGAGGATAGAAATGGGACTTGGCTTTGAGCCGCAGGAGTAGTTATGCGACCATGGGCGAAAATGCAGGCTAGTTACGTGTAGGGAAAAGAGGGGCTATTTCGGTTAAACAATACGGGACATGTCCCCTTTCACCAATATCTGCGGAATGGTACTCTGGAATTTGCGAGTCTCGGGGTTAGGCAGATGCAAGAGACTTGATCTGGTACGGCTCCATTAATGTTGCCTACGACGTATGTGAACGCGCCCTACGAATATTCAATGCAAGTGTATACTTGCTTGGGGCCCCTGGGTAAAAAACACACCTTACGCCCTGAAGCACCCATGTTCGGAGTTAAGCGCTCAATCTCTGCGTGACAAGCCACCGACGCTGCGAGCATAGAGGTGATTGCACGCCCCCGGCCCGTACTTGGCTGCTAGTTGTAATCTAGCCGTATTCCATCTTGTGCTTGTTAAGCAATCATGCTGCTGTTTGTACGCGTACGTTTGTGCCAGTTATTTGCTTTGCCTATTCCCGGGCGCGGATACAAACAGTTGAGAGGCATGCATATCTCAGTGCCGTCGGTTTAGCTACTAGTTACCTCTAAGTGTTCTTTACCAGCCTCTTTATTTTCGAAACGACGAGCGGCGCAATATCATCTGAACATCGAATGATAGTAACTTGACTCAAACACAAGACCTCTTCTATCCTTCACACATCGACATCATGTCCGAGCAAAGGCCATCAGAACTCTATCGACACCCCACAAGAAGCGAGATCATCGACCAAGCAGTAGCCGAAGGCCACGATGCAGATATCCCAACCAACCTTGGCTCAATATACCAAGTGCCAAGTCAAACTTCCGGCAAGGCACCCTGGAAACACAAGACCAAAGATGAATACGAAACGGGAAACAAAGATGTCGAAAAGGGCAATGCCAATTCAATATCTAGCGGCGATGACCTAGAAGAAGACCACGACCCCAACATCGTCGATTTCGACGGCCCAGACGACTTAGAGAACCCAATGAACTGGAATGCCACCAAAAAATGGGGCACAGTATCTATAGTCTCCGCAATCACTTTCCTCACACCCCTCGCGAGCTCGCAGTTCGCACCCGGTGTACCTGAAGTCATGCGCGATTTCCATTCAACAAGCAGCCTACTCTCAGGTTTCATGGTATCAGTGTACGTGCTTGGCTTCGCATTTGGGCCGCTGATAATCGCGCCGCTGTCCGAAATGTACGGGCGGCTGCCGCTATACCATAGTTGCAATTTCTTGTTCATTGTGTTTACGATTGCAGCGGCGGTGGCGACGAATATGGTGCAGTTTATTGTGTTTAGGTTCTTCATGGGGTGTTTTGGGGGGGCGCCCATGGTTCTGGGCGGTGGTACGATTGCGGATTTGATTCCGAGGGAGCAGAGAGGGACGGCAATGGCGGTGTGGATGATGGGACCTAGTAAGTTGATATGATCATTTTCGTATGGGGGAGTGGCTAATAAGTTTGATTTAGCAATTGGACCTTGCGTTGGGCCTATCATCGGTGGCTTCCTTACGGTTGCGAAAGGGTGGAGATGGAACTTTTGGTTCGTGGCTATAGTGGTAGGTTTCACATCATGGTGTGTAGGAGGCTGACTGACTCGACGTTCAGGGCAGCGCATTTTTCATTATGTCGCTCATGCTCATGTCAGAAACGTCTGCCATCATCATCCTTCAACGCAAAGTCAACCGTCTCAAAGCCTCGACCGGCAATTCCAAACTTCGCTCCAAACTCGACACGGGACTTTCTCCCCGCCAACTCTTCAAATACTCGATTATTCGTCCCACTAAAATGTTGTTTCTTTCGACAATTTGCTTTTCCATCTCCCTTTACATCGCTATCACGTATTCCTACCTTTACATCCTCTTCACCACCTTCTCAACCGTCTTCAAGGGACAGTACGGATGGAAGGATGGGATAAGCGGTCTTTCGTTCCTAGGTCTGGGTGTCGGCTCACTCATTGGACAATTAGTTTACGTCCGCTATGGCAACAAGATCGTCGACAAGCACATCAAACGCGGCGATTTTTGCCCAGAGCATCGTCTGTACATGATGTGCATTGGCGGCATCGCTATCCCCTGCGGCCTCTTCATCTACGGCTGGAGCATCCAGTACCAGACGCACTTTATGGTGCCCGAGGTTGCAACGGGCATGATTGGATTTGGCCTGTTGATGTCATTTATGCCCGCGACCACGTACCTGGTTGATGTATTCACGGTGCATGCAGCGAGTGCCATGGCAGCAAGCACCGTGCTGAGGAGTCTGGCTGCAGCGTTCATTCCACTGAGCAGTCAGACCATGTACGAGAAGATGGGGTACGGGTGGGGAAATAGCATGTTGGGGTTCGTATCTATGTTACTGGTACCGATGCCATTTTTATTCATCAAGTTTGGCGAGAGAATTCGGGCGAGGAGTACGGTCAAATTGTGAGGTGAGGAGGGTAGAATCACATTTCTTCTGTATGAAAGACCACTGGGACTGGTCGTAATATGCAACTAAAATTGTAATGATGATGATTGGTATGCATGTATAAACAGCATAGCGAGCTATAGTTAGTAACACGACTACACACTTTAATATACTACATGTATGTACGAAGCTATTACTCGCCTCGCAGTGATGGGGCCTGTGCGGAGGGCGGAATACGGAACCCGTGCTTACATAAGAGGTTGCTGTGCCTGTTTGAGAACTGCATCATCGCTGTTGAATTGCCTCAAGTCTTCTGTCCTTTTGCCCAAGCATACTATCGCATAGCAAATCTCTCCTCGCCCGCACCCAGGCGTCCATCTCTCCCCGCCCCTCTCGTTTCTTTTTCGGTCCTCGCTTATCTGCCCGTCATGTCTGGCCAACAGTGTATCCGCCGTCTGCCAGCTGCCATGCGCTCTGTGCGAGCTTTGCGCGCGAGCCCTCAATGTACTCCTGCTGCCCGCTCCTACTCAGCCCTCGCCAAAGCCAACTCGTCCGGTCTGCTCCGCCAGGCCTCAAGGTGCCACCAATTGCTCCACCCCACCGACGTGCCATCAACTGACACCCCCCACACAGGCGGCCAGACCAGCTCTCCTCACAGCGCCTATGCGCTCTCAAGCAGATAAGAACCTATGCCGACACCATCGTCAAGGTGCCCGAAATGGCCGAGTCCATCACTGAGGGAACCCTCAAGCAATGGTCAAAACGTGCGATCAACTCTCGTTGCTCGACTGCGGGGGCAAGCTAACGACGTGTGCAGAGGTTGGCGACCATGTTGAGCAAGACGAGGAAATCGCAACCATTGAGACGGATAAGATTGACGTTGCTGTAAATGCGCCCGAGGCCGGAATCATCAAGGAGTTCCTGGTCAACGAGGAGGACACCGTCACTGTTGGACAGGAGATTGTGAAGCTTGAGCCTGGCGCGGCGCAAGAAGGTGGAAAGAAGGAAGCCAGCCAGGAGTCCAAGGAACCCGCTTCCCAGGACCAGGAGACTTCATCGCAACCTGAAGGCCAGCAGGAGCAGTCTCAGCCTGAGCCGCCAAAGGAGGAGTCCAAGCCAGCGCCTCCTAAGCAACAAGAGCAGCCCAAGCAGGAACCAAAGCCTGAGCCCAAGAAGGACTCCAAGCCAAAGGAGGAGCCCAAGCCCGCAATCCCCGGCAGCCGTGAGGAGCGTCGCGTATGTCTATAGAGTCCGTCTCATATTACATGTGCACTAACTGTTCAATGCAGGTCAAGATGAACCGCATGCGTCTCCGAATCGCCGAGCGTCTCAAGCAGTCGCAAAACACGGCCGCTTCTCTGACCACCTTCAACGAAGTCGACATGTCCTCCATCATGGAGTTCCGCAAGCTCTACAAGGATGAGATTCTCAAGAACAAGGGCGTCAAGCTCGGTTTCATGTCCGCCTTCTCCCGCGCCTGCATCCTCGCCGCACGCGACGTCCCCGCTGTCAACGCTTCCATTGAGGGTCCCAACGGCGGCGACACGATTGTGTACCGCGATTACGTCGACATCTCGGTTGCCGTCGCTACCGAGAAGGGTCTTGTCACACCTGTCGTTAGGAACGCAGAGAGCATGGATATGGTTGGCATCGAGAAGGCCATTGCCGACCTCGGCAAAAAGGCACGTGACAACAAGCTCACCATTGAGGACATGGCCGGTGGTACCTTTACCATCTCCAACGGTGGTGTCTTCGGCAGTCTGATGGGCACTCCCATCATCAACCTCCCACAAACGGCTGTGCTCGGTCTGCATGCCATTAAGGAGAAGCCTGTCGCCATCAACGGAAAGGTTGAAATCAGGCCGATGATGTACCTCGCCCTCACCTACGACCACAGACTTCTTGACGGACGAGAGGCTGTTACTTTCTTGGTCAAGGTCAAGGAGTACATTGAGGATCCCAGGAAGATGCTATTGTAGATATGGGCGCGTTCTTGCGTGTCAATTTTTTGTACATTAGGACAGCATTAGCTTGACGAATGTTGATCAAGAGTGTTTGGTTGTGTTGTGGCTGGCGGTTTTTTTCTGGAGCTGTGCTCTAAAACCCTCGGGGCAACTACACTAAGCGAGTGATACTACTGCGCATCTACGTACGATATCCATTGTAGCCGTCACGATAATATGAATCTGTTTCACTTTGTCATGTATGTACATGTTACCCAGAGTGAAGACCAAACTTTGTGTCACAAGATGCTAGGAGCACGAATCCAAAAGCTTTGGGAAGCGTTGGTGAATTGCTACGTACACTATCTGTGAAGACTCAAGACGTTGCGTAAGGAATCAGAACAGAAATTCGTCAACAGAATATATCATGGGTGGCTAGCGTACGTGTAGTACCTCGGTAGCACTCAGCCAATCAGCAGCAGAATCCAGGTGTTATGGCAACCCGGTGGTTACCGTGACACTTTGTGAAAAGTCCTACATCTGTCATTGCCGAGAGATGATGCTGCTGCACTTTTAGAACAAATGATGCAGTGTCAGTGTGACATTGTGAATAGTATCTGATCCATTCCAGTAAGTCAGTCCCCAGAAATTTAGGGTTTAGACGTAATTCTGAAGAATTATCCTGTTATGGCTCTGCCGAGCCTCACCCTGTTGGGCATAGCGCCTCGGCTCCGATCCTGTATATAGCCCACCTCCAGATCCTCTGGGATAGACAGACATATATCATACACTTGCCTGTGACATATCCATCAGCAAATTACACAACAATTCTAGGCGAAAACATTATAAAAAGGTTGAATCACTTGTCAAAGCAACTGGACTATGGTCAAGATACGAAATTGGAATTTGCGCTACGTACCTATAGCCTAGCAATCGATGAGCACGGCACTGTGTTGCTCAATAGAGTTTTGGAAAAATTACATAGTGTACGATACAGTTTAGTATAATCTTCGGGGTTGAACATTCGTGGTGCTCTGATTATGGGCGGTAAAATATTGGATGCTTTTTAAGAATGCCTTTAGGTAGATACCTAGATTGAGGGAATGAAATCGCTTCATATTGCGAATGTACTAGGAAGTAGATAAGCTGAATTCCATACTGAATCATCTTGTAGTCTCTTGCAATGACACACATATACACTTCACCACATAATCTCTTCTTTGAGCAGCAAAACACTCTGCGTTCGGCATAATTATGCTCTTTTGTATTCCTGAGCATCCATACGCTGCCCGCACCCTGCCGAGTCATGCCAAGCGAAGCAAAAAGAAAGTGAACATTTAGCTAAAGCCACACGAATGTGCGAAAATAAATTTACTGTATACGTTCAGATGATGTTGTAAGAGCCGAGAAAAAAATGCAAAAAAGAACGATGCGGAGGAGATTCGAACTCCTGCGGCCGAAGCCATATGATATCTAGTGAATTCGAGTCATACCCATTAACCACTCTGGCACCGCACCTGAATGCTGTGGTAATTGATGGATGTTTTTATTTTTGAATAAAATATATTAGAGATGTTAAAACGAGGTCCCTTTCGCAGTATGACTAAAGAGAACCTGTTGGGAGGATGTAGGGTAGCCGCTCTGTATTGTATTGTCACATCTTACTGTTACGTGTGCACAATACGATAACATAACTATGTTGTGTGCACGGACGTAGTACAGACCACCGCGGCACCTTCCACTCCATCACACGAATCCCTAATGCATCTTCTACCAACCTAGACTGAACTCACATATTCTCAACAATAAGATAAAATTTTGACGTGAAGTGAGGTGTGGGTAATGTGGGGCAGGACGATTCCGTCCCTTTCGTCAGCACTGGTTGCAGTCTGTCATTTACTAACATGCAATTGCAATTTTTGCATAAAAAATCGGTGTAATGATTTGATTTAACATGGCTTCTATAGAATTAATGTAACTATTAAAGATAAATGGAATGAGCATGAGTGTTTTCATATGGAGTATACATATGCTTCATGCATCATTACCCATTCCACCATTTTAAACCCTATTGTACAAAAAAAAGCCCCCGCAACGTGATCAAAAACCTTTCCTGCTCCTAGACTCCAGTACTCATATCAAATCACTGCCAAAATTTTGCAATATCCTCGATCCTCAGACACTCCGCTTCTTCATGCACTCTCCTCGCAGAAACATTATCTTGCCCCGCTGGCTCAGAAGCTTGCATACCCCAGCGCGCAAGTTCTTCCGGACTCTCTGCCCACTCCTCTTCACTGCAGCATTGAGTTTGTGCAATAGTAGGGGTTGGTTTTGTATCAGCTATTTGGCAATGCTCGGTGTACGCGTAAAGCGTTTGCCGTTGAGCGCGGCAATGACCGATAGTGTGGTCGTGTTGGTTTGTTGGTACGGCTGCGATGATTGTGGTAGCTGTCATTTTTGGCGTTGTATTTATTGGGATCTCTGGTTGTGATTGAGATGCAAGCCTTAATGTGTATATGTGTAATGTAGTTGTGATTATTGATGCTTTGTTGTGATGGTTAGAAGTAAAGCGGTAGGTACTCAAAGCTTTTATACGAATAGTTAGCGGACGAAATCATGCAATCACGGAGCGTGGACGGTAATTTGTGTGAGGACAAGGTGACAGTGTAGAGGATACGGCAATGTGTGGCGTTATTGCATTGCATTGGGTAAGCTAGTTTGGTGATGGTGGTGAGATTGAGAAGTGGCGCCACCTTCACCACATGAGCGAGAAAAACGCAGCCAACGCAGCCAACGCAGCCAAAGACGCAATGATACAGAACTATGGAAATTAAAAAAAAATAAGTTGAAATCATGGTATACAGCAACAAGACAATGGGTATTCTAAGCTCAAGCAAGCTCAACTGAAATGCGAAAAAAAAAGTTCAAGGAAATCGGTAAAAGGGAATACGACTTCAGGAGTCTTCGGCACGCGAAGACTCTGACACTGGCGGGGAGGGAGGGTGCGAGGTATCTAGGTATGCCCTCTTCGCATGTGGCAGCTCATCCGTTTCCGCTTCTGTGCGTGCGCGCTTGTGTAATGCATTGGCTGATTCGACGTTTATGTGCGGTAGTGTGGATTGGTTGACCTGGCGCTGTGACTGCCTTGCTTCCTTTTTCTTAACCACAGCCTTCTTCCACTGTGCCACGACGCGTATGATGGAAGCAATACGCTCGAAATGCGACATGGGAGGTGCAGACTCCATTTCCACCCACTCAATCTTCCTTAGACCCATCAATGCCTTGTTGGCAAAAGACTTAGAGAGAGCTTTGGTCATAAACTCAATCTGCTGCTGGTTTAGGACTGGATCTCGGAGACCAAAACGCAGGGTCAAGTAGCCCCTTGGCCTGGTCCGCCAACTAGGCAAGTGCAAAGCATGCGCCTTCGCAAATTTCAGAGGCGCCAGAAAGATGTGCTGTTCGCTATAGTGAACGCTCTTACCACGGGACCATATCTGGGATGGAGTATCCTTGCGGCGAGGGTCCATGTTGATACGCTGATACAGACGAAATGTAGATATCGGACCCTCGCTGTCTTTGTCCAGAAGCTCCTTGAGAGCATCAATGAGCGCGCGGGTGTATGAATTCTTACCAGGAGCTTCAGTCGTCTGATCGATTGCACATGCGCTGAGGAGCTCAAATCGCTTGTGGCCATCCTTGGAAGACTTGACAAAATTGCTCGAGTAGCAGGTGTCCAAAATGGTCAGGACATCTCCCTCGACATCCTCATGCCTGAGAAGATCTTCTGCCTTGTTCCAAGTTGCGCGGGCGGCCGTGCGGAATCCTCTATCCTGGAGCAGAGCATTATTACGGAGACTGCCCGTGAGTTCGAGACAGTGTTTCTGGTCGTTGAAGACGCCATGGCCGGTGTAGTATACAATCAAGAGGTTGTCTGGTCCGTCGTTATTGCAGATGAAATCACTAACATAGCTGTCTAGCTGGTGCTGTGGCTTTTTGACGACGTTGAGTTCGACGATGCTGGTGGCGTAGTTGAATTTCTCACGGAAGAGAGAGTCGAGTTCCCTTGCCTAGTAAGGTCAGACGGCGACGCACGCCAACAAGTGTTTCACAACAACTCACCTCTTCGCCCGTCTTGAGCTCGTCAAGGTCATCCGCCCACTTGATGATCAGCACTGCGACATGAGAATACCCCTCCGGCAGGTCCATATTGCGTGCAATAGCCTCAGCCCACCAGTTCTGCATCTCTGCGGCTCTTTCTTGGTATTCAGCATCTGCCGCGCTTGAGGTGCTTCCGGGCATGCACCCATCGCTCTGCTGGACCGGTCCATCTTGGGATGGCTCTTCGTTAATCGATTGTATCCGTATGTCGGCATGGATGACTTTGTTTGGATATGGGTTTACGACGCGAGGAGTCGCCTCGGCTACCATTGTTTGCACGACGTGCGCGCCAGTGTCTGAGGAGAGGGCCATAAATCAAGAGGATAGCGGGGTTGCTGCAGAGCGTGAGGTTTGCAGCCACCAGCCATAATTAAGAAAGCGTTCGCAGTGGCTTTCAGCCCCCATATTGACGGGACATGCACGACATGCGCGAGCGGGGAGATGTGATAGATGCGAGGGCCAGCCCGCCAATCAACGCCCTGCTAATTTCCGCCTGGGGGCCGCAAACCGAGCCTCCATTGTCTATTTTCGACCATCGTCTTACCGGGATTACCGGTGCCGTGTGCGAACGCTGCTCATGGCAAACCGCACATGGGAATGTTGGCTTACTTAACCAAGGTGCGCCTCCAGCGTGAGCTGATAAGTGGTGTTGCTCGGACATGGCTCAAATGACGCCGAAGCGGCGGCTGTGCAAGCACACATTTGGGCCCCCATCTATAATCATACCAGTCACAAACCTGTGCTGCCTGGGGCTGCATCAATCGTCCTTCTGAGAGGCCAGCAATAAGGACTTGTATATTAACACCTGACCCTTCTCCTCAAGGGCATTATCCACAAGGCTATTCTGCCTCACTTCTCGCATCTCCTCAAGCCATGGCAACCACACTCAGCACGCAGCACATGCAGCCTGCTGAAGACATTCACGCAGCTGACAGTCAGCCACACGAGGACTTCCTGGCCTCACAGCTGGAACATGAAATTCCAGACACCAAATCCGGCGTGCGCGTGGATCCCGACGCCGCAATGGTAAGCTCCGGGTTCTTCATTACACATGCAATGCCGTCTCACAATGCCTTAGGCAAGCGCGCGCTTCAAAAAAGGCGATGTCGTCCAGAAGCCAGTCTTCGTCAACGGCCTGCGTACCAAGGGCGTCTTCACAATCTACGACCGAAGGCCCAATCCTGCGGGCTATGTCGAGTACAAGCTCAAGAATGTCTACGATATGAGAGTCGAATCGGGATGGACTCGCGAGAAGGAATTGAAGCCTGGTAACTAAGCGTTGTCGCATCATCTTGCCATGTGGCTCAGCTCACCGGCAACTGCCAGGCAGCTGAAATCAATGCGCGTGCAACCAATCGCGCATGAGGCGTTAGGGGCGTTGGGGGGCTGAGCTTTATTGAGGGGATAACAATCCCCGTCCAAAGTCATGTCTGATGGCTATGCAATTACTATTCCGCCACACTTTCACGAGCCACACTTTGTTCTTAATCTCTGTCTGACCATTTCTTGATTTTGCGCAAAACTTTCCGTCTTCTCTTCTATTGCATCCTCGGTTACGTGAAGAGTTGCGCTTCCTCTGAGGCCTACAATGACCCCTCCACGAACCATGACAGGAGACACCTACATCGAAAAGACTCCCGAATCCCCAGCATCCCAAACCAACACAGATGCAACTCTGGCTGAAGAATTTGTTGAAACAGCCGACGACACCCACTCCACGATCCATCCGTCCGTGCGGACAGATTCAATTGATATCGAGAGTGCACAGCCTCGTAGGTGTTCCCACCCGCCCATTTGGCCCCCAAAGTCTGCCTGCCCGTCTTGGCTCAACGCCCCGTCTCGTTATGCAGCTATCGCATATGAAAAATGTCCTGCCGTCAGCACCCATGTGCATAATGGCTTTGAGATTCAGGACCAACTACATCGAGACGCTACACGCGCTTTGTGGAAACCAAATAAACTAATGTCCAGATAGAAGGAAAGGAAAAGCGCCCCAAATTGCTCCAAAGGATTACAGTGCCTTTTCGTTCGGCACCTGAACCGGAATATGTGACTGAAAACAGAACGCGCAAGTGTACGCAATACCCTCTCTTTAGGTCGCTTGTTTCTCACACTTGGCAGTGGAGGAAACCCCCAACGGATTTCCTAGACTTGCTGCATTTCAAGCAAGCGAACCAAATTTCTCCCTATACCGCTCTTTCAGCTATTTACACTCACGCGTCCTGCTTGACCTGCAGGACCAAATCACTTGTCTAGAGAAGGAGCTGGACGAAATTGATTGGGAAGATCACGACGAAGATGCCGACCGTTTGAAATCAAGAGACTATGATGTTCAACAGCCTGATGGAGAAGGGGAACCACGTGCCCGCCGAGTTATACTTCGTGAGATTAAGTCGAAGCTAATCGAATATGGTGAGTATCGAACAATGCAAATTAGAATTGGATTTCGAGGTTGACAATCATCTCCAGACGAGGTCCTCATCAAAGCAAGGACACTGGAGTCGTTCCAAAGACCTTCAGACCGCAACTACCGCAGCGTCCGGCGATATTGCCACAACCAAAAACCGCTCATGGACGCTGAGATGGACTCTATCCGCACCAAGGAAGACATTGTCTCACTACACAACGGCCGTGAATGGGCTACTTTCGATGGTGGCGTAGAGACAGTGATTGGCCAAATCGACCGCCTCCTGCAAAAAGTCTTCCGAACCGAGTCTTTGCCACTCCAGGTAATTATTCGTCCTTTGTGGCAAACCCGACATACGGCGCTGACTGCTGCTGCTTAGAAATACTTCCGCACACCAGAGGCCCAAGAGAAAACAACAAACCCCTACGTCTCCTTCTACAGCAGCTCCCGCATCGACAAACTCGTCAACGTACTAATTACCGTGGTTATCTTCTGTCTCCTTGTGATCCCCGTAGTCACCATGTACCAGCTCACAAGCACTGCTACACATGCTGAGCCCAGCCCTACTGACAAGAATGCTGCTGCTGTTGTGGATATAAATAAGAGGGATACTTTCAATGCGGTTGGCGTCTTAATGGTTTTTACATTGCTGTTCAGTGCTGCGATGAGTTTGCTCACAAAAGCGGCGAGGCACGAGCTGTTCGCGGCGTCTGCAGCTTATTGTGCCATCTTGGTTGTATTCATAGGGAACTTTACGGGGCCTGGGAATTGATAGGCGTTTAATTTTGATGATTAATGATAACGATTTATGATTGATGATAGGTATTGGCGTTCGGTGAAGGCCAGCTTGGTAGTAGGGAAGAAGGTCAGCCAGAACATGCCTCTCGTTGCTTACATTGAGTTCATGATTGTTCCTCTTACCCCGAAGCCAAAGCTTGGTGGTCAACACGTTCTTTCTCTAGAGATCTTACGTTGCAAGCATATACCAGGGCTGCTGGTGGATCGGGATAGCTAGATCAAAACTGCCCCTACCACAAAAGTGCAACTACTCATTAACGCCAACACCACGCACTGTTTAGCTATTCAAGATAAGTGGATACTGTGGCACGATACAAGATCAAGCTCAAAAGATCAAAGGGCGACCCGCAATCGAGCTGGTAGAATAGAGCTGAAATCTAATCGCTGTATTGTATTGAGTGAAGAAGGTAGTCTATCTATGTCAGATGGAAACCCATCTGGTGGATTATGAGCCAATTCAGCTGTTGCAAGAGGAAAAAATGTAACATGTCACTATGTCGCAGCCTATGCAAGGCTGCAGAAGCAATGACTTCAGCTGAGCCGAAGCGACAAGCCACTGTCATAGTAACAAGGATGCACAACCTCAACAATAAAAAGCAATAGCTATACGCCATAAATAAACGAAGATGGTAGATAGCAGATCAGTTCAATCATTTGCCCACAAGCATCAAATCTGACAATCTAATTCGACAAGAATTCCTAATATATATCTGCAGTCTAACCACGTGATACTACACTACAATACATAAAGCCGTACTTTGGTGATAGTCATGAACCTTCTACAGAATTCTTCACGTTGTTTGTGATTGTCTTAGCGGTGATTTGGACTACTATTGAACCAAGTTTTCATCCGGCTATTTCGGTTCACTAAAGAGCTCGAATACTTAATGTACGGATTTGTTGGAACAAGGTCCCTTTGTTAGTATGACTACCATAGATAACAGAGTAGGAGGAGGGACAAGGTAGGGTGGCCACAACGTATTGTCTTGACTATCGTGTATCTATCTTCTCTTCTCACCCTTTTGTGGTTGAGTTATGACCAACTGGACAGTGCCTGCCACAACGGGATATCATGTGACCCCCAAGAATCTTCCATCCTGGACTGAACCCATATATTCTCAACAGGATTAACACATCTCATGGGCGAGTCGGTTACAAGGGCGAGTCGGTCACTCTGCCAAGCTGTTACACGGGGTCTGGATCTATACTTCTCTTGCCGGGTCCCACACCAAGGCCGGTGAGCTTTACGCTAGTGTTCCGTGAGGTTGTCTGGCGATTCGTAGTGGAAAAGAGTTATGGATGTAACCGGGGGTTTTGACAAACACTAATCTATATTGCTATAGACTAACGAGTAACAATCTTGTTAAGTAAAGTAACTAGTAAGAAAGTACAATTTGAGTTGACCACAACGAGAGTAAATAATGAAATCCATCCATCCTTATATCCTCATTGCTTTCGTCCTGCCATCTCGGACATCTCGCCAAGACGAGATGGACCAGATGGCACATCACGTGACCTCGAGCCCCGCGGTGATCCGTTACCTTCTGACGCGGAGCTTTGTGGCACCATAACCACTCGTGCTCTCTCGTTCCTCTTGTCCCGCGTCAAGGAGAGCCCCTTTCTTGTTATCTCTGTAACACAAGCCTCCACCAAAGATCATGACTATCCACGACAGTGCAGCAGCATCAAGTACAATTATAGAAAATCGTAATAGGCTATTTTACTTACAGTTTTCTACTGCTCCTTGCTTGCATGTGCGCGAGTTGTGTCCTATCTCACTGCAGCGTCCACAGCGTCATTGCGACGGTTCGTCTGTCTCAACGCGCGCTCTCTTCTTCGCCTTCTTCGCACCACCACGCGCTGTAGAGTCTATAAGAGTAGTCAACTGTAGGCTCTCTTCAGCTGTAAGAGTACCGCTCTGTTGTATCTGCTTTCTATTGCGTGATTTTGTCGCGTGGCGGCCTCGCTGGCTGCTTCAAGCTCAGCGATGCGCAACAGCAGCTGTCCCCTTTGCAAGCTTTTCAAACGCGTCAACCATCGAATTTGGAGAACTGTCTATATGTCTCTGAACTCTAATATTCCCAAGTGTTGATTATGATCCAAATTCCAGGGTATTTTTTGGGGGTCTGGGAGAGCCAGGGAAGGTCTTCGACGGGGAGGGGTGAAGGCGTGCGCAGCTTGACATCAACCTTAGATAGCACCGCCTCTGGGTCATGTGGAACCAAGCCAGCGCCTCGAAATCCTGATTGGATGTTACTCTTAGTAATTGAGGCGTTGTAAGTAGCAATAAAGCACGGTAGGAAGTCTGTTTTGGTGATGTGGGTGATCTTGTTACGCATAAGATTCTCGGCTTGGCGTCCATAGGCCTTCTTTAAAGGCGAAAAACAACTAACATCAAGAGGCCACAGTAGATGCGAAGAGTGAGGAGGCATTTAGATAGTAACAATCTTGTTATCCTTGCAGTGTTGCTGAAAAGCAAGTGAGTTGTGGCTCTTGTTACCGTCAATAATGAGCAGATGGTGGCTGCCAACAACCCTCCCCTTCGTATGCTTGTCAAAGTGCTTTAGCCATTCCAGGACAAGCTCATTTGTTGTGCAGCCGTTCTCAGAGACTGCGACTCTCCAGCCGCGAGGTATATCGCCCTCCTCGTACCAGGCGGAGAGGTGGTTCCTGCCCTTGAAGATAATAAAAGGTAGGATCGCCCATCCCATCGCGCTGATGCCCTGGATATTTGTATTCCACTCTCGATTTCCCTGCTGGATCATCTTTGGTCGTCCTTGACGGTCAGCACGTGTGACTAACTGCCCCAATTGATATTACGCCCATGAGGAAGCCAGCCTCGTCAAAATTAAACATGTCGTTGTCCACAATGCCGTACTTCGCTTTCATGTTTTGTACAAGGCGGAGCCAGCCTCATGTCGCCTCAGGACCTTCACAGAAGACTCTCCTATAGTTGTACTTTCGATTAAGTTCAACTTTGAGCTCAGAGCGACGCTTGACGAAGGATGCAGCCTAGTTCTGGCCGACTGGGACGCGGTGGCGCTCAGTCAGCAGTCAATCAGCCATATCTTTGACAGCAGCAAACTGGGGCGCCCATCCTCGCTCATCTAGGTCAAGTATATGCTCAACAGTCACCTCCTCTTCTGTCTTAAGCAGCTTCGTTAAGTTAGGCGTGCAATCGCGTCGAAATGTCTTTCCAGCAAGTCTATCGCCAACTGAACTTTGGGGGACGTTGTAGATAGCTACAGCGCGTCGCTGAGTAAGTGTCGCGTCACGTTGAATAGCCTGAAGTGCGAGCTGTAATTGGGCCTCTTTTAAAACATGTAAATCGTTATGTTGTTGGCTCATTGTGTATGTGAAGTAGGTAGGTAAATATTTTGGTGGAGGCTTTACAGACTGACCGACTCGCCCGTATGACTGACTCGCCTGTGTGACTGACTCGCCCGTGGGATACGTTATTGGCAATATATTGTTGTTTTTCTGGTTGCTGGCGGTGTGAGATGAGGGCGCGACATGCCACTTTTGCTCGTATCAGTACCATGCCCGTGCACGCAACGCCTGGCGAACACCAGAACACGAGATAAGCCACTAATTTCAACGCGTTGTAACTCCACCATCATGGCACCAATTGATGATGCGCTTGCAGCAATCGAATCGCTCAGACCAAGAGAAAAAATTGTGTACCAAGATATTGCTAATCAGTTTGATGTAAGCAGAACTACATTGAGTCGAAGGCACAGAGGTTGTTAGCGCCCACGGGAAGCCAAAGACTACGACCAACAATGACTTAGCCTACAACAAAAGCTAGAGCTGGTACAGTACATCAATAGTTTCACAAAGAGAGCGCTACTTCTCGCGAGAGAGATAATACGAAATTTCGCATCGTCAATAGCTAAAAAGCCCGTGAGCGATGCTTGGGTTACGCGCTTTCTCAGCCAACACGGCGATCAGCTTGTCTCTCGATGGACCACTGCTATGGACGCCAGCCGCCACAAAGCTGACTCAAAGTAGAAGTAAGAGGCCTAATTCAAGCTGCTACACGGCAAAATAGCCCAGTATTGTATAGAACCGTGTCATACGTACAATATAGACGAGAAAGGCTTCATGCTAGGTGTACTAGGACGCTCAAAGCGAGTACTCAGCCGTCGTTTGTATGAGAAGGAGGTAACAGCGGCTCTGCAGGATGGCTCTCGTGACTGGATCACGCTCTTAACAGCTGTCTGCGCTGGCAGGGAGGCTCTGCCGCCGGGCCTCATCTACTCGTCGGCGAACAGCTCACTACAGTCAGCATGGGTGAGCTCATCGAAGCTGGGCACTACGACATCTATGCAGCATCATCACCATCTGGCTGGACAAACAAATAGATTGGTCCCGCGTGGCTAGAGCAGGTATTCGATCGCTGTACGAAGTAGAAAGCCCGTCGCGGGAGAAACTAGCGTCTCATTATACTTGATGGCCATGGCAGTCATATTACACTAGATTTTCTTGACTACTGCGACTCTCACCTTATACTACTAGCTATATTTCCACCTCATTCTATTCATACGCTTCAGCCGCTCGACGTAGTGTTGTTGAAGCCACTCTCGACCGCGTACTCAGCTGCGCTCTCAGACCACCTCCACAAGAGCCAGGGACTGCTCCCAGTCAAGAAAAGCGACTCCTTCCCACTTTTCTGGAGTGCCTAGCAGTCAGGGTTCAAAACAGAAACAGTTCTTAAGTCGTTTAAAGCTACTAGCATATGGCCAATGGAACCAGAGCATATACTCGGGAGATTTACCCACATGCCAGCAGGAGATGACCGGAGCTCACCGTCGAGTCTCTCTAACTCTGACTGGAGAAAGATGGACCAGTTAGTCCGTACTGCTGTATCCGACAGCCAGTCAGCAGAGGCAAAGAAGCTGAGTCTTAACGTCTATCATCTCTCTGTCCAAAACTAGCTATTACACCATGGACTCAACAGAATAAAAGAGGCTCTTACTGCTAAGAAAAGCCATAAGAAGTATAGCAAGCCTCTCGACCTGCAGCAGAGACAGGAGTACCACGGTGGTGCTGTCTTCGGGTCTCCACGTAAGCTTAGAGAGGCACATGCTCGGGAGACAGTAAAACAGCAGGAAGAGCAAGAGCAGCAGCCTGAAAAAGCTAACAGGAAGGAGCTTCAAGCTGCTGCTAAGCTGGTCCGACAACATGAGGTAGAAGAGAGACGTGTGGCGAGAGAGGCAACCAAAATAGTGAGGGAGAAGGAGAGAGCAGAAAGAGCAGCTACTCAGGCAGCCCGAGTCGAAGCCCAAACCACTAAAAGAGCGTCTCAACCCACCCAGAATAGGAAGTGTAAAGCTCCAGTAGTACCTCCGTCACGTACCAAGCACCAGAAACGCGGTGGTCGCTTTACAGCTACCGCGGCGTCTACAGAGGCTGCACCAGCTGCTCCACCTAAAACTATCTTATGTGGCCGTACTATCAAAACTCCAAGTAAATATAGTTAGTATAAAATGACTGTAAGCTTCTATATACTACTCTACTATAGTATCCTGTATATATAGCTATCGCGGGTGACTCAACAGCCTCATTTTTGCAGTAGTGAATTGGGTGTTCGCCGGGTGTTGCGCGCACAGACACGGTAGCTGAGCGCTAAGCGTAGTTCGTAGTTTGCACACAACGTGGATTCTGTGAAGTAGTTGGCCAATGACTTTAATCTAAAGTTTCCAAGGGGTTTTCACAGTAAGGTTAATGAAAATTATTCATTGTTGTAAGTATGCGTAATGTGAAGTTATCGGCAGCAGCAGGGAGCGTTGACTGGATCCATAAACAAAGAGTCTATTGCATGACAGTGTAACATCGCGAACAATTCCAATCTTTAATCATGTGAACAGAATCGTGAGTAGGAGCCGGTAAGATTTTGATTTGTTCTCTACATTAAGATTATCAAGTGTTGATTTTATAAGCGACACACCGCTGCCAGAGTCCCGATTCCATCCTTACATTATCCATATTCGGCGCTCAAGCAGCAGTCAGCGTGGCCTGCTTGGACCCAACTTGTTCGCAAGACCTCGGAATAGGACCGTTGCAGCCGACATTGGCTGCACCGGTCAAAGTAACGCTAATTGGAGTCAGTATAATGATGCTAGGAGAAGAGACTGACGTACTTGTCTGAGACTTTGTGGGTGACAGTGATGGTATAGAGATCGTAACCGGGGCGACTGGTGATCTGGAAAGAATATGTGGGGTCGGCACATGTGTATACGTTGGATGGGATTGACGGATTCGGGAAGCTGTTTGCATCGCAGCTGACAGAACCGGATGGAGTGGTCAGGGTGAGGCCAGCATAAGTGATGGCATCCCAGTTGTCGTCACCATTGCTATCTTCACGGACGAACGCAGCATTGCCGATGGTAACTTGCTCGTCAGATGCAGTGCTTTCCACTGGGACTCCTGCAACTACGGCGGCAATGCCAAGGGTAAGACCAAAGACTTGGAAACGCATTTTGGTTTTAATAAAGAGTGGGTCGGACTGTATAGAAAGATTGAAGAGAGTGAAGCGAGGGCTGGAATGGTATTGATAAAGCAAGTTATGAATGTGAAGTGTGATGATATACTCAACAGCAATGCTTGGATTCTTATATCTCTCTTCCGGCACATCTGGCTCGATACTTATCTTACCCACCCTCGGCGTGAGGGCTTGAAATACGAAGGACCTCGTTTTAATTGATGAACCTCCTGGCCCGTGCACCCACTCTACAAAGCTAGCTGCTCGCATGTACGGATAGCAAAACAACCACATAGCACATTGATGGAATCCGCTAGAAGACTCTGAGCTGTTTACATTATTCCACTTGAGCCTCCTCATAGATTTTCTAGCTGAAAGCGATGATTTTGAGGTGGAAAGACAGTGTTTCGGTCAAAGTTTGGCGCACGGGCTAGGGGATTCCTCGTTAGATCACGAGAAACTAAATATAATTAGCACTGTACACATGTCATTATGCCGACGTTACTTGAGGAGCTTATATAAATAGATTCGTCAAAGCACCCAGCATATGCCTGCAAATTACATTCATGGATACAGCATGGATACAGCATGCACATCCTATGCAACCATCTCTTTTGTCGAGAATGAAGACAAGACGGCATGATCAAACCAAAACAAGCTCCTTCGTACAGGATCAAGACGATCGCCGTTGAGCTTTTACTACAACGGATTGCAGAGATAGGTACCGCGGCAGCCAAGAGGCCGCTTTGTTTTTGGAGTTTATAACGCGTACCTTAGAAGTCAGCCACCTAAGTTAGGACGTGCTATGGGGACGGGTCGAACGCATATTGCTTGACAAAGGGGTATTGAGGCTGCAGGAAAACGTGGCGGTGTAATGTGGAAGAGCGCAGGTGGCCCCACCTTCTCCTGACCTAGCAAACTACTGATTATTGCCAGCGTTTCACACCCCGGCTTCCAATAGCAGCAATCGGAGTTGCCTGCGGAAAAGGCCCGGCCAGGACCAGTCACGTCACCAGCGTTGTCAATACACAAGCCAAGCAAGCCAAGCAAGCCAAATTGCTTAACCATTACATGTAGGCTTGGTGAGTTAAAAACAATGAGCTAGATTGGCTCAACTGTTAGGCGTGATAGTTATAGCGTTTGAAGAAAATTTCCTAGTAGGGTATAGCACTCCACGTGATCTAATGTAGAAAAACTCACGTGATTTGCTGCCATCAACGTGTTCTATCAGTAAGCTGCGCACCCCACCAAACTTGGCCCGACGCTCCACACAGTCACCACAATGCCGCGATAACAGCGCTCTATACAGTCTTCTCGTGAAGGTAGATTTTGTCTTGCCATAGCGTCCTATCGTAATAATCCAAAACAATCAGTGCGCGCACTTGCAGTAGCGTACGACGTTCCAGAATCTACTCTTCGAATGCGCCTCCGCGGTATCCAGCCACGATCAGAGATAGTATCTGCTAGGCATAGGCTATCGCCTGTTGAAGAACAGTCTCTCGTGCAGTAGATCCTATACCTTGATCGACGAGGATTTCCATCGCATATCATTGACATTTTAATCAGCATACAGCAGCTCGTACAGCTGGAGTCTATCATCTTCTTATCCTCGACGGCCACAGCAGCCACACTACGCCATAGTTCGACCAGTACTGCGCAGAGAATAAGGTTGTTACTCTCTGTATGCCGCCTCATATGTCGCATCTTCCCTAGCCTCTAGATGTAAGCTGCTGCCCTCCTCTTAAGCGCGCGTACGGACGTGAGGTTGAGGAGCTCGCCCGCCAAGGTGTATACCACATTGACAAGATAGACTTCCTCACTGCCTATACACGCATCCGCCCATCATTTTTCACGCAGCAGAACATCCAGGCTGGCTTTCAAGCGACAGGCCTTGTCCCTCTTTGTCCAGATCGCGTTCTATCGTTGCTTACAGTAGCCAGAACACCGTCTCCATTACAGACAGCTGCAGAAAATAATCTTGCAGCACAGGCAGTAGTGCAGAAAGAGGCAGAAAGGGTAGTCATGGAGGATAGCCAGGGCCAGGCTAGTGAGCGACGTCAGCGCGCGCCGCCAACGTGCACGAAGTGCCACGTTCAAGGACACACTCGGACCTCGTATAGAACTAGACAAATAATTAATTTTCTAAATTTTATTAGATTCAATCCTAACGTGTGTGCATATCGAGTGGGACAGCTAAGCGAGTGGTCCGCCCTAATGAACTCTCAGAGCTCCTGTATGCAATTGCTCGACACCACAACATTATACTATAGCTACAAGTAGATGTAATTAGTCGCTAGTTTCTGCTGTATCTTTCTTACACGTGCGTAAGTTGTGCCCTGCCTCGTCGCAGCGCTTACAGTGCCTTTTGCGCTGCTTGCCTGCGTCTGTTCGGGCCCTACCTTCACGCGTTTCCCCCTCTATCTACGCTCTAACGTCTAGTTCGGCCATCAGTTCCTCTGCCTGTTTCTTCGAAAGGACCCCGCCCTCTTGGTTCTGCTTCCGCTTTCCGCGATTTACGCTCAGAAGCAGCCTTGTTTGACGCTTCAAGTTATAGCACTCGGGCTGCCAGCAACGTCTGCGAATGCAGTATTATCTTAGTGCTCTTTCTAAACTGATCAAGCATATTAACCATAGCAGATGGTGAGGAACCCTGATGCTTTCGAACGCGATCTCGAAGCAGTATTAATTGAGCCTCTACTTCAGCAGTGTTGGTGGGTATCTTAGGGTTCCATTGTATCGCCCCTGGTAGAGGCGGTGTTGGCGTGCGAAGCTTGACATCAAGCTTCGATAGCACCACCGATGGCTCATTAGACACCAGTCCAGTTGCTTTAAAGCTTAAATTAATGTTAGATTTTGAGAAAGCTGTCTCAAAAGCCTTTACAAACGACACGATGAATGCTTTTTTATCAATTCGGCCAATGTGATCTGTTGCCAAGGCTCTGGTCTCTTTGCTATACTCCCGCTTTAAAGGGGCAAAACACCTCACATTGAGTGGCTGCAAGATGTGGGATGAGTGCGGCGGCATACAGAGGGTAATGATCTTGTTCTCCTCACATAGATCCTGGAAGGCAAGCGACGTGTGGCTCTTGTGGCCGTCAATTATGAGCAGCACGTGGCTACACACCCACCGCCTCTTTATCTGCTCAACAAAGTGCTTCAACCAAGCTACACCAAGCTCATTCGTAGTCCAGCCGTTTTCACTGACCCCAATACGTCATTAAGGCTTTGACTCAGGGTACTAGGATGTATCGTGGTTCTTTGCTTTGAAGATAAGGTAGGGCGCAATTGCCCAGCCCATCGCATTGATTGCAGCGATCAGAGTCACCCACTCACGGTCTTCTTGCTGGACACCAATAGGCTTAGTACATCTCTCTGATGCCGTGATTACTTTCACGCAGTTTCCGACACCCATAGTAAAGCCAGTCTCGTCAAAGTTGTAGATATCTTCGTCCTGGATGCTGTACTTGGCCTTGACATTGCGTACAAGGTCGAACCAGGGCCCAATAACATCTGGGTCACTGCATAAGACTCTCTGGCGATCGCTCTACCGAGTTATTCGCGACTTGAGCTCAGGTTCGCGTTTGACGAAGTTTGAAGCCCATCGTGGGCTAACAGGGTTTGCATCACGCGCAGCGCGCAGTTGATTAGCAATATCTTCAACGCAACGCAGTATTGGAGCAAATGCTTGGGAATCTAGTTTCCTGATATAGTATTTGAGCGCCTCCTCTTCAGTCTTTTCAAGGCATAATGATTTGGGATCAGTATCACGTTGCGACATCTTCCCAGCGCGTCGGCGGCGGAGGGTTGTTCGAGACACGTTGTAAGTAGTGGCAGCGCGTTGCACACTTAGTCTTACTGGCGATTTAATTGCTTGGAGGCCTGCTTTAATCCTCTCTTCTTTTGAGAGCTTTTCAAGATCAGGTGGTTGAGACATTATAGTTTGGAGTTTAGAGGCGTTGAAAATCAATGAGGGCGACCACTCACTTATCACTTATGCTAATATATTGTACTTGTACTCAAAATTTAAGTTGAACACATCGAGCCATCAGGGTTCGATGCTTATACTATAGACTAAGTGAACAAAGCGATCGTGTACGATCATAGAGGTGATCGTGAACGATCAGGTTGGAGGCTTGCTCCTGATTGGTAGCAGAGTGATCGTGTACGATTAATAAAGTGATCGTTGACGATCGCACCCTGATTGCCTGGATGCAACTGATCGTGTGCAATCAGTCACGTGACTGTGGAGTGGTTAAAGGATTGCGGCGCAGCGCATCCTACTAGATCCTCCAAACCGATTACTAGTAAGCAGTTTGCCTATGGATCGTAACAATTCCCTTCTGCTATTTTCCCCACACACATAATAGAACCTTCAGTGTGCTCTTTGTCCGTTTCGTCCATTAGTGTGATTTATTTCAGTTGGTAAATAGCAATATCCTACTAGCCTTTCTAGAGCAAAGTCTCTGGGCGTGCTGCCGACAAAAGTTACCGACAAGAGGTGCCGAACGAAGCCCCGCGCTTGGAAGGCATCCGTGTGATGTGCAGTCCCACTTCGGACGTATCATGCTGGCTATTTTAACCTTCTTTACTTGAATTTTTTATTTCCGTTTCGTGTCTAGCGTACCAGATTATTATTTCTCAGATAAGAATGGCAGGTCATACCCTAACCTGCTAGAATCGGGTATTCAAAAAACCCCTCCCCCCTAACCTTTATATAAAGGATCCACGGGGTCTCTTTCCTGAGCTGACACTGAACACTCTACCTGTGATCAACATCGCAAGTCAAATTCCTTTCCAAAGGAGGATTTATATACCCAAAGACTCATTTCCACTGTCGGACCCAACGATGTCAGTATGAACCATCAAAGCCCACCACGCTGACCTCTGACAAAAAAACCTCAGGTACACAACATCCTTTGCCTTCTTCGAGGCACTGATCGAGGCCGGGGTCAAGAATTGCTTCGTAAACCTCGGTTCCGACCATCCTAGCATTCTTGAGGCAATCGTTAAGGGCCAGAGGGAGCTGCCGGATAAATTTCCAAAGATAATCACATGTCCGAATGAAATGGTGGCGCTATCCATGGCGGATGGGTACGCCAGGCTGAGCGGCGAGGCCCAGTGTGTCATCGTTCATGTGGATGTCGGTACATTAGCGCTAGCAGCCGCTGTTCACAACGCTGCCATGGGCCGGGCGCCTGTTCTTATTTTCGCTGGTCTCTCACCGTATACTATTGAAGGCGAAACTCTCGGTTCGAGAACTGAGTTCATGTGAGTTCTCCTCCCATTTCAAGACTGTTATCAATAGGGCTAATGGGCTCCAAAGCCATTGGATCCAGGATATACCTGATCAGAAGCAGATTGTGGCTCAGTACTGTCGGTATGTCGGAGAGATTAAAACAGGAAAGAATGTTAAGCAGATGGTGCGTCGTGCGCTCCAGCTTGCTACCAGTCACCCTCAAGGACCGTCGTATCTTATGGGGGCTCGTGAGGTCATGGAAGAGACTATCGAACCCTATAGCATCAACTCTGCAGTCTGGAGGCCGATTGCTCCTGCGGCTCTACCACAGGAGGCTGTGCGTGAGATCGCCGAGGCTCTGGTCAGCGCGTCTGATCCTCTTGTCATTGTCGGTTTCACTGGGCGTAACCATGCTGCGGTGCAATCCCTCGTATCACTGGCCAATACTCTACGGGGACTTCGCGTGCTCGATACAGGTTGCTCCGACATGTGCTTTCCAGCGGACCACCCCGGTTGGCTTGGAATGAAATACGGCGTGGACTCTGCGATCGAGAATGCCGACGTCTTCCTTATACTCGACTGCGACGTACCTTGGATCAACAAGCTTTGCAAACCCAAGAGCTCAGCAAAAGTTTTCCATCTCGATGTGGATCCTTTGAAGGAGTCTATGCTGGTTTTCTATATCGATGCCCAGCAGCGGTATCGTGTGGATACACAAGTCGCTCTGGAGCAGATTACCGAATACCTGCGTGGTCCACTGGCCAAGGAGCTCGCAACTGTTGATGTCGATCGCCGGGCTGAGGCTCTCGTGCAGTCATACAACAAACGCATTCGCGTCCTTGATGATCGGGCTAAGCCCCCAGACAGTGGGGACCTCACAACTGATCACATCTGCTACACTGTGCGGCAAAAGTTGCCTCAAGACACCATCTTCGCGGTAGAGGCAATTACAAATACTATTGCAGTTGCTGATCAGATTCGTGCTACGCTTCCGGGACAATGGATTCACTGCGGAGGCGGGGGGCTTGGATGGAGCGGTGGTGGCGCTTTAGGCATCAAGCTCGCAGCAGACGCAGCTGATGCCTTAGTCCCTGGGAAACGGAAGAGATTCGTAGTGCAGATCGTGGGCGACGGGTCATACATGTTCAGTGTTCCCTCGAGTGTGTATTGGATCTCGGCTCGCTACAAGATCCCTGTACTGACTATCGTTCTCAACAATCTTGGCTGGAACGCGCCACGGAGATCTATGCTGCTGGTGCATCCCGATGGCCCTGCATCAAGAGCCACCAAGGAGGAGCTTAACATTTCATTCGCCCCGAGCCCAGATTATGCAGGCATAGCGAGGGCTGCAAGTAACGGGGAAATATTTGGTGCCCGCGTAGTCAACGCGTCCGAATTTGAGGCAGCACTGAATGGGGCAGTGGAGAGCCTTGAGCGAGGTGTCTCGGCAGTGTTAGATGTTGCGATCTAGATAGCCAGGGGTGTTTTGAAAGACGTTGTTAGAATAGGTCACTCCTTTTGCAATTATCTTTTGTGTAGTAAGAATGGGTACAGTTGAACATTTTGCCTAGGTTCATAGCCTATAACAACCCAGGAGCATGTATACTCTCCACACGATATCTCTACCACAAAGTAATGCAATCAGATACATAAAATTTATAAAAATATAACAAACTAGTTATCTAGCTCTACAACAAGTCCGGGTACGTCCTTCGATGCCGCACTTTGGCCACGCGCAATGAGTAGAGCATCTACCATTCGGCGTATATCCAATGAAACAGGGCTTCAAACTACGTCATTCTACTTATCTCTAGGATCAACTGCGCGAGAGAATTTTCTTCAACAAGGCAAATACAGTTAGCTTTCGCTAGGCGGAAGCTTTCCGCCTTCCAGCGCAGTGTCTAGCCCCCGTTTCCAATTCCGCGCTGCACGTCTCCACTTTGCGCAATCTACGGAGCCAGAGCCGCCGCACCGTATGTAGATTCGCGAGTCCGTAAGTAGCTAGTGTGATGTGGGGATACTGTTAGCCACATGCGGAGCATCCATTTCATCGGCTTTACGTATTGGTTGATAACGCAGTACAGGACTAAGCATACACTAGACTCGCTGATGCATACACAGGAATAACACGACAACAGCGAGTATTGCACTTCTTGGAATCAACGCAGTATATCGCACGTAAAAGTTAGCCTGACACGCTCTACGACCCGTCAGCACTTCAGAAGCAGCGCCTACTGCCACTGAAGCGTTATGGCGACGCCGTGGCCGCGAAAGGCGACATGGCCTACCCCGCTACGCGAGCATGCTACTTCTCTCGGCACCTTTCTTCACGACGTCCTGGAGGCTATCGAGCGCAACGGCAGCCAGACCGTGCCAGCAGACCTCGCCGGAGATGTAATCCGCGGCGCGTTAACGCTCGTCTTAAAGACGCAACATACGCCTGACCTGGACACAGTCCGCGACGCCCTCACAGTTGCACAAACTGAAGCCAAAACCAACGCAGAGCAGACCGCGCAAGCCCTCGATCAGATCAAGGGCGAGCTTAAGAACACCGTAGATATCGTACAACTGGTAGCTGCCAATATACAACAGAACGTTAGTACAGTAGAAGAGGCGAGAGCGGCAGTCAAAGAGGTGACACAAGTGGGCAAGGCTACTCTAGAAATGGCAAGAGAGATTAAGAACAAAGCACCACAGCAACAGCAGCAGACGAACGGGCCAACATCGTACGCTGCGGCGGCAGCAAGGGGCCTTCCACTAGCAGGTACATACAATACACAGAGTCGTAGAGCACCTATCGTGCAAACACAACGTGAGGTTATCGTGAACATTAGAGATCCGCTCACCGTACAGGCCCTGCGGGCAATGAACCCACGTAATCTTAAAGCCCACGTCGAGCGTGCAATTGAGCAGAGCGGCAATGAGAGCATTATAGGTGTGAAGATCGTTTCCTCTAACCAGCCCAAGAGCGGCGACCTCAGCGTCAAGGCAGCCACCAGCACTGAGGTTGAAGCACTGCGGCAGTTCGCAGACGACTGGGCCGCGCGCATCGGCCACGGCATACGCACCAGCACAATGAACATGGACAGGTTCTAGGACAACAGAAGCCAGATCTTGCAGGACAACAGACCGTTCATCCCGCAGGCTGAGATCCGCCACATAGGATGGCTGACTAGAGACGCTGCCGCCAAGACTGCATCGACCATCACGATTGAATTTACGAGACCAGAAGACGCCAACAAAATCATTGACGAGGGCCTTGTCTGGCAGGTCGAGGTGTTCCAGTGCGAGCGATACGAGCGACAGTGCCGCGTGAAGCAGTGCTTTAAGTGCCAAAAATATGGCCACATAGGAACCCAGTGCAAGGCAGCAACAGCATGTGGCTTCTGTGCGCAGGAGCACGACACCCGAGACTGTCCAGCCAAGTCCGACCGGACCATAGCCAGGAATTGCACACTGTGCCGCGGCGAGCACGAAGCGTGGAGCCGACAATGCCCTACTAGGAAGGACGAGATGGCCAAAGCGAAGATGGCCTACGACACGCGGCCGCAGTATCACTTCGTACCGGAGATGAGGGGAAGAAACGTACAGCCCGAAATGCCTACTACTATCCTTAGAAGCAGGTCTAGTCAAAACACAGCGCCGACACAGCCTACGCAGCCCACAAGGAGCCGGTCGCAGGCCCAACGAGGACATAATCGGACCAACACGGGAACTGCAATCGATACGACAGACCAGGAGAACGCGCTGCCGGCAGGGATGAGCAGTCAGCAACCACAGAGAACGATTATGCCAAGCCGCAGAGCACTGGAGGCGATCAGCGCCAACGTGCGGCTGACCCAAAGCAACACCCAGCACATGGAGATCGACTGCGAGACAGAAGCATGAATCAGTACAACACTAAGCATACTACAGTACAACGTACGCAAGTCGAGAGACATAGTAATGGCGACGCTGCTGCGAGACCCCCGGATACACGAGTACGACATTCTGGCCATACAGGAGCCATGGAGGAATCCGTACATGGAGACCACTCACCACCCAGCAAAGGATGTTTTCCACCTCTGCTATCCGGCGGCAGCAGATGAAGAAGGCCCGGCGAGGGTCTGTTTCTTTGTCAACAAGGGAATTGACCACAATAGATGGCGCTTCAAGGAACACTCGAGAGACGTCTGTTCTCTTGTCATTGAGCCTAGCAGAGACCAACAAGAGCAGCAGAGTGTGGCGATCCACAACATCTACAATGCAGTAGGAGGTGGAGGTCCCACAGGCTCTACGCTTGTAGACGTCCGCGCAGTCCTCGAGAAGCACAACAGCAATGAGCAGATCCTGTTAGGCGATTTCAATCTGCATCACCCTTTGTGGGGAGGTCAGAACGTTAGACACATTGACCCACAGGCAGAAGACTTGATAGCAATCATAGAAAACTTTGACCCTTAGCAGTACGCTAGCGGCCGGGACAATCACATACGAAGAAGCGACACGGCAGACCACTATCGATCTATGCCTCGTCACTGTTGGCCTCGTCGACAGGATAATCAGAAGTGAGGTAGACCGCGACCTCGACCACGACTCTGACCACCTACCGATAAGCACAGTGCTCGATATGGCGGTGCAATCTATGCAAGAGACGACAAAGAGAAACTGGAAGCGCATGAACGAGAAGACGTACCTAGAAGACCTAAAAGCGACTCTGCCGCCACTACGCAGGCCAACGACTAATCTAGCACTCGACAACTACGTGCGCGACGTGACTACTGCCATCAAGACAGCAGCAGAGAAGGCGACTCCGCAGGTACGCACCTCAGCTCGGGCAAGAGAAGGATGGACGGCGGAATGCAAGACAGTACTAGCGGGGGCGAAGAGGCTTAAAAGGCGGCACAGCCAACACGGCACAGAAGAGACGTGGCAAGCGTATCGAGAAGCAAGAAACCACAAAGCTAGAGTGATTCGCAAAGCAATGACTCAGATGCATAGAGACCGAGTAGAAGAGGCAGCGCAGTCGCCAGAGAAGCTGTGGAAGCTCGCAAGCTGGGCCAAGACAAGAGGCAGCGTGGCCCCGAGGGTTACGCCTGCCATACGACACCCAACGACACAACACGAAGTCATAGAGCCAGCCGACAAAGCGACTCTCTTCCACAATGCCTTCTTCCCCGCACCGCCAGCAGCAGACCTAACAGATATACAAGACGCCGAGTACAGCAGCCAGATCGAGTTCCCCGTAGTAACGGAAAAGGAAGTGGGAGACGCGATCCGTGCAGCAGCACCTTTCAAGGCCCCTGGGCCAGATAGTATAGTAAATCGAGCGCTACAGGTAAGAGAGAGGCTGATTACCGAGCACCTCACAAGAACAGTCAACTGCAGCCTGCGCCTAGGATACTGCCCTTCTCACTTTCGTGAGTCGACCACGGTCATACATGGGCAAAACGGTCGGTTTTTCCGGTCGGTTGTTTTGGTTAACTGGTCGGTTGATATTTTTGGCCGGTTTTGTTTAACGTGGTTCACAAGCGAGCGAGCGTATCCCCACCAGCGCGTCAACGTCCAGACGAAAACGCAAGATGCCTCAACAACACAACGCCCAATCTACTTATACTGAAGCAGATCTACAGCTTGCTCTTTCTGATATTAATTTTCAACGCGTTCAAAGTAGTTATCGTGCTGCTAGAATATATAATCTTCCTGAATCAACTCTTAAGCATCGACGCGCCGGGAGACGCTTTCGACGCGACTGTGAACCGAATTCAAAGCACTTGAATAAGCTAGAAGAGGGGGCTATAGTAGAACGTATTCTCGAAGAGTCTACATGAGGATTTGCGCCTACAAAGCCTGACGTTCGAGCAATGGCTGATAAACTCCTGCATGAGCGCGCCAGCGACCCTATTGGCAAGAACTGGGTTGATAACTTTACTAAGCGAACCTCTAAGCTCCGTACACACTGGAGCCGTCCCTATGATCACCAGCGAGCCGCCTGCGAGGACCCAGCGGCTATCCAGCGCTGGTTCGACTTAGTCCAGGCGACAAAGCAGAAGTGGAGTATTGTAGACGACGATATCTACAACTTTGACGAAACTGGCTTCATGATGGGCAAGATATCATCACAGTTAGTTATCACAGGCTCAGAAGGATATGGCAAAAAGAAGCGGATACAGCCAGGCAACCGTCAGTGGGTTACTGTAATCCAAGGCGTAGGCGCGTTAGGTCGCCGGCTACCCCCCTTCGTTATCTTTGCGGGCAAGGTGCTTATCGACGTCTGGTTCAAAGACCTGCCTACTGACTGGGTCCTTGAAGTCAGTCCCAATGGCTGGACGAATAATCAGCTTGCTCTTGCCTGGTTAGAGCACTTTGATACCCATACAAAGAGGCATACTGTAGGTGGGTATCGACTGCTCGTTATCGACGGCCACGAGAGCCACTGCTCCGTCGATTTTCAGGATCTTTGCAAGGAGAAGAATATTATTCTTCTCTGCATGCCTGCGCACTCGTCTCACCTGTTGCAGCCTCTTGACGTCGCCTGCTTCTCGCCGTTGAAGCGCAAGTATGGCGACGTGATCTCGGGCTTGGCACGCAACCGCACCAACTATATTAGCAAGGAGACCTTCCTACCTGCCTTTAGAACTGCTTTTGAGCAGTCTATCACGAAGGAGAATATCCAAGCTGGCTTTAGAGGCGCTGGTCTAGTCCCACATAACCCACAGGCCGTGCTATCGAAGCTTGATGTGGTGGTGCAGACGCCAAAACAATCACCACAACGGGCAGCTACCTGGGAGGCGCAGACACCACGCAACGCGCGCGAAGTCGAGGCTCAAAGTACTCTCATTCGACAGAGAGTAAGAAACCGTTCTGGGTCTTCTACAAGCTCTTTAGACGAAAAGATCGCGCAGCTTAGTAAAGGTGCGCAACAGATAGCACATGAAATGGTGTTACTACGCGAGAAAGTAGGTAGCCTTGAAGCAGCTCTAGATACAGCAACAAAGCGCAAGAGCCGCAAGCGGCGATACGTACGGACAGAAGAGACTCTTAATGTTGGCGAGGTACAAGAAGTACTAGCTGAATAGGCAGGTAGTAGTCGTGGTGGCGGTGAGAGTGCGTCGAAGAGGGTGCGAGGAGAGAGGCGACGCGGGCGTTGCAACCAGACTGGACACAACGTTCGTACCTGCGTAGTTGAGATAGATAGTGCAAGTGATTGTAGCGATTCTGATGATTAATTTGGTATATTGTAATAGTTTATTGATTGCGATAAAAGTGCGTGATAACGTCTCGACGTTGACGCGCTGGTGGGGATACGCTCGCTCGCTTGTGAACCACGTTATTCCATTATAGTCCTCTATCAGCCGTTGGCTATGTAGGACTTTGGTCGGAGGCCGTTCTATCTGCTTATTTACAATTTGGTACTTTGTGCTGTATTGCGTGACTATGGTACTTCGGCCTTCATCTAGTTAAGCTATTACTAGCTTTCTAGATGCCTCGTGCTGAAGAGCAGTTTGGTAACAGGGAGAGATGTAGGGCAGCTAGGCTGCTTTCCAGCGAACTCTCTTAGGGGAAAGGAAATGGTACTAATAGAAGCAAAATCGTTTCTCTCTATGTTTTTTTTCTTTGTTGTTGTTTTTCTTCTTTTTCTTCTTTTCTAGTTCTCTTGGCCTAGGTGCCACTTTCTTGTTCCTATCCTCGTGCTAGTAATAAAAATTAAAGTAGCTGTTGAATGGGCTCTGTAGCTAGCTAGCATAAGCATGAACCGGGTGCAAACAGCAAGGTACGAAGCATGTGCGCGGGGCTAAAGAGGGTTTGCACGAATGCAGAAGGGTTGCCAAAAAGACAGGTGTGTGTATTCAAATTCTTTTTATTGCCTATCTACGTGCGTACAAGGTTCTCTTCTTATGCTCTCTGGTTTGGTCCTATTGCGGGGTAGAGCTTCCGAGCTATCCGATCGCTGTCACCTTACTTATACGGACAGTAGCTTCTATACCGCTTGTAGTGTGGGATGTTTCATAATTGTTACTTAAAGAAGAAGCGCTGATACACGAGCAGCATGTGATGAGAAAGTACTAGTATGACAATAAACACAAAAGAACGACGACATATGGATAACCTGACAAAATAGACACACAATTACATGTGCCTATGCTCCGCAACACTAGACTAAGGTAATATGCCTATGCTTACCAAATTTGGAATCTACTAGGCTCATTTTGCCGAATGCGGGGTAGCAGACATTACCATATGCTTAGGCCGTTGAAGCCCAGTAGAACAGCCGATGCTCTAACACATTGTGTCTGTGCGCGGAATCACAAGCAGTAAGTACGGTATGGGAAAACGTTCGGCACGTGCGGAACTATAAGGAGGTATACAAATATTACACATGTAGAATATAGCAGGGAAACTCTTGGGTTTTATTGTAAATACCCACAACACGGTGACTATGAAGGAGGCTAGCACTCGCATAAGAACACCTTGCTCCCGCTGTAATAAAGCTAGCATATGAAGAAATATGACATCTCACAAGACAAGAAAAGAAGTCAGGTGAAGAGTTGTAACATAACAGACTGTCTTAAGTCGAGAAAGGACGATGAAAATCCAACCAAGTGTCATCTTTGGGGAGAAGACATTATTAGACATGGTAGTTTCAAACTAGTCGTGGAAACCTTTGCACATGTCAAATATTACACATACGCCTTCACTTCGACATGTAGAGCAATCTTCCCCAGCACGCTTATCACCTTAAAGCACCATCATAGCGTTTAATCGTTATGTTACTTTTACGGTTTTTATACAACAAGAGTAATAAAATTTTAATGGTGTACAGATATTCGTGTTGTTCACGGGACGAATCGCTAGCGAGCCTCGCTAAAGCTACGTTCGTGCGTAGTGTGTAGTACGTAGCGCGTACAGTATCCGAATACCACGCCACAACACCACAGCTGCAAAAACCACTAGGACTATATAAAGCTGCTTTCTCTTACCTCATTCAGGCCGCAACCGTATAATCTATTCTCATCTTATTCAAGCCCGCCATGACAACACGTGGAGGTGGATTCATTGGTAGAGGGGGCATGGGCGCACATGGTCGCATCCAACGCATAAAGACACACGTCCTTCCATTTACAGACCACACGGAAAAAGAAGCGTTTATGGTCTTTGAAGGCAGAGAAACATGTCCGCTTCCACCGCTCTACAGTTTCGCCATGTACTTCACGCACAAAGACGTGAATGCAGAAAACATCCAGCCAGACGAGCTTCTGGATGCTATCAGACGAGGTACCCCGCTCCAGAACTATCACTGTCCGTTCCGTCTAGAGATATACTTTCTGTCTGCTCCAAGTGAAGAGGCTGCATCCGACGAGACCTGCATCGCTCATTATCGCGAGGAGAAGCGCAGGCGGGGAGACTACATGCGCCAAATCGAAGCAGTCGACGCTTCGAGCAGCACCGGCACTGGTAGTAGCGACACTGGTTCTCGAGGTCTACCTGGTTTTGTGCCAAGCTACATCGATGACCCGAGCAGCGAATACCATCATGGAATTCTCTACAACTACCAAGGGCCTAATTGGCTCATGGATAAGCGGCCAGTACGCCGCGTTTTCTTCGACCCTATTCCGCAAGAAGAGTATGCTCCGATTGCGGAAGAGGCTGGAGAATCTGAAGTCCTTCCGCCAGTTCAGGTTACTCTACATGCGATGCAGGAGAGCGACACAGACGATTATGGCGCGTCGTTTGTAGGTATTACCATGCACGAAACAGCGAATGGCAAGACGAAGAACGAGACGAATGGGCCTTGGCAGGAGGCGGTTGAGCGTGGTTGGTCAACTTGGTAGGGAAATATCTGATGTAAACGGCCTGGCCAACGCGCCTTAACCAAGTCGCTACTATTACGTCTCTACTGGATATGTCAAGTAACTTCATCACATGATATCTCTGTCAATGTGCATGTCTAGCTGAATAAATGGCAACTACAGCTCCCTATATTATGCATCCATTCCCTTGCTCTGCATAGTCCGTTTGCCCCCATGTAACCTTACTAGAGAGTACAAAAACACTACATTTCCTACATAGCCCCTTCACCAACAGAACATGCAGAATCAAGATTAAGTCGAGACGCCCACACAGTACGCATAATCGGGCCAGAAATTCGTCGCGCAATCGTTCTGGATAGCAGGATTCCTACGTAATAGCAAATTAATTAGCACCGCAAAAACAGCCTAGCACGCTAGCCAGCTTATGGCCTAATCACACCAACTCACCATTTATAAAATGTATCAAGGCCGATACCATAAAGTTGCGAGATAGTCCAGCAAGTATCACCGGCTAGCAACGCTCATTAGCGAAACTCATGTTTTAATATTTACGCAGGCCCCGGAGTTCTTCTGGAACAGGGACAGCAAATGAGTACTTACAACCGACAACGTGCCATTTATTGCAATTAGCAACTGTGCCGGGATGTGTCGGACCGGGTATTGCTGGCGCGGTGGACGTGGGTGGTACGGAGCTCGACGGTGCGGATGTGGGTGTGGGTGTTGGCGCGGTGCTGGAGACTATGTCGGTTGGTACGGCGTTCATACTGACACAGTAGCGATAGTCTAAAGAGCAAAAGAGAAAAGTTGTCAGATGGGATTGAATGACTGGAATGATGGGGGAAGGGGGAGGGAATGTCTTACTGAGCCACAGACCCGTACAATCTGGTCCGACTGCGGGATTCCTACAAAACGATAACTTAAATCAGCCAATGTGTTATCGTAAATTTATGTGTGTAAGAATTAGGAAGAGCTGGGGGAAAGAGGGGTGCTTGGAACGGGGCTTGACAACGAACATTTTGTACAACTGCGCGATGGTGATGTGGTTTCTATCTAGGAATGACTGGCAAGTCATTGGCGGGACGACAGCCTCGTATTCGACACATCCCTCGATAACACCATCTCTGATCGGATAGAAGTCTCCCGTTTCTTCAGGCAACGTGGCATTCACAGTCGACCCGCCATTGAAAGCTGCCATGCAGTACCGAAGGTCTTTCGCTGGCGCGCAGTCTGTAGAGTTAGTCACGAGAGATGGGTTCCTAGTTTGCTGTCAGTACTCCGTACGCCTTTCTACATAGTATCTACCAATTATGGGCTGTCAAAGAGATGCTTACCAGTTTTCCAATTGCTCTAACGAGATTCCCCATCCTGTAGCAAGCGCCTCACAAGACGATGAATACGCTTGTAGTATAGTTTCGGAAACGGTCAGGTTTGCGCCGTTCATGAACAAGAAACAATCTTTCCTCGTACCCTTAGCCAATGGCGATGGGGTTGGCAACCCGAGTATTGGAGGCGCGGTATACGTTGCCTTGGGGAGGCTATCGTACGGTATCTCCGCCACAGATGTTGCAGGAGGCAGGTAGTCGGGATGGCCGGGGTACTCATTCACAGGGCCCACAGGCTCGACACAGTAGCTCTCAAATGCAAAGAGGTTCGTGCAGTTGTCATTGATACCTTGGTTGAGGAAGCGGAAGTCGTCGAGGCTGATGCTGAACTTGATGACGAGAAGGTTGCAGTATTCTTCTGGCTGGACTTGGTAGAATTTGGCGCAATGGGTGTTGGTACCGTTGGCGAGGTCGCCGGGGATAGGGACTGCAGTCGGCGTTGCAGTGGGTATAGGCGTGGGAATTAATGTTGTTGTTGGGTTGAGCTCGAAGTCTTGGTCACCCGGCGGAGTTACACAAATAGTATCATCGACGGACTTTTCGATTCTGTTGCATAGATATCCAAGGACAGGGTTCCCTGATCACGAAGGGTAACTTAGTAAGCTGGTTTGGATGTTTCTAAGGAGGTCTTCTTCCCCACTTGGAATGAATGGACGTACATGTATATAATTGCACCTGGCTTATCCTGTTCGCCTTCGCTATATCGAGACAAGTGTCATTCTGTTGGACTGTATAGATGCTGCAGGTATTCTGGACGCAGAGCTCGCCCGTAGTAGGGAACTCTGCACAAAATGCCTTCAGCCCATTATCCGCAAGAAGCCAAGACGTAGCGATGCTCTGGGCTTCAGAGATTGATCGACAAGTGTCGCCAGACTTAATTGTGTACGTCTTGCCGGTACATTTTTCCGGCGCAGTGCTCGTGGGAGTTGGTCTGGTCAAGTTAGAGGCATGGTTCATGATATGTTCACAATGATTGCTTACCCTTCAAAAGGGGCTGTCGAGGTCGCTAAAGGAAATCCAGTTTTCGAACAGCTTGCCGTCAAAGAGCTGTAGTTTGCCTGAAGTGCGTATCCGCCGTTGATGGGTGATCCGGCCTGGAACTGGTATGTCTTGATCACACAATTATCGCACATGTCGATCTCCATTTGCTCTTGTCTTCCTATGAAATTGTGAGATGAATACCGATAGAATTTCAGCAATGTGCAATGATCCAGATTCTAGAACGCACAATGGTTATTGGGTATTTAATATTTAACTTACTAATGTTTGGAGATGGAATGGCTTTGGCAGATTCATTCAAACTGGCCGTCTCGTTGCCACTAAACATGCGTAGAGATGGCGTAGTACCATTTGACATCTCATATGCGACTCGATTACACCAACGATCTCCATCTTGTAGGCAAGTCCGGTTGAAGTAGTAGTAGAGTAATTCTGGAACGAACGAGATGGGTGCAGCGCGCGTATCAGTGATATTGTAAACATCCGTGGAACCACACGCGCTATTGGCTGCTGAGCTATACGCAGATAGCGAAGCTGCGCAATCGGCTGTACAGGCTTCTTCAAGAGCATCAGCTTCAAAATATGACCTTGTTGCGAAAGTGCTGATCTGGCGTGGACAGTTTGGGATATCTTTTGTCAAACTGGCGATACAATTAGCGGAGAGGTTGTTGGATGGCAATGTGTTTTTGGTGATGAATTGAAAGGCATTGCAGCTTGCTAAAAGTGTGAAAATGGCCACATGCAACAAAGCTGCTTGTAGCGACATCATGAGTGACATTACTGATGATGGACTGTCGGTCCACGAGCACTACTAGGGGATCTGATACATCATGGGAACATGAAGCCCGTGCTGCCAGAAGACGCCTCTACCCCAGGAGCGTGCATATAAGGCCACCATAGTGTGCGTTATAAGAAATGAACGGAAGTGTTAGTGGGAGCCGTACCGTGGCGGATGAAAGCAGCCTCCGAGGCAAAATCAGGGGGTGCCACCAATAGTAAGGCGAGGGCGTCCCGTCCCATGGCTCCCGAAGCCTAGACAAGTGCATACATCCGTACGCCTGATATTAAAACAAATTGAGAAACGAAGGTAGATCACCGCGCGTCAAATGGATGTTTCCGCCCCCAAGTGATTTTTCCTCTTTGCCTAGCCAATAGCACCGGCCTCTTCTTGGCACTGGGGGCCAAGATTAGTGTCAATAATTATCCTGTACTGCACGCCTTACTTTCAAATAATTCCTATCTGCTCAATTGAATCTCTACAGGAAATTGCACAGCTAGCTGGGTATCCTATGATTAATAGTTAAATAAATAATCATGTCGCAATACTCATTAAATCTCAAACTTATTGCCGCTGAATGATTTCTAACTAAGTAGTGCTGCCCAGGAAATCCTTCTGAATATAGATTGACTATGTCCACCGTTAACATCCTGTCTTCCCATTCCTCCGAATAAGGCGATTCTGGATGTACTTGGCAGCATAAGAAGATTCTTTGGGCTACACTTGGCAGATAATCTTTTTACTGCAGGGACCGTTCTTGTACCTGACCTGCGCAGGGAACGATCGGCAATCTCCCGTGGCCCCGCTGAATACTACACCTCGGCACTTGCATACAATCTGCAAAGTTCATTTACTAACATATATTCCCCTGATCTCTTGGCTTCATTAACGATCGAAGGGACTGCCTATGTGAGATTTAGGGCTTGGTCTGCCCTGCAGGGAAAAGGGGGTTGTTCAAATCTGTCTCCGCAGCCACACCTCAACCCTGCAATCGATATGCAGGGTCAAGAACTGGTCCCAGTGATGCTGACCCACATTCGCTGCAGAATGCCCAAGGGAGACTGTAAAGCCTACTATGCCTCTTGCATCCACATGTTACGCCAAACTGTCTCTTCGAGCCGCTTAATATCTCTCCTATGAACTCCGTTGTTAAATCACTTTTCATTCTCTTTCCCCTGGTCAACTGTAGTTCTTGAAGCAATTTAAAAGGTAAATTTCTCAACCATAAGCAATCGAGTAAAAGGATCTCATTCACTGACAGACCACATAGGGATTTGCAAGCACTCTGCTTGCCCATGGTGTCCTAACATGGTCTACTTGTCATCTTTTCTCTTGAAATGCCTTCTCCTGGCTACCACGACCACAGCGTCCCCCAGATATGGTCATCATCACAAAAATGCCCATAAGCATCAACGGGCAACCAATGGTGCCACAATACAGGAGTCTATCTGTTTACCGATTCCAACAGGCTTTTATCATCAGGATGATGTAATCGCCAAGATTAAGCCTACAGAGGGAGTATGTAAACTTGACGAACATATAACCTCAAAGGCGCGAGCTCCGGCAACGTCATCAAATTTTGGCATTGAGCCCTCTGGCCTCAACACACGCCAAGCAGATGATCCTTACTCTTGCAACGAGAACAAACCATGCAGTAACGGAGCTTGTTGCGCCAAATCTGGATACTGCGGCTTCGGAGAGAAGTCTTGTGGAACAAATGGCCAGTCCCCTAACGATGTTTGCTGGAGTAATTGCGATGCCCATGCTGAATGCGGTCGTAATTCGGATCCCCCCAACAAGGAGTGTCCTCTGAACGTCTGTTGCAGTCAATTTGGATTCTGTGGCATGACAGATGAGTTCTGTAAGGTTACCAACGACGAGGAAACGAGCTGTCAGAGCAATTGCGAACAGCCCAACAGTGGTGCATCGGGCGGCAATGTTCAAAAACGCATCATTGGATACTACGAGGCATGGAACCACCAGAAGAACTGCATTGGTATGAGAATGCAAGACATTCCAGTCGGCAGTTTAACTCACATATATTACTCGTTTGGGTACATCCGTCCAAGCACATACGACATTATTCCCATGGACGACGGCAAACCCCTCTCCACAGACACATTCACTGAATTCGCTAGTCTCAAGCAGAAGAACCCCGGACTCAAAGTCATCATTGCCCTCGGAGGCTGGACCTTCAATGACAATAACACGATATGGCAGCCAGTATTTAGCGACTTGTCCTCAACACCCACCAAACGGGCACTATTCATCGAAAAGCTCCTCACTTTCCTCAATCGTTACGGCTTCGATGGTATAGACTTAGATTGGGAATATCCGGGAGCTACCGACCGTGGTGGAAATCCTAATGACGGCGAAAATCTTACTAAACTCATGAAGGAAATGCGTACCGAGTTTGATAAGTCAGGGGGTTCTCATAAAGAGATCTCTTTTACAGCTCCTACTAGCTACTGGGTGAGTACAGTCTGGCAATCGCTCTATTTGTGAAAAAAAATACTGACTTTAAGCCTCATTACTCAGTACATGCGACATTTTGACATTAAGGCCAGCTCAGAAGCTGCGGACTTCGTCAACCTTATGGCTTACGACTTGCACGGTGTTTGGGATGGTGAAAATCCTATCGGGGCTCAGGTTCTCGCTCACACGAACCTCACCGAGATTGGTAAAGCTCTAGACCTCCTGTGGCGAAATGGCGTAGAAGCCGAAAAGATCAACATAGGGCTCGGCTTCTACGGTCGGTCGTTCCAGCTGGCAAATCCTGCATGTTCGCAGCCCGGTTGTCCCTTCAAGGGCGGTGCCTCTCCCGGCTTGTGTACTGACAATTCTGGAACTCTCTCGTATTCGGAGATCATGGATATTATCGAGCAGAACGACCTCACCCCGTATTATGACAAAGAACACGGTGTCAAATATATCACATGGGGCGGTGATCAATGGGTATCTTATGACGACTTCGAGACATTCCAGCAAAAGATTGAGTATTTCAACGCCATTGGTCTCGGTGGTATACTCATTTGGGCTATCGACTTAGACACAAAGCAGCTTGATGCGCTCGAGGCGGTTATATATCCCGAGCAGCTTGGAGCGAGAGCTGAGGAGGCAACCACAGCAGACAACTGGCAAGATGCTGGTACTGGACAATGTAGAGTCACAGAATGTGGGGTTGGTAGTTGCAAACTAGGTGAGGTTCCTGTCACGCAAACCCAATGCGAGGACGAGGATTTCTGGGATGGGTCTTTCAGGGTATCCACATTATGTTGTCCACTTGCATCAGCCCCCAAGGCAGAAGACTGGTAAGTCTCAACTTTGATATGTCATTGAAAATCAAATACTGACAACTTCTAGCGAATGGAGGGGTGGTGAGCCATGGTGTAATGGCCAATGCCATTCTGGCGAGGTCGCTCTACAATCATCCCTATACGGCGACTGGGGCAAATGTATGGATGGCCGCAAATTTTATTGTTGCAAGGCAGAAGCACAGATGCCTGATTGTGGCTGGACTGACTGTGGTGGCTCCTGCCCTGACACTCACAATGAGATGACATGGGCGTACGATACATGCAGCAAGAATCAGAAACGCAAACTCTGCTGCAGCAAAGAAGAAGGGTGGAAGAATTGCGCTTGGCACGGTAAGCCTGGTAGCTGCTTCGACAACCACTGTGACACTGGCTGGCAAGTGGCCATAACTACCCTATACGAAGGAGAGGGTGAAGACTGCGGCTTTTGGCATCCTGAGCGCCAACGCACGTACTGCTGCGATCCACCAGATGGAAAATCCCCGTTCTTGCCGGTACCGCTCGACTTTCTCTTCAGCAACCCTCCGCCCGAGGCCGAAGCAGATACCGAATTCAATCTTAAGACGGATCCAACCTACGGTGGAAGTAACACTGTACCATTCGCAGAGCAACCTGACAACGCACCTTTTGGTTTTGTTGTCCTCACGAGTCCAGATACCTTACAAGTATCCCTCGACAAGCGCGATGGCTCTCATTGGGAGGTTTTCGATTGTTTCGATTCAGTAACTGAGGGGGAGCATACTGTGAGAATGATGTGCACTGATCGAAGCGAATCATCCAACTGCGACAAGATATACCTCGGGCATGGAGCTCCTGGTACCATTGTCGAGATGCCTGCTGGCTGCGGACCGGGCAAATATGCCGTGGTGAAGACGCTTGAGCTCAGCAAAGATCAGAGCTTGCCTCACCACCTAGTGAAGCGCGGTATGACAATGGTTGATCCTATTTACGACTTGACATTCGATTATCAATTCAAGAGAGTTCCACGCGATCTTGGCAATACTCAGATGAGAATCGACTTCAGCAACGAACCAGAGTATTGGAACAATATAGTCAACAAGACTGCGAGCAGTAAGCGACGAAAGAGAAGTTTGGATGAAGTAGGAGGCAGTCACAAACGTTGGTTGGAAGAGGAATGGCGAGACGATGCGCATTTTGGCGGGCTTTCCAAAGAAGAGCTGCACAAACGTTGGTTCGGCAGTGATATTATTGACTGGCTCAAGGGTATCATCAATGGCGTCTCTGGCGGACTAGACCTTAGCCACACGTACTCCGACGATTTCATACTCAAGATCATCGACCAGCGACTGACTTGCCCCAATGTAGCCGCCAAATTGGAAGTGAAAGCAGAGTGTCATGTCGATGTTGACGTCAATTACGGCTTTACTCTTGTTGCCACACTTGGTAATCCTGGCACCCTCATCGACCTCAGCGATTCATTCCTGTACTTCCGTACCAAGGGCGAGGTAGATGCTACGTTCGTCATCGACGCAGCCGTCACTGCCATGTTTGATACTGGCGATATCATGATGTTCTCTGCCGATAGGTTCGGCGCAGCCTTCGCAGTACCCGGCATCGTCACCATTGGACCAAATTTCAAGCTCTTCGGAAGACTTGAAGGTCAGGCAACATTAGGTGTTAACTTTGAGAGTAAGGTCAAGCTGGCGGAGTGGGATATCCGGCAAACTTATCCAGTCGCAAATGACGAATGGGATCCTGAAGCATCCAAAACCCCGGAGAAGAAAGGTACGCAGAACGTTCTCGAGCCTGAGTTCGATTATGGCCTTACGCTTGAGGGCCACCTTACCGCCCATGTCAAGCCGACGATAACATTTGGCATCGATTTCAACAAAGACTTCATTCCAATTGACAGCTGTGCTGTCAACCTTGTGGCTGACGGCCATGTCACTTTCCACGCAGAGTTGAAGGTGAATAGTGAGTCTTCGTTCTGCTACGGCGTAGATGCTGGAGCCGATCTTTATGCAACTATCGACGCTCCGTCCGAGTTCAGCTGGGCCCTTCCCAACTCACCATTTCCTATCGTCCCTATCGACGATGTTCAACTCTATCCTACTGGTGATCAGCCAGCATGTATAGATCTCTCTAAAAAGCGGGATTTTGAGCATGATCCAGGCAATATACAAATTGCACGGGCTTCTAGAAGACGTTCATCAATAATGCGGGGCGAGAGCAGGAACACCACGAGCAAACTTGCGAAGAGGGCTAAAGTCTATGGTCCTTTAGTGCCTCGCTTGGAGGGATTGAACTGCCCAGGAGCTATTGACGTGGGCGATATTCCTCCATGTCCATTGTGTGGCGATGATGATGGTGAGAGTCTCGAAAAGCGTGCTGACTCCTGTTGGCTTGATCCTTACGGCAAGGGAGCAAGTTGTCCTATGGATACTCCTGACAAGCGCGACATTCAGGTCGATCATATTGTCGGGAACGAAACCGAATCGCATCATCTGGAGAAGCGCGACACAAAATATGTCCGTTGGGCGGGCCAATACCTTCCTTGCGGAACTTACAAGTCTTGCGGCGCGGCAAGTAAACAAAACGGCGTGAACAAGTGGTTCGGCTTCAGAAGCGGGACTGGTCCATGCCCAGTGACGATAGAGAAACTTACTTCTGCTCAGACAGATACCTCGCAATACGTCAGTAAGTTTCTCTCTCTAGCATCACGCACATTCCGTGGCCAAAATATTATTGTACTGACTTCTACAAGCCGAGCATATTTACGAGGTACAAATGTTGCCAATCTTCTTTGAATGGCTTATTAATGGGCCACTTCCTGGTGGCTACACAGCTCCTTCACGAGCTTGGGTGGATAACGTTCTCATTGGAATGAATCCCACCGTAGTAGCCCCTCATGTAGCCCCTGGGTGGGTTGAGCAATCTACTTTTTTCGAAATGACCCACGGCCTAGGGGGCGACCACAACCCTGGCGGCCTCGCACTGGCCGATAAAGGTATGAACGGTAGAAAAGAGCATTTGTTCGCCGGCAAAACTATTTCATCCGACAACGAAAACAATAACCTTAACACACGAAAGATGCACCGAAACACGGCTGCTGTATTCTCGTACATGCGTAACACCTGGATTTGGCCCAAATTCGTCGAATCATCGCAGTTTATGGAAGAAATTCTCCACGATTTCGATACTAGCTTCAATTGGAACGGCAACGGAGCTGGGAACAATGGACAGCTAGGTAGACCACAGCGTGGTGCCGGTGATCCCCAAGCAGGGCTGCGCGATCTATACTGCTACTGGATTGACAAGCATCTGTCTGAAATTGAGGGCACTGCTGCTATGTGGCTCCAGGCCACAGAACCCAAGTACAGAGCATCTTATGGCAGTGACAATGCGGGAATTAACTGGTTGCAAAACGTCTTGACCCCCCAAGGGCCCATATCGGCTCAGAATCTGGTATTTCTTCACAGCAACCAGGTCCCCCACAGATTCAACCCGGGAAATACAAACCGAGTGAGATGGTTGCTGAGTAACTTTCAGGGCTTGTGGAGAACAGGGGCAGGCTACGGGGCAGCTGGACCGTTTTAAGTATGCAGGGTTTTTCCTTGAAAGACAGAATGTTACTGTGCAGGGGCGAGATGGAATATCTCACATGTATTTTATAGTTTCGAGACTGGGGGAAGTCCCCCTTGTTCTTTAAATTTTCTATACTCCAATGGATTGGCATAATCTACAGACCATGCGCAAGGCCCCAAAAAAACCTAGTGACTGTCAGGTCTCTCTTTCTCTTTCTCTTTTCTTCATGAGCCCATGTGGACGAGCTGGCAGTCTGCAGAGTTCGCAACTAGCAAGTCAAGCAAGTTTTCAAAGTCAACTTGACTTGCTTGGCACAGTTTTTAAATAAAATGATAACGTGGTTCACAAGCGAGCGGCCCACCCAAGTGAGCGGCCCACGCCCCACCAGCGCGACAACTTTCACCCATTATCACGCACTTTTATCCCAGTTAATAAACTATTATAATAGACTAGATTAATCGTCAGAATTGCCGCTATCACTTGCACTATCTATCTCAACTGCGCAGGTACAAGCATTATGTCCAGTCTGCTTGCAACGCCCACACCGCCTCTCTCCTCGCACCCTCTTCGACGCACTTTCACCACTACCCGCCCGTTCAGCTAATCATCGTCCACAATACCCCACTTCTGTTTTGTCGTCTGGACTAAGTCGAACCAGCGCTGGATAGCCGCTGGATCCTCGCAGGTGGCTCGCTGGTGATCATAAGGACGTCTTCAGTGCGTACGGAGCTCAGGAGTTCGCTTGACAAAGTTATCAACCCAGTTCTTGCCAGTAGGGTTGCTCTCCCGCTCATGCAATAGTTTATCAACCATTACTCGAACTTCGGCCTTTGTAGGCACAAATCCTCGTGCAGACTCTTCGAGAATACGCTTAAATATAGCCTCCTCTTCTAGCTTATCTAGAAGCTTTGATTTTGGTTCGCAGTCGCGTTGGGCGCGTCTTCCAGCGCGTCGGTAAGATAGAGTTCTTCGAGGCACGTTATAGATAAAAGCAGCACGTCTTTGACTTTGAACACGTTGCAATTGGATATCAAAAAGAGCGAGCTGAAGATCTGATTCAGTATAAGAAGTTTGAGTAGAGCGTTGTTGAGACATAACGTGTTGTCGTGATAAGGTCGACGCGCTGGTGAGGTGTGGGCCGCTCACTTGTGAACCACGTTATACTACCCAAATATGTAAGTCCTATCGAGTCCATAACACAGAGCCATCCTCGCAAAAAAAGAACAGTAAGTATTAACATCTCCACTTTGTTCTTATAGTTAGAAGTAGAAGCACCTCGCTTATTTTTCGAATCAAGGTTTCTGTTCCATGTTCTGGGAGGAACCTTTAATCTCAATAAGTCAACGGGAAAAATGACAGTAGTAGAAAGTTCTCCAGTACGTCACCTTTTTTCACCATCAACCTACATTTGTGCGCACGAAGTACACAGTTCTTTTTTGTTTCTTCAATCACATGTTTAAAAATAACTTCTCCACAACTTCGTGCACGAAAGGCGCCAAACGCCTGACCCGAAAACTTGTCTCGGGATATGAAGTCAATCTCTGGGTCTTGCACAGCATTGACTGATACATTGGACTGGGTTAGGGCTGGTGAGACTTACTTACTGTGAGAACCCTCGTACGATTGTCTGGCGATTCTGATGAAAAGGAGCTACGCAAAATTGAAAAAAGATAAACATAGATCATAGAGAATATAGCAAACAAGAACAGCATAGGACCACTACGGTCCACGGATTGGTCTCTGCCTCTCACACGGTCACATCTTGACACTCCGCCCGAGACCTCTCATCTCTCAATACGTGCCGTCGCAACTTGCACGGTACTGGAATGAAAGCAAGGTCGTTTTTAATTTGCCATCTGGAAGCAGCGGAGAAGACATGAGACAGATGTAATAAGGCTAGCCCACAAGGCTCTCAAAAGTCGTTCCGTGCACTCGGTAATCGGACCGTTAGATACCGATTGTGGGCGTGTTTCAACGTAAATTCCTTGATACATACCCTATTATGGCAACAAGATGACTAGTAATCGACTGTAAACATGAAACGACCAATAAACGCATTCCAGGGGCTGGCCCCCCCACATCTCGCTTCTAGACTTAGCTTTCCCGTCCTGGTAATCACCAAGAGACCAAGAGATAGATCGTGAATTCTTTATAAAGCCAAGCAAATAATCAAGCTTTCTCTCCAGTCTTAGTTGTTTCATTCACCTACTTTTTCATTCATTCAACATTCATCCTAGTCATTCATTCTTTTCTATTACCCCACAAGTAAACCATCTTTCCAAAAATGGTCCGATTCGCTTCAACCTACATGGCAGCCATCTTGGCTTTGGCGTCATTTACTGCAGCTCGTCCTGCAGAGTGTCACGTTAAGGGCGCAGGCGCTCATAACAACACGCCTACTCCTGCAGCCTCGTCTGTTCCTGGCATCTCGTCCGTTCCCGACACATCTTCCAATCCCGGAACCTCGCCTGTTCCTGGCTCCTCCAACCCTGGAACTTCGCCTGTTCCTGGCACTAACACCCCCACTCCTGACAACTCGCCTGTTCCAGACAACTCATCCTCCTCTCCTACCATCCCGTCTCCCACTACCACCCTCGTTATTGTCCCGTCTCCTACTGCCTCGTCGGCTTATACAGAGACTTTCAACGGAGATACCACTTGGTATGGAGAGGACTGTGAAGAAGGATCATGCTGGCAAGGTGGAGCCTGCGCCTTCGTCGACTATGTCCTCCCCGCCACAATTGACGGCTCAACCTGCGTCTCCGAAGTGATCTGGAACAGCTCCTACCACTGCGGTGCCTGCGTCGAAATCAGCTACCAGGGCAAGAAGAAGATCGCCATGGTAAGAGAGTCCCCTCTTAAAAAAAGCAGCACTGAGGATACATGAATACTAACAACATGACCAGATCACCAACAAGACTGGAGGTGATGCCGTCCACCTGGATCTTACACCCAACATGTTCTCCAAGCTCGACAACAAGAACCGTGGCATGATTGAAACAACCTGGAAATACGTCGAGTGCCCCATCGCCGATCCGCTCCAGATCCGCATGCACGGTGGTTCGTCGCAGTATTGGTTCGCTGCTACCGTTGTCAACGCCAGGCTCCACACTGCGAAGCTCGAGGTCTCGGGCGATGGCGGAAACACCTGGAAGCCAACTACCCGTAACATCAACAACTTCTTTACCCTCGTTGGAAACGGCGGTACTGGTACCAAGACTGCTTGGGTTAGGGTTACTTCTGATCTTGGCACTCAGGTTGTGGTTAAGGATGTTGAGTTGGTTTCTGGAAAGACTACCAAGGCAACTGCCAACTACCAGTAAAAGCAACGCTCAAATCTTTTTCCACTGGCACCCCAGCGGGGCTGTGTGACATGGCTCAGTTTTGGGGAGGATAAGATCACACGCCTTTCTTTATTTTCTTCATCTAATAATTCGATCAGTTTATGTATTGTAATTGGAACCCAAAATTACATTTCTTTTTTTTTAAAAAAAAAACCCCCTGGTTCTCACCAACTCTTACGGTCGCCTCGCTTGAACATGCCCTGAGCGTCTAATCAACTATGGAGGGTCAAAATTAAAACTAGCATCTCCAACGGCCCTAGAAGCAGTATACATACGATGCGTAGTTTCTTGTTTGTAGATGATAGAAGATCCAAGTCTCTTCTTGTAGAGGTGGCGCATGTCGACTCTCGAAGTTCAAATGTCACTCTTATTGCAAGTCTTTGGTTACGAATGGGTCTTGCGTATAGATACCAGTGTAGTTGCAAGACTCTTTCAAGCTTTTCAGAAGAGATGTCTCTACCATGTTAGCACAGAAAAGGTCAACTCATGATGGTACAAATTGCATTCATCTACCTCGCTGAAAATGCCACGATGAGTTGCGCCCTAAATGTCGATGATGATGGGAATTGGTCAATGTTTAGCGCTTGAAAAAGATGCAAATTTTGGAGATGCAAGGTTGTTGCGCCTCATGCGTCTGGATTGCTTCTCCATTCCCGTTCTATCCGCTTTTACATCTAGTAGTAATCAAACATGCTTGCGCAATTTTGCTCCTGTCCATAACACTGGGGCAAAGTGTGTTGACATGTTGAAACCAAAAAGAGATGCGAACCAGAGTATGGCCATGATGGCAACTGGTACTAGTAGCAGTTCTGTGTGGTGTAAGAAAGGCAGCTCTTTATAGCCCAGGAAGGTAATGATGAAGTAGTAGTTCAATGCGAGTAGATAGAGCGTATTGGATAGGAGGAGTGAGAACCTGAGGTATGTCAGCGCCAGCTTTCTCCCATAGTGATGGGCGTCTTACCAGTGCTGCGTTCCTACTAAAGGCATGCAGATAAACTGCACAACGTAGAGAAAGACCCAAACTGGCACGAAAGCCCTGATAGCCACATCCCAGCAGTAGCCAAACTCTAGCTCTTCCTTGCCAGAGTCTTCACCAAGGTTGTATAGGCCTCTTCGTCGGCCTGGCAGCAGCGTGTTGTCTGGACCTAGTAATCGGCCTACAAGGAAGAAGAATAGAGTGGCTACAACAAGCGAGAGCAGCAGGAAGTGTCCAAAGATAAAAATGAGAATTATGTGGAGGGTCTGTGTGAAACCATCGGCGTATGCGAAACCCCAGGCGAGGGAGGTGAGAGTAAGGAAGAAGGAGAGCAGATATGTGAAGGATGGGTCGGGTCGGTGATATGTTTTTGTTGTTTGTTTCTAAAGAGTCATCAGCGATGCATCGGGAATGTAAGGGCACATATTGTGGTATACGTGGTAGAATATCTGGCGAAACACCTTCTTGGGTGCTATTATCAGGCTCATGATCTCCCATGCGGCCATCTCAAAGTCCATCTGGGGGAACTTGAACATGCGTTTGAAGAAGCGCGGCATCTTGATTTCATTGCGCCGCGACGAGGGCATGGAGCCAAAGTTAGAGGGCCCGCCCGTCGGCCGTGGGAGGGATATATGTGGGTTCATGCCGGGCTATGTGAAGGTGAAAGGCGTAGTGGAGGCAGCGGCTGGGCGTGTGAGTGCGGCGGCAGGGGCGGAGAATGAGGTATAGGGCGCAGCGGTTACCGTGTCACGGCGAGTCCCAAGTTTCCATAGTTATAGTCGGGAAATGCATGTGAAAGACGTCAATGTGGACAGTGTGGATGTGCCTGAGCCATGACATGGGTCGGGTGCCTGGCGGCTGCGCACTAGGGCCGGTGCCAAGGCCAAAGCATGTCAGGCTCCGTCCTCCGCTAACAGGCCGCATCGCCGACTCGCAACCTTTGCTCACCCTCACCTCATATACGGCGCGCCCACTCGACCACGCCCGACGGCGCACTATCCTCTCTGTTATCGCGCACGTCTTGAAAATACCCAGACACGACCTTTCGAGGCTGCCGACAGCATATTAAGAGCGTCGAGTGCATCCTTGACTCTGTCGCGTATTGCTTACACAACTAACCACGCGACAAAGAAATTCATTGCAAACCACTCGACACGTCCACGCACTTTGTAATCCTGCACCTGCCACTCCTCAGCGACCACTTCTAACCGCCTTGCACAGCTCGTATCCGGCCATGTCGATGGCGGACGAGGCCGAGCTCGCCTTCCTAGAGGCGCAAAAGGACGAAGAGTACGACCCTTCAGCCGGCTACAATATGCCCGACGCGCCTACTGGCCAGGATGAATACGATCCGACCGCGACCTTTTCTGCACACTCAGAACAATCTGGGTCCGCGCCGCCAGAATCGGGCGCCAACTCTCCACCACCAACTACCGAGGGCGAGCATGGGTCGCAGTCCCAGCCCCCCCAGGCCCCTGCAGAGGCGTCCGCAGCGCCGCAGTCTAAGCGACCGCGCACCGTGGGTGGGTTTGTCGACGAGAGCGAGGACGAGGAAGAGGAGTCCGCTGCACAGCCGCAAGAGGCGAATGCTACACTGCTGGGAGCTACGGGAGACGCTGAGTCGCCTCAGCCTTCTTTTACAAACACACCAAACAATACACTTCCCAACCCAGATGTACAGTTACATAGTGCACAAGACCTGGCTCCTGCATCTGTTTCTGCTCCTGTCGCTGTCAATGAGCCTGCTCCCTCTGTTGCTTCTCTTCCTAACGGCAGTACGCCTGTCCCAGACGTTACTAAGCCAGCTACTCCCGACGTCTTGAATGTTGCTTCAGCCCGTCCCTCTGTAGCGCCAGCCACTCCGGCGCCTACTTCTGCTTCTCTGCCAAAGGCTCGTCTTCCTCAGGATCGAGTGGGTATTCTCGAAGATCGCATTGCTGAAGATCCGCGTGGTGATATCGAAGCGTGGTTGAGTCTAATTGAGGAGCACCGCAGGCGACACAAGCACGACGACGCCCGAGCTGTATTCGAGCGCTTCCTCAAAGTCTTTCCTTCGGCAGTAAGCATGCATAGCAGTGAGCAGTTCAAGTCATTCCACTAACATAGTCAGGGCGAGCAATGGGTAGAGTACATTCAGTTTGAAACCGAACTTGATGAGCTGCCAAAAGTCGAACATCTCTTTGGTCGTTCGATTCCTTCAGCTCAATATATCGGCATATACTCTGCTTACATTGACTTCATCCGACGTCGCTTCAATCTCACCACTGACCAGAATGGGCAGAATCGCCAGACAGTCACTCAAGCCTATGAGTTTGTGCTGAACTCGGTTGATATTGATGTTCAAGCCGGTAAGCTATGGCTTGATTACATTGAGATGCTCAAGACTGGGCCTGGCGTTCTCGGTGGCAGCAACTGGCAGGATATGCAAAAGATGGACACCTTGCGAAAAGTCTACCAGCGCGCCGTATCAGTTCCTCACAACGCTACTCTAGAAATTTGGCGTGACTATGACAAGTTTGAGATGAGCATGAACAAGGTCTCGGTAAGCATTCTCATGGTCTACCTTTCGCTTCAGTAAACTTATCTCGTCACAGGGTCGCAAACAACTACAGGAAACTTCGCCTGCATACATGACTGCTCGCAGTGCTATCAACGTTCTTGACAACAACATCACAAGAGGTGTCATCCGAACTACCTTGCCCAAGCTTCCACCTGCTGCCGGTTTCGATGGCTATGAGGAGTACATGAACCAAGTCAAGTTGTGGAAAAACTGGATCCAATGGGAGAAGAGTGATCCACTCGAATGCGCAACCGAAAACCGCGAACTGTACAACAAGCGTGTTCTGCACCTTTACAAGAACGCTTTGATGGCTCTTCGTTTCTGGCCAGAGCTATGGTATGAGGCGGCCGAATGGTCTTACGAGAACAACCTGCAGGCTGAAGGCGACAAGTTTCTCAATGACGGCATCGAGGCAAACCCTGAGAGCTGTCTGCTTGCTTTCAAGAAAGCTAGCCAGGTCGAGCAGCGTACCGATTTCGAGGATGGCCAAGCTGGCATCATCGCCAAGGGCAGGGCTGTGCGAGATCCATATCAAAAGCTCCTCGATACCATTTATGACCTTACAGCACAGGTCAAGAAGCGAGAAGAGCACTCTATTGCGCGAGCAAAGGAGCAGTTTGAAGCCCAGAAGGCTGCTGACGAGGCTGCACGCGCAATCGCGCAGCAGAATGAGGACGCAGATGACGAAGATGAGGTCGTTGCCGCACGACGATTAAAGGAGAAGGAAGATGCCTTCAATAGCCAACTCCAAGCCATGTCTGCCGGATACAATGCGCAAACCCAAAATCTTAAGAAGACGCTCACATATGCATGGATAGCGCTCATGCGTGCAATGCGTCGTGTTCAGGGCAAGGGAGATCCAAAGGGGGATGTTGGTGGCTTCCGTGGTATCTTCACTGAGGCTCGCAAAAAGGGAAAGCTGCTCAGTGAGGCCTACGTAGCTAGCGCACTCATTGAACATCACTGCTACCAGGAGCCAGCTGCACAAAAGATTTTTGAGCGCGGTATGAAGCTGTTCCCAGAAGATGAGCAGTTTGCGTTGGAGTACATTAAACACTTGATCAAGCTGAATGACTCAACCAGTAAGTTTACAAGCTTATTTTTGTTCATTTATTTTTGTACTAACTGCCACAGACGCCCGTGCTGTCTTCGAAACTGTCGTTGGAAAACTGACGGCCAAGCCGGAAAACGTCCATCGAGCCAAGTCTCTTTTTGCCTTCTTCCATGATTACGAGGCTCAGTTTGGTGAACTGGCCCAGATCACCAAGCTCGAGCAGCGTATGGCAACTCTCTTCCCTGAAGATCCCCAGTTGTATCGCTTCTCGCAACGATTCGCAAGCTCAACCTTCGACCCCATTTCCGTCCGCCACATCATCTCTCCCCGCACACAAATGAGGCCGGTCATGCCAGCATCTATGCCACCAGCCATGCCATCAGTTATGCCCTCGGTTGAAGAGCAGCAACCTGCTCCTGTAATGCCCCCACAGCCACCGCCTATTGTAGAACAACAGCGTCTTGCGTCTCCTGCCATTGCCAACTCCCCTCACCTCAACAACCTTCACCCTGTCACCAACTCGCCAAAGCGCCCACTCGAGGACGTGGAAGACGTGCCACAACCCCGCAAGCTTGCTCGCGGTGAGTCGCCTCTCAAGGGTGCTGCAGGTCGCCGTCTCGATGCTGCGCGCCGCAACCTCGCTACCGCTGGCGCTACACCTATCGGACAGGCTCAAGGTCCACCACCCCTTCCTCGTGGAATCAACTTTCTTCTCAGCATTATTCCCCCCGCACACACGTACAAGGAGACGCGGTTCAAGGCCGACGGGCTCGTCAGCTTGCTACGAGATGTGGCCGCCATTCCTGTTCCTCTCGGCCAGGCCATACCGCAACCGCAGCGCTGGGGGACCACCCCAACAACGGCACAGCAGCTCCAAAGCATACAGGAGAAGTATGGTAATGGCGGGCACATTCCCATGCACGCAGCCATGCCTGGTGCAAACCCTTGGGGGACTTAGATAATCCGGACCGTGCTTCTACACGGAAGGTGAAATGTCCATTTATGCGGAAAGCGCATTGCGGCTGTGGGCTCAGGATGACCGTGAGCACTCAGCAACTGGAATCGGAGTTGCTATCAAATTAGCATTGCATTTGGATGGCGTTTATCTTGTATCTCTCTTCTCAATTTGGCGAATGCGAACGAACCTTTTTTACACATGTGGGAATGCTTGGATAAAATGACCCACGGGCCTTAGGAAGATGGGGACGTAGACCATATGTGGTCTTTTTGTAATGAAAAGTGTATATGAACGAAGACATCCTTCCATCGAACGCGACATGTCTCTGGGTGGTAAGGTTCATCTCTGCTCTTCTTTTCTTCTACTTGTTCTTCTTTGCGCTTCAGAGCTGATTCCTTTGAAAATTGCAATATCTGGGACCCGAAGGTATGGCTGGGGAAAGGAGATTTTTGCAGCTTTCTGTGTTTCTCGGGCATGGATAGAGAAGCTAAGAGGCTTTTTATTCTTTTGCATCTTTGTAGTCGGATGTTCGTCATCGCTGTCTACGGTGCTCTTCGATAATATCAATGAAAGGGGGTTGGGGGATGTATCACTTTGTGTATTACGCTCCTCACCCTTTTATTCTAGCCATTTCTAATATTCCAGCGTAGCATCAATGTGATTCTTATAGCAAACATATACATCCTTCGGGACAAGGACGTAACTGCGTCTCATTCCGATGCACCAGTGTGCACATGTAATGAATGAATTGAACATATGCGAAATATCGTGCAAATCGCGAATGCTGCAAGAAGAAATGGGCAAGGGAGAACGACGTTCCGGATTGTCGGCGCATGGCGGCAGTCTAGTTTGTGTCTGACAGCTTGATGCACTGCCACTGCAGCCGAATGCACATGACGACTCAAGCGCTGGAAATGCGTCACATGAAAGATGGCGCCTTTTCTGAAGGTGCTCAGGGCTGCTTCAGAAATCGTAGTGAATTGACCTGCTCACTATTTTGGTTATTGACTCATAGTGTGGGTGACAGCGACGAGTTCCGCAACACCAGGTTATTGTGAACCGCCACACAAGTCAAAAAGTTAAGTTCATGCGTGATGCTGATCTCATGGATAGACAAGTGGCGAAAGGCGAGTAACCCTCCACACTCATCAAGCCTCAACACAGCTACAGCATCCTCGGGACGAGCTTTAGGAGAAGGGTACCATATCACTTGTTCGTTTACCGTCTCCCCGTTCTTTCTCATCTAGTATTGACTCCAATTGTCAGATGTGAGTGCCTAGATTCTACGAACCAGAACCGAAGAAATTTCAGGAACTCTATTACTGCACCGGTATGTAAACAACTGGACTCTGCCAGGGAAAACCAAAAAGACCGTTTAGCGAACCTAATCATGGCGCCCGCAACCACCACGTATAAATAACCCTAAGGCGGATCGATAACAGGACAAGAGAATACACAAGTTTTTACAACTCAATTTTCCATCCTTAATAACCATCACAATCTGAAACCAATCTTACCTTTTTTGAGTTGTTCTTTTACTCAGTGAACAATCGTAATACCCATTTCTGCCTGTATGTCCCATGCACTCTTTCACTAATCACTCACCGACATTAACAGCGGTACAACTGCACAGTTCTCACCAGAGCTTCAGAATCCAGGTATCAGAATAGAATGCCGACTTCACCTGTCAATACCGCCTAACTCAGTGGGATCTTGTGCCCACCAAGTTAGCGCACTCCTTTATCCATATAAGCTTGGTCTCCCACAGCTCCAACCTTCCTTCCTTCCTCACATGACAACATCAAACTTCCTTTATAAGCTCAGACTATCACAGTCCAACATCTTCAAAGTCTTTGAAAGCCCTGCCTGCACCAACAAGAGCTAGTCTCAAGCTGCTTCCTGCAAACAATCCAGTCTCGACCACTGCAAACACCATACACACCTCCAACAGGCTCGGGTCTCTCTTCAATCATCGTATTTCCCCTTTCGCCATCTTCACTGCTATCTGTGAGCCCTGTACCGCCACCACTGCCTATTCTGTATCATACCAATTGCTCGCTGCCTGCTGCACTGCCACTGCTTTCACCCCGCAGTCACCTGGCGTCCCCACCGTGCCTGCTCTCTCCGTTTGTTGCTCATATGGTCATAGCTTGGCACTGCTCTATAACTCCCGATCTCTGCATCCCTTACCTTCTATCCCTTTACCTTACACCTCACTCTCGAAGACCGTCAACACTTCTTTCATACATCCTCACATCGTATGTCTCACTTCCACCACTTGCATAACCTGAGCACATACAGGCTCAGATTCTATCTGTGGACTTCGCTGACTTTCCCCAGATCCAGCCGGCAACTCGGTCTGAACACGCAACCTACAACAGGTCCCAACCGAAACTAGTCTTTTTCCAAGGTACGTATTGAGATCATCTAAGCAGCACCAAGTGTACTGCATCAGTCTATCACCGCAGTCACCCCATCTCGTATACTCTCCTACCTCAGCTGCAAGTATCACTAACACGGCATCTGCAGTCCACAATGGCCGGTCCAGCGAAGAAGCGCGCTGAGGCCGAGAAGAAGTCGAGCGACTCGTCGAACGACTCCGCTTCTCAGTCTCGGGACCTCACTCAGCGTTCTCCCAAGTTTATCCCTCGCCTTGACGGCAATCGCGACCCCAGCGATAGGAAGGCGGTCGACTACACGGTGCCCAATGATCTCAAGAACCTTTCTGAGTTCTTTGGTATGCGTGGTTGGTACGCCGCTCGAGGTGTAGGTACAAACGCCTTCCAGTCTCAGTCTGCACATGCATTAGTACCCCCAATGTTGAGGCCAATGATACTTCCTTCTTCGACTACTCCTATTAGAACGTCTCTTTGTTTATGCAAAAACAAGATTACTGAAAATAGCTTCCAGGTCAACGTAGGAAGTGATCTACCTGCGCGCCCCCAGACCTTCAATCAGAACGGCAAAGCCGTGGCCATCACTCTCAACACCTTCAATGTCAACAAGGCTCCAAACACTGTCGTTCACCAGTACTATGTAAGTGATTGTAGCTCATAATAAATCTCTTGGCCTTACTAACATCCTCAAGCTTCACTTCACCGGCGACGCTCAAGACTATACCAAGCGCGTCCTGCTCAAGAAGATTTGGGACTCTGATGCTATCAAGTCCTCTCTGGGCGAGGCAAACAAGTGGATTTGGGACACCAACAAGCTTGCATGGTCTAGCAAACGCTTAGATCGTGATGACACACGCATTACCGTTGATCTGGACGAAGAACAAGGCCGTCCTCCAAAACCCGGCGCTAGGGGCAACAAGCATGTTGTCCATATTCGCTGGACTCGCCAGGTTGACTTCGTCGGCCTCAATTCCTTTTTGAATGGCAAAGCATCGTGGTCCAACGACTGCATTGACACGCTTAATTTCCTCGATCACGTCATGCGCATGTGGCCTTCACAGCAGTATACGATGATCAAGAAGTCATTCTTCCAACGAGGCGAGCAACGTTTCGACCTTGGCGGAGGTGTTGAAGCTTTCAAAGGTGTCTTTACCTCCCTTCGCCCAGTCCTCGATGACAAATTCAACAAATCACTGTCCGTCAACGTCGATGTCGCTAATGGTACATTCTGGCGTGTCCAAGAGCTCACCCGTGCCATTGGCCAAGCGTTCAACTGTAGCCCTTCACAGTTTGCGAGCATATTCCAGAATGCGCTCCGCGATTGGAACCGCTCCATCCTAAAAAAGGACCTGAGGAAGTTCAAGCGCATCGGCGTCTCCACTACTCACACAAAGGAACCTGTCCAGTGGACCATTGATGAATTTGTTGACAAGGACGCATTCAAAGCCCAATTCTTAGACCCAGATGACCATTCGAAGATGATATCCGTCGCCGCTTACTTCAAGAAGAAGTACGGTATCACCGTGATGGGTGGTATCCCGGTGGTCAGGATGACGAAGAAGATTCGCAAAGAGCCTGTCTACATGCCGATTGATGTCCTCAAGATTAACGCCAATCAGCGTTACAATACAAAGCTCAGTGATACACAGACATCCAACATGATCAAGTTCGCCGTTACCCTTCCTAAGGATCGCTGGGCAGCTGTACAGCAAGGCATTCGTCTCCTCAACTGGGCCAACGACCCCTATCTCAGTCACTATGGAATCAAGGTCAACCCTAACGCCGCCAAGGTTCAGGCTCGTATCTTGCCTTCACCAGTTGTTCATTTCGGTTCGGGCTCAAAGGAAGCCACCATCAAACATGCTGATATGATACAAGGCCGGTGGAGGCTCAATGGACGAAAGTTCGTCATGCCAAACAAGGAGCGTCCGATCAAGGCTTGGGGCGTATGCGTCATCCAGGGTCGTGGTAGTCCACCACCCACAGCTGTTGAGAGCTTTGTTCTCAAGCTTATCCAGATCTACGAAGCCCATGGAGGCCATATCCTCTCCCATTCCCAGCATGGCAAGAAGCCCTGGATGGGTCCAGGAAATCTAGCAGACGGTGGAGAGATGGGTGAGTAACCATATTTGCTGAATCTCCAAGATGCGCACTAACTTGATTGTAGTCCAGAAGGCCTGGAACCAAACGGGCAACAAGTAAGCTATGGAATCTCTGCTTTCTTTTGCACAGCTGTCACTGACTTTATTTACAGGTACTCGACACCACCCGACCTTATGATCTTCATTGTCAACGATCGGAACGTTGACGTGTACCGCCGCATCAAGAAGTATTGTGATATCCGTCTCGGCGTCGCTTCACAAGTGCTCCAGGCCAAGCACGTCATGTCTGCCTCTCCGCAGTACATCTCCAACGTGTGCATGAAGATCAACGCCAAGCTCGGCGGTGCCACCTGTGTCGCGAAGTCTCAGGTCATTCCCAAGATCGCACCCAAGGCTGCCTCGATCCCTACGATGGTGATCGGCGCTGACGTCTCTCATCCTGCTCCGGGGGCGGGTTCTGGTGAGGCTGCTTCGTTTGCTGCCATCACCGTGTCTGCCGACGTCCACTTCGCTAGGTACTGGGCTGAGGTTCAGACCAATGGAAATCGCGTCGAGATGATCACGACCTCCAACATCGATGATCACTTCGGGTTCATGGCCAAGAACTGGATGCAGAAGATCGGCCAGGGTAGGCCTCCGCAGCGGGTTCTTTACATCCGCGACGGAGTCGGTGAGGCACAGTACGCTGCAGTGCTTGAAGAAGAGGTCCATGACATGAAGGAATGCTTCAAGAAGCTAGGCTGTAAAGAAGTTCCCAAGTTCACGGTTGTGATTGCCGGCAAGCGTCACCACATCCGCTTCTTCCCCGAAGCTGGCAAGAGCGACCGCAACAACAACCCTCTTCCGGGCACGTTGCTAGAGTCTGGTTGCACTCATCCGTTCGAATTCGACTTTTATCTCTGCTCCCATGTTGCCATCAAGGGTACGGCGCGTCCTATCCATTACCACTGCATCCTGAACGAAGGTGATTGGAAGGCTGCCGAGCTTCAGCAGTTCATCTTCGAACACTCGTACCAGTATGTGCGCTCGACCACTCCAGTCTCAATGCATCCGGCTGTCTACTATGCTCACTTGGCTGCGGACCGCTCACGTGCCCATCTCAACGAGAGCCCTGTCTCGTCTGGAAAGAAAGAGTCAAAGGCTGAGGAGTCATCGACTGATTCCTCCAAGCAGCACGTCCAGATTGGTCCTCTAATGCCTATTCAGAACGCGCGTAGGCTCAAGGATGTCATGTGGTACATCTAGGTGCGAGTTGGCTTTGGGGCCGTCACAAGGACATAAGGGTTGATATTATGGGTAGAGGTTCATGTTTGCTCAGTGAGTGAGGGAGATACTGGTTGCGAGGAAGGAGCGAATCTACCGACGATGGATAGAATGCGGTTGTCTTGAGGGCTCTTTCTCTTTTCCTCTTCATGGCATGGCCGACTTTTAGGGTTCTACGAGAAATATGTCGTGGCCATGGATGATCTTTGGTAGCTTGCCTTTACACCCAGAGATGAGGCTTAGTAACAAAAATGGATGAATAACATCAAATTTTATGCTGTTTTTTCTGATGTCAAAGTCGTGCCCCGATTTCTGAGCCTGATGGCGATTTCCCTACTTCAATAAAGAGCGGTAGCCAAGCGAAAGCGTCAAACGAGGTCTTTCAGAATCAAACCTAAGTCGCATCGCGCACATCGCGATGCTACTCACAGCTGGGGCAGAGACACGGCTTTAGGTGGGGCATTCACAAATCGCAGAGGTCTGCGCAGCCTAATTATGATAGCGCAAGGCCGAGTGCGCACCATGGCATGCACGCAAAAGTATGTACCGTCCAAAAAATTTGCCTTCGCTCCACCAGCGCAAAGCGCAGAAGAGAAGGAGGTAAGCGAACGCGAAGTTGTTCTAACCTCCTTTTTCCCCTCCGAATCTTCATGGAAGTGGAAGACACAGAGTGAATAAAGGGGTATTCAGTTTTAGTGAGCAGAAGGGGACAGGGCGACGCGCTGATTTTGTTGCTGCAAGAATTCCAGATGACTAATGTGCGCTTGTTGGTATACGGACTAGCGGTTGCGCAGGGGTCAGGCGAGCGAATTGAGAATGGCGCGTTTTGTGTGACGAGGACGGAATGGCGGGGCAGGGGAATTTGGCGGGCGCGGGGCTGTTACGTTTTGTTGGTGGGCCGGCCAGGGTGACTCTTTTGACAACACCAAGAAGACTGTTTGCATGGCGGTGTAGCAGGTAAGTAGCAGGCTCGCTTTGCTGCGTGCAACGTGGATATTAGGCTGACGTGCCGCGGTTCGACAGGCTCGCTTTTACAACTAGACCACTCTGCTTCCCCGATATAATCCCCCCAACACCAACTCATACCCTTCTTGAGGCTTTTACCCGTTTGAAGCACACTACACATAAAGGACCTCATACAATTCTCGGTACCGTCCACTGTGTACACGGGCACGACTTGCAATCAGACTTGACACCGAACACCCTTGACTCTCACAGTCACAACCCATATTCAACATGTCCTCAGCACGTGGTCGCGGCGGCAAGTTCAACAAGGTCAAGCGCGGAGGCGGCAAGAAGTTTTCACGCGACTTGCAACCGCTAAATGCAGATGGCGAGGTAGTCGGCATGTGGGGTGTACGTACTTGTCCTGATAGACGCCCGAAACACAAAAACTAACGAGAAGTCACAGGAGCAACCCGACAAGGTTGACGAAGAATCTTCCGGTGACGAGGAATCATCAGAAGAGGAGTCTAGTGAGGACGAGGAGGGCAAGCCCGCACAAGAAGAGTTGACACGTGAACAGCGCCGTGAACTTGCAAAGAAGCGCAAGCAGGCCGCGATAGCGAAGAAGTCGCAAAAAGCACCCGAGGCAGGTGACATGCCCACCGACTCCGAGGAGGAGGACGATGATATGCCCGCAAACCCAAATCACACCGCCAAGGCCCGCACACAAGCTACCAAAGCACCCGTTGAGGCAGAGGACGATTCCGCAGCCAAGGGCAAGGGCAAGCAAAAGGACCTCTCGCAGCTGTCCCGTCGTGAGCGCGAGGCTCTCCAAGCGCAAGCCAACAAGGATCGATACGACAAGCTGCACGCCGAAGGCAAGACCGAGCAGGCGCGTGCGGATCTTGAGCGCTTAAAGTTGGTTCGCGAACGTAGGGAGGCTGAGGCTGCGCGAAAGAAGGCTGAGGCTGAGGAGCGTGCTGAGCTCGAAAAGGAGAAGAAGGAGCTCATGGAGCGTGAAGCCAGGAGACGGGAGCAAGCCATGGGCAAAGCGAACCGCCTTGCCAAGGGTGGAAAGAAGAAGGCCTAAAATCAGTAAAACGCCAGTCTGTGATTCAAAGAAACAGGGCTCGATGCTCGTATTTCGCATGTTCTGTGAATGGCTAGATCTTTCGGGATATGACGAGCGCAAAGAGAAGGTGGCATGGTAATATTCAGCAAGTGTACGTCCTGCTGATTGGATTAGAAAAATATGATGAGAATTCAAGATCACAAGACTTTGCTACCACGTACTGGCGTCATTGCTTTTGCTTTTCTGAATGGCCGGGTGCCAACACATGACAGAATGATACTAACAGTGGGCTCATGCAAAGAGTTGCGGATTAACAAATACCAGCAGGTCAGTCCCAGGCTACAATTCGATCGAAACCGCATCTCGAACATTCGCTAGCAGATACGAGTTCGTCTGACGGGCATTGAGCCCTTGCGACGCCCTTATGCTCACGACCCCGCCTAGCGCCTCGCCTCGCGAACGCGAAAGTTGACGACCTTCGTCATCGCCTTCTACACTACAAAAACACTATGGCATCGCCGCTGGTGCTCAGCACTGTGCGCGTACAATCAAACACATATATCTTGAATAGTACATCTTATTTCAGATCAATTGAACATGGCTGAACCCATTCCCGCCGAAGAGCAATCCAACTACGAAACATTCCGCGACTGCATGAGCGAGCTGGTCCTCAAAGCGCTCACCGCGCCGATGGAAAAACCCAAGCCGAAGAAGAAGCGCCACGCGAAAAAGGGATCAAAGAGCGGAAAGAGCGATGTTACGGCACAAGACAAAGTCGTAGAAAACAGCAATCAAGATTCGCAAACCGCAGACACCGAAGACCTAGGCGAATTCATCGAAGTACACACATTCCTCAATTCCCTTCCTTCCACCTCAACTAACAAATCCCAACCCTAGTACCTCAGTGCCCTCGTCTTCCCCAGCCTCCCCCTTTCCCTCCGCACCCTCTCCTACGCCCTCTTCACATCCTCCCCCTCCCTCGAAGAAACCTACTCGCCCCCCCTATCCGTCGCAACACGCACCACCCTCCTCACCAGCATCCCCCCTTCCGCGCTCGATAGCCTAGAATCCTACGCCCTCCTCCCCCACGCCTCCGACCAAATCGACCACCACAACCTTCTCACCCCGCTCTTCACCGCGTACATCAATGCGGTTACCGCACCACCGCCCATCTGGTCCAGCACCCGCACCTCAGCCTGCGAGCTGTGCGGTAGAGACTGGGACCCGCTTACGTACCACCACCTCATTCCTAAGTCGGCGCATGCGAGGGTTTTGAAGCGCGGGTGGCATGCAGAGGAGCGGTTGAATAGCGTCGCGTGGTTGTGTCGGGCGTGTCATAGTTTTGTGCATGGGCTTGTAGGGAATGAGGAGTTGGCTAGGAGTTTCTATACGGTTGAGTTGATTGTTGCGGGGGGTGTGGCGGGGGATGAGGAGGTTAGGGGGAGGGTGGAGAGATGGGTGAAGTGGGTTGGGGGCGTGAGGTGGAAGAGTCGGTGATGCGTGGGTGTTTGAGAGGAAAGTAGAAAGGGGATGTGGAGAGTAGACGTAGTAATAGTAGTAGTCATAATAGTAGAATTCATATCTGAGACGTAAATCATCTCTGACCTTACCGTTTGTAGGTAAAAGGAGGGGGTATCATCTATGCTAATGTCCAACGCTCATGCCAATGCTTTCATGCCAAATAATGCTACACCCATTCCCTTAAATATGCAAATCCCTAAAACATACGAAAAAGAAAGAAAAGAAGGATCGCTTCTTCTTCTCCGAGAGCAAAATGACCAGCAAATTTGCTCGCGGAAAGCCCCTGGGTCTCCGAATGCCCAAAGAAAGGGAGATGGGAATCATCCCTATTTACTAACAAAAGAAACGTGAGAGAAAGAAAGAGAGTATTACATATAATACAGATACAAACGCTGGCAGGGAAAATTTGCATGAGAAAAGGAAATCGTTTTACAAGGGCGCATCATCCAAAAACCCTTTCTCGACCTCATCAGCGAAAACAGGGTAGCTCTGCCACATCTTGCCGCTCTTGCTCCTGCGGGCCTCGAGGCTGGCGCGGATGTGCAGGAGGAAGCGCTCGGTGGAAGGGTCGCTGGTGGTGCGACGGAGTTCGCAGTTTTGGTTGTCGAGAGGCTGAGTGGAGATGGCGGTGGTGTCGAAGGGGGCGATGAGAGAAATATCGTTGGCGGCGGTATTGCTGTTGTTGGCAGTAGTAGTGATAGTGGTAGTAGTAGTAGTAGTATCCAAGGGGTCGATGGATTCGATTTCCTCTTCACGAGTGACACCAGCGTCGAGTTTGCTGAGCATTTGGAATTCCTCGCGGATGCGGCGGGTGGCCCATTCGCCGGCGGGGAAAGACTTGCGGCGCTGGGTGGTGGCGAGGTACTCGTGGTAGGCGTCGGTGGTGAGGCGCAGGTTGGATTCGTTGCTTGGGTTGCTCTTGGGGAGAAGCTTGGGCGATTGCTTGGGCGAGGGGAGTTGCATAGCGGGGACGGGAGCTGGGGGTGGCGAGGGGGGAAGTGAAGGTGGACTCTGGGTAAAGTCGACGAGTTGGCCGGGGTGTGGCTCTTCACATTGGCTGCGGGTGGTGGTGGGAGTGATGATCTCCAGTCTGGCGCTCTTTGATCGCGTGACGTCGGCGTCTGAGCCGGAAGAGTCGATCCGCTGTCTCTTGAAGCATTCGGTCATTTCTGTCCTGGGGGATCCGGATGCCGATGAGATGCTTGTGCGAGGGCTGACTTGAGGCGAGTAGTCTGATGACTGGCGGCGGCGAGAGGAAAATCCAAAGCCAAAGTTGATGTTGAAGATCTCACTGGGTCGGGGACGCTTCTTCTTGAGCTTCTTGGGAAAGGACCAGGTGGTGTCCTTGAAGGATATTTTTGGCGACGAAGTCGACATGGGTTGGTGTGTGGGGAGTTGGCGGCTCGCGATTTCCATCATGGCTGCGTTTAGTGTAGCGAAGAGAGACGAGTCGACAAAGTGGAGGTCGTTGGATTTATTGCTGGTAGTAGTGTTGGCAGTAGGTTTAGGTCTCTTTGCAGGTGGGTGATTTTGGGGCGGTAGTGCGTGCAGAGGTCTTTTTAATGGGTGTTGTGGGCGTCGGTGAGTCTTGTTCACCGTCTCTTTTGGCACAGCAATAGCGGTGGCAGTAGTGGCTGTAGGAACAACAGCAACCGCAGAAGCAGGGCCAGCACGGTGATAACCTTGGTTGAACGTCAGGGTCCCGGCAACCTCTCTAGCCGCCGCGGTGGCACTACACAGGTAGGCATCGCGTGTGAAAGTATAGTACAGGTCATCTTGCAGGCGCTGTTCACGGGGTGCTGGTCGTGGGATGCTGCTGCTGCTGCTGGGTAGACCGCCAGTGTTCGCAAGTTGCGGTGTCGGCGCTAGCAGCGGCGGTGGCGGCCACACCGGAACTAGAGTAGCGGTAATGGCCCTGGGTTGCTGTGGCACGGGGAGAGTCGGGACAGCACATGTCGTTTGTTGGCGAGGCTGTGGGGGGAATGATGAGGCGAAGGCGAGCGTGGTTGGGTCAGATGCTGCTGGCGGTGACATGGGGCTCGTGACGTGGTGGTCCTGTGTCCAGACTCCAGGGCTGCCCCCAGGCCACGCCCGGATCGGGCCTGAAGCCATTGCGGTGTGTGTTTCAGAATATGGATTCATGTGTTGTGGTGTTTTCTTGTGCTGCAAAATCAGGTTTGCCGATGGACAATCTTCATGCGTGTGCCAGTGACGTGGAGGATGAGGATTCTGCGATGACTGCTGCTGGATGCTATGACTGTTCCAAGTCGACATGTTTTTCTTTCTGCTCGACAACTGTGTGGCAGCCGCGGTCGGCGCCATGTTATATACTAACTTTTTTTATTATTTTTGCTTGCCAGTGCGCAGCAGCAGTAGTACGTAGGGAGCTGGATAGAGCCTCGCCGCGAGGGAGACTCTGGCCAGATCTGGTACACTTGTCGACACAGGACCACAACGCCCGGCTCACAATCTATCGTGCATCCGACACTGACGTATCCTACCAGCCTCAAGTTCAAGAGAAATGACTTTTTCCCACTCTCCCGGGCTCTCCAATTGATATTTGACTTCTCCGGTCACCCATGCGTCAATCCAGACCCCAGGAACCGCAGGCGAGTGGCGGCGCGACCAACGGAACGGTGCGCACGGAGGAGAGCGAAATCGATTCCGCTTTTCCATGTATGAAATGACAGTAGTGTGCATTACGTGCTTGACCCGCTCTCGCTTTCTCATGCCCATTGGCCGCGCTGGCCGCGCTGGCCCTCTCCAACTGGCGATCCATGGGTGAAGGCCTCTGCCCAGCTGAGCTGAACTGCTGATGGAACGGGGGTCCGCTTGGTACCGAAGCCACCGAGCGCGCCGACTAGTCCGCGCCAGACGCCGGAGATGTGAGATTTCAAGGGTCCATGACAGTTCGGCGAGCTCTGAGTATCTTGGTTCAACGTGCTTTTTCGTGCAATCGCGGACAGGAAATCGTGGTAGGTGAGCATAGCCATGATGAGACAACCATACATATACCACATTTGAAATACTTCCTTTTTGTGGAAAGAATTTCTCCGGAGTCTAGACATGAACACCACGTGCAGCGTAAGTTTGCTAGGGGATGCGTGGTAGTGTGGCTCGTGAGCAGCCTAGCATCCTCACTAAACACCACCTGAAGAACGACAGCAGGCTACACAACCAGTCTCTCACCGGACGTTCGGATAGCCAAATGGAGTTCGGTTACTCCAAATGCTTGGCCTGCTCCTATTCCAAGATACATACATAGACTACTAATATCGCGACTACTTCTCTACCAGAACCTTACCATTTGCTTTTGCCTCTCCAACATGTCCCACCATCTTTCTAGCTCCTGTCCCTTCAGTTCCACATCAACTCCCAACCGTCTAACTGGCAAGCATCATAATTCACTGTGGATTATACTCCGGCTCGGCATCAACAAATGCTGACCTCCTATACTATGCAGGAGTTAAGTTTGATCTGACATGTGCAGCTACCAGCCGGTCCAATCAATCGTCAAGACATCAAAACCCTGCATCTGCAACCACGCTCTCCCAAACTCCTTGCCAATCCGCTTTCCCACCTCCGTACCTCGCTTCAAAAGCGTTCATTGCAAGATTTCCCAGGAATGGCCGGACCAATCGGTCCACTAGCTCTCCCCTAGTCATCTCCAAAACGGCTGCGCCTTCCTCCTTCTCCAGAGCCTTGATCAACGGATCTAGAAGCAACACCCTCTTTGGCTCATCCCCGTCCGACCCATGCTGCCCAGTCATAGGCGCTGCAAGCGCTGATGAAGACATGCTTAAAACTTCATTAATTTCATCAGTGAGCGACATAAGCGCCGGCGGCTCGACAGGCTTGTATACTGCATCAATCGTGTCTGTGATGAAGAGCCATTCCATCAGCTGGAAATCATCTGGATCCAATACAACCAGCTCATCCAACAGCTTGCAGGTTTGAATGATGCCCGCATTGTTGTAGTGCTCTTTGTTTGCTGCATCCGGCAGAATTGCTGACAGACCCGAAGTCAATTCGCCGTTCACTACCGGCCATGATGGCGCCAAGTGTACTGGTGACGTCTTCAAGATAACGGCACGTAACAGCACAATGACTTCGGCCCGAGTCGTGGATGAAGGTGATGATGCCGGGGTTGCCGTAAGCAATTCCACAATCTTTTCAAGAATCTGAGGTATGTTGGGGGTAAAGGCGTCTTCAGGGCTACTCAGAATGAGCAATGCGATGCGTCGTAGGGTGAGCTGCGTCTTTCGGTCAGCCTCTTGCCTGGCTGACGTAGCCCCAACACCGAACATAATCCCTGCAGTCGTAGGTGCAGACAGTCGCGATAGCAATTCTGGCACACGCTCCTTGTCCGACTGTGTCCACTGTGCCAAAATAGGCACCCATGCATCTTTGAGCAACGAAAGCGGCGTATTGAAGAACTTTGCGTCATTGAAAGCATCAAAAATATCTTTCTTGAGCAGTTTGTTGTTTTGTGAAATCTTGACAAGGCCCTGGAGCAGGTCGAGCATGTTTCTCGACACGTTCTCAGGAAAAGCTTTGGCACGGAACGTTGGACCAATGACAGATGTGGATATGTCCGACACGACCTTTGTCACCCGATCGTTCTCAACAAGGATAATTGGGAGTTTCGGTGCAACAGTGGTGAGGATAGAGACAACATCAGTTGCTCGTTTCTGTGCACGACCTCCGTTCGTTGTGACAGTTGCCTTTTCAACCATGCTTTGACTCGAATCTTGCAGATAACCCATCGAACGGGTTGTGAAAATTGCAGTGAGAATCCTTGCAAAGATATCCTATACAAGCGGTCAGATAGGTTTATGAAACGGAACTTGCATACTTACAGCGAGCTCCCTCCTCATTCTACGCTGTTCGCCAAAGTTAGTATTGTCAACCTTCTGCCCTATGACAGCAGTGAACTCTAGGAGGGTTGGTAGGATTTGTCGATGTGGCAAGGGGTTCGCGAGGACATCTTTGAGGAACAGCACGCAGTCCTGCCAGATCTCATCCATGGCGTCATCTTCCAGAGAATCTGTGTACTCGACAAGGAAAGCAACCAATTCAGTGTCGGTAAGATCAGACGTTAGCGTAGATAATCTGCTAGGATCCAAGGCACCGGGATCAGTTCGACTATAGACAGCATTGAAAATGGCTGGGATAGTGTGCTTGGGTTTGGAACCATTCAGTACGTTTAGCAACCCCATGATTGCGGGTCCTTGAATATCGTTGAGTGCTGCGTGAGCCCACAACACAGCCAACGTCTCGAGGCATTCCAATGCTTCGGCGCCAAAGAGATGCTCCAGCGTGCGACGAGCTCGGTTGCGCATACGTAATGATGTGTACGCGAACGAAGATGCCGATGTAGGATCCTGTGCTTCTTTTTTTTGGCCATAGCCTCCCCAAGACCATATGGAAAAGCAGATACGGACAGTGTCTTGGAAGCAAAGCAGGACCGTCAGTCTACTGTTGGCTGTGGGAATACGCGTCTGATTTGTCTCAGAAGAGAACACACCAGACACCACATTGCTAAAGAAGCCTTGAGGCTGCTCAGGAGTCTTGTTGGCCGATACCTTCGTTTCTTGTGTCGTCAGACGCTCATGTGCCTTTGCTAAGATTTGCTCCAGACCATTCATAAGCGATATCAATGTCGATTCCGGTGATATCATGCGGGGTACCTCCTTCGTTGAGAATGTAGTTCTGAGATGCTCGAATGTGGCATTGATCTGCTGGCAAAAACATTCAACAAGGGGAAGAAGATTCTGGAAGATGGTATCAGCAAACATCGGCAGTATTTCGACAAGGAAATGGATCCAATCTTCAAGAACCAAGCGACTAGTTGGTGATGAGAAGCCAAATCTTAAGCATTCAATCAGCTGTGGGGGTGGCGGGATAGGTGCCGGCTCATTGTCTTCAGACTCTCTATTCAGTGTCAAGGATAGACGTGATCGATTTTTTGTAGGAGGACTGAGTGTTTTGGTTTCAGGCGGCTGCTCTTGCGGACGAGTAAGACGGAGTCTCAATGTAGCAAGCTCTGCGCCTAATATTAGACTTTGTAAAGATGGGTTTGCTGATCTCAGTCTGTTCATAAGTGGTATTTCAACCTCCAAGTCTCGAAGTGGAGCGGCAAATGGACTGCGATAGATTTGCGATATGATCGAGACAGATAGCCTGTGTAATTCATGGATGTGTGGCTCGGCATCCTTTTCCGAAGCGCCAGCATGAAACGCCAGCGTCTTCAAGCAAGTGCGTACAAGCCATTCCTGAATTGCCACTCGCAATACAGAATCTTCTGACCAAGCGACTGTCATTTCAGCAAGCGTAACCCATGTGAGACGTGATGGATTTTTCACAACATTGGAGATGTGCTTGAGGTAGTACAAGCACTCTTTAGTATCATCTCTTTTCGAAAGCTGTGAACGTCTTGGATTGGCCTGTTCAGGCGCCAAATTACTCGAACCCGCCAAGCAGTTCATCGACTGAATGTGAACCGCGAGGATTTCGATAACCCGATTCAGACTCGGCAGTTCATGCAGCCAACTCTGCATAAAGGTAGATGTTTCCGAACCTTCGTCTGCGACTGTATCTAGAAGTAGAAGAAGTGGCCTTGTCAACACGGCGTGGAAGTCGTTAGCGGGAAGTGAGACAGGAAGAGCATTGCCACTTGGTCGTCGCGTGGTGCTTGGGCGCTTCTCTGACTGTAGGCTCAGCTCGTGCATAACATGTGCCCAGAGTGTGGCGAATCGTCGACCGCAATTCGAAGATCCATCAATGACTGGAGTCTGGGATATCTGCTTTACAATTATGGACGATATGGCGCTCTCAACCATTCGACTTGCTGGAGCCATCGAGTGCAATAACAGTAAGCACCGCGCTGTCTCGACATGATACTTAGGCAATGTTGGCGAAAGGTATTGCCAAAAGTATTCGATTAGAGGGTAGACGAGCTCAGACAGTTGATCTGAGGTAATGCAGGGACCGGGTGAAAGTGCAGTCTGAAGAGCCAGGAGGACACTGGTTATGGCACTCAATAGCGAAAATGGCAGGACAAGCTCGGAATGAGCTGGTTTTTGAAGAATCTCTGCAAATACGGCTGGGAGATCGGTCTCTTCAATCGCTTTCATGCACTGGGTTTTGAATATCAAACTCGCAAGAATCCTGGAAGGTGTCTCGGCCGAGGTTTGAGAGCTGTTTGATTGCAAAGCCCCAATGAACATTCGTGAAGCTTCGCGAAGGACAATCTGACCCAGTGGCCTTGGATCAAAGGGTGGATCTGCTGCGTCAAGGCTCCCTTGAGATTCTTCATAGAACTCTTGGAGTTTCTGAGACACGTTTGCGGGGGTCATCTTGAGGGCTTCAGATAGTTGTTCGTCCGTTGCTTTGCCGCTCTGAAATGAGCGGTCTGGTACGGCTTGAACAAGCGAGTCTACAATCTCTAGAGCCAAACTCCTGACTTCTATCTCCGCCGATGTAATGCTCGCTGCGTCCGACAACTCGTTCAATCGTGTAAGTGTCGATAGAATCATCAGAGGCATGTGGTACAATAGCATATCCTCTTCTTTGAGGTTGAAACGTGCAAGAATAAACTTTGCTAGCTTCATCTTCCGTAATGCTTCACTATGAGAGGCCAGACCTGTCTGCAAAGAAGATGTGATGAGGTGGATAAGCTTACCCCAAATCAAGCCGCTGTCGACGCCATCAAAGAATGCACTGGCGCTTCTCACTACTTCGTCAACCTGCTCTTTTGAGGCATCCTCGCTGTAGGAGTGGACACTCTGCAAGGCTGGGAGGAAAATCTCGGGTACGATCAACCCACCTACCTCCCAACGGTCCATGAGAGATAGACAAACTCTAAAAGGACGTGCTCGCTCGGCGGGGGTTTCGCTACGTCGATTAATCATTTTGAGCACGCTGTTTGTGAGTGCCTCGAGACCATATCGCGAGAAGAAAGCAGCTTGGTGGGCAGAAGTATCCCCAGGTCCGTTGTGACTCTCCGACATTGGAGAAGTGACGCCTTCATTGGCTTCTGATGCTGTAGGCTCGGGTCCGAGGAACCATGCCCAGAGTCGGCGGTTCAAACTCATGTCCCTTCGTGATACCACGCCAGCCGCTGCTGCGACCAGTCGTTCCAAGTCCCCTCTACCAACGCGTTCTTGCAGGACAGGTGAATCAAGAGGTAGGTGAGTGACGAGTAAATCAAGGAATCCGCGCTGTATAAGTATTTGAGGGTCTGAAAGGCCAGATTCGAAGCAACGGATTAGTAGACCTGGCTCCGGAGATGTGGCTGCTTCTGCTTCGGCCGATAGATTTTCGAAAGGCATTGAAGCATCTTGTGGAGAGTTGCGACGACCCGGACCCCCGAACTTGGGCAAGTGGCGTGTGAGAAATGCAAGCGCGCCTTGTCGTCTGGATGCATTTGTGATGGTAGCGAGGAAGAAACACTGCCAGAAATGCGACGAGCCACTAGTTGTCCTCGATTCAGTTGCTTCATTTGAGTTTTCCTGGAAAGCATTGCGCAGCTTCTTAGTCGCTGACACCATGCGCTCAAAGTCCTCGCTTGTCTCATCCTCTAGACCGGGAAGCAGCGAGAGTATGATGGCCTTCAAGGCTGGCCGAAGGGCAGCTCCGTCGAGCTTCAAAATGTGCTTTTCGAAGAGAGAGAGATAGAGCGGGCGGACTGAAAGCGAGGCAAAGGACAACACAGAGGCAAGGCCGGGTAAATAAAGGCTCAGATCACGGGCAAGGGCGTCTTTCTGGGCATGGGTCAGCATTTGCCAACCTGATCTGCGGGGGTGTGGAATGGGCATACACCAATGGTAGAGAAAATATAGTCATAGACTTCGAGAGCTTTCTGGTGGACGCCCGAGGGCAATGTTGGATTCAAGCACTGCGCTAATCGCAGTGCGACTGTATCGCTATGGGGTATGACGGGTATCTCTGAAGGGTGCGCTTGCAAGGCCTGGACGGGACACATAATAAGCGCTGTGATTCATATTCGCGATGATACGGCAATATTGACCTTGAGCAGCCTGGCGAGGAAAGAAATGTAGTCGGCCCATTCCTGCTGTGCAGTGTCCCAAAGGGCAAGGGCGCGCTCAACACCAGCGGCATATCGTCGGAATCCCTTGTCTTTTTTGTACAAAGCTGCGCAGGCCAGGTTAGTCATGCGCAGTGGAGCAGAGTGGTAGGAACAGAAACCTACGCTCTTCAACGGCATTACGCGAAGCCCGGGGTACAGGACTGGAGCGGCCGGAGCCTGTGGGTGTGAAGATGTGGAGGTTAGTAGCAGAATCAGCGGCCATATTTTGTGCGGCGGTTGGTGTAGTTTCTGTAAGTGGATGGCAGATTACGGGACATGCTGCACCAGATGGTAGAGCCGGGGTGGATACAGTCAATGGCTGCCTACGCGGTGAAGTCAAAGTATCTGTCCATGTTTTGCCATTGTCGCAACCCGACACGCAGCACTTCGCCAAAGCTCGGACCGCCTGCCCGCGAAGTGCGACATGGGCTTTCACATGCGACGCCGTTATGACGCGCGCCACACGCGACCTCCGCCACTTCACCACCATCGCCATCACCACAGCCATGACGCCTGGGCAGACGGTCAGCTAACCTCTGTGGCTAATGTACTATGCACGACGCAGCGCCGGTACGTTCTGGAAGACAGCCACACATACAATGCGGGGCTAACCATGGCAGGCCTCATACGATCCACCATCTACCCCACCTGTAGTAGATGTATTCGACCACCATGACGACGACGACCCTCACGAATCCCATATACACTTATTGCCTGACGAATCTCCACACCACGACGAGCCCCCACCCTCCTACGACGATGCCATTGCGACGAGCGGTGCACCGCCAGACTATGGCACCTTTAGCCACTTCCTTGAAGAGTCGTCCATAGCTAGCAGCGACATGGACCCTACGGACCGCGCACTACCTGAATGGCTTGGACAATTACTAGTCGTCTTTGTCTTCCTGTGTCTCATATATGGATTCTGGCGTTTCGTCCATAGTGACGACATACCTGATGGGGGGTGGCCTCGTTTCGGACCGCCGTCTACTTGAGCCAGGATAGAGTACAAGAAATCACAAGATACGGCACGTCTTTGGGGTGAACCTTGGAGCTACCGACACTTGCGAACTGATACAAGACGACGAGCCGCGCCTGGAGCCACCGATTGGCAGCATCTTCACTGTCGTGCGACCCGAAGATGAGAGGCAGGGTATGAGAGTGAGCAACCCGAGGGTCTTCAATTTTGGGAAAACTACCATTTTTGCAAGCCGTACGGACTATGGTTACATTTCAGGTATCAAGAATTCAGTTCTAGGCAACTCGAGATTCAAGAGACGAACATGGTAAATGGTAGAAGGGAGAGAGCGGTAAGCAGTATCAGCATAGAGCTGTAACACTCAGCTGAACATCAGCACTCAGATCATGCAAGGCAAGAAGAAATAGCCTTTTCTCGTTGTTGAACCATTCGGCCAGGATCCTCAGCCAAACTTACATTGTCTCTCATAGCACATTAATAATGCTCTTTCCATCATGCAAAGTCTCCTCTCACAACACGCACGTCACATCACCCCATGGCACATAAATCGACCCCTTCCTGCATCGGCCTTTTGAAATCTCCGTAACCCCCAAACTCCGTCCATGACATAACCAGCACGCCCACTCATGCCGTTAACCCCGTTCCCAGCTTTTGCACGCGTGCGCGCCCCACTGCAAAACCACCCAACCCCAAGCGTCCGCTGATCTCGCTCTGCCCGAACCGCGATCGACAACCAAAAACCAACAAACCAACAAAATAACTTACTATGCACGCATACAGGACTTACTGTACGAATTACGCCTTTTCCTTTTGGCGTGTGCCCGCCGGCTTACGCCCGTTTGGCGCCTCGTCGCCAACCGCCGAACCACAAGGCCCATGCATTCCCTCTACTTTAACCTCAAGGTACGTACCCGACAAAACCTGGCGACCCACTCCACCGGTCACCTCTACGCTCGTCCAGCCCACCGCACCGCGCGCGCCAGCGCCCCGCCTCCCCTGCCTTTTAGGCGTGATGTGCGGTTTTCCCGCCCGAAATAAACTTTTGCTATCTTGTTTTCCGCAAAACACGCTTGCCGATGGGGGCTTGCAAAGCGAGAAAGCATGGGAAGGGGGTAGTTAGAATGAGTGGATGCGTGTGCACGTCCACTCTTTTTCTTTTGGCTCGCTAATGTGAAGGGGAAGAAGGGGGGGTGTGGGAACGACGACGCCAAAGCTCCAAGTAAGCGTTGTTGGACGGGAAAAGCTTCTGATTCGCGTGTACCGATCGTGTGTTCGCGCGCTTGTCAGGCATGTTGTTCTGTTTTCTTAGCGACGACACAGAACATGGGTTGGGCTTGCCTTTGTGCATTATCCGAAGGGTAGGAGATTGTGTGGTCGGTCCGACTTGGGTAACACGTCGGCGAACCCCTACCATTCCCCTGGCTTGGAGAGGAGAGAGGTACGAGAATCCGATCGCTATTACAAAGTCGCTTGTTATTGCCGCTGTGGGGATAGCGTTGGTGTGTTTTACTGTTTTGGGGCAAGGTTCTGGTTTGCGTGCTTGGGAAGCCAGCATCTATTGTATGCTTGTTCAAGCGTTTGCGATTAAACCTTTTCGTTTGGTACTTTTCCTAAGCTCCCCAGTTCTGCGGATCGTTTGGAGGCTAAACTACAAGTTGTGCTAATTTCCTTTTTGGCGTTTTTCTTTGCGCCGCCCAGCGAGGTACTCCCGCTTTCTTGTCTTTCGCCCCATGAGGAAGGTTTGCATGTAAACGTGCAAAAGGGCGCAAGGGACGAGCTGGACAAGTGGTCCGGAAAATTACTTGATTTGGAAGGATGAATACTATACATAGACCTCTTTGCAGCCCGCAAGGTCGTTAGGTACGAACCGTTTGACGGGCCGAAAACAATATGTCTTGGCGGTGATTTGGCCTACGGGCGTAGCAGGACGTTGCGGGTAGTTGTGTGAATGAGGAAGGGGGCCCAGCGGTATGTAATTTCATCTGCCCTTGTGTATGAGGCATGTATATTTTGGTGTAACCGAGCAGAATTATATGCAGGGTATCCGACTAAGCATACATACCATGTACACTTGCACTCGCCAAACATACGGGTTGTTCCTTTGATGAACCAGAAAAGCTAGGGTAAGCGACGGCGACGATGAGCATGAGTCGCAAGTTGGATAGCAAGACAACAGCTTTGCACAGTCCCAAACAATGCACATGGCGGTCACATTGTAGGTGCTGACGTCGTCGAGGCTAATTAAGCCCTCCCGACATGGGAGCAATCCACCCCCAGCAACCCGACCTCCGATACTCCGATATTCCGAGAACGCTCGTCTACGTCGTATTATTTTCTCGATATGTACAACAGCCTGGGAACCTTCTAACCCTGCCCATGTCCAAGTCCATATTTTGCACAGGAAAACCAAGGAAAAGTCAGACACGTGCCGAAAAACGTCATGCCATTTGGCCCAATGGAAAACAAAATCTCATGTTCCAGACCGATGAATAATTTAAACTCGCGAGGAAGCAAGCATCCGAACGGACGGAAATAAAGAGAACAACAACAAACCAAGGTAATCAGTAAGAAAATCATGAGCCAGATTAGGCGCAAATCAGCGAAAGCCAAAAAGAAAACAAAAAATACTCGACGCACGCACTGCCAAGAGCCAAATGTCACGAGCAAAGAAAAAAAGGAACATGCCGAAAAGGACATCCAAGAGAACAAGTAACAAAACCCCAAAAATTGCACATCGTGTTGGGTTAACACCAATAGAATAAAATTCCCCACATATTGCCCGCTTACCCCTGCATCACAGTGCTGTCCCCTTCTCTCAGCTCACACACGCTCATACCCCCATGTCGCGCATATGCCGCAGTGCCGCTTTAAACCAACCCTAGTAACAACAAAAAGGGTTGCGGTGCGGACAGACGACAAGGGGGGGGAAAGAAGGGAAAACCCAGGGCCCCACCGACGCAAAGGTAGCGCATTATACCTTATCGACGCTAGCCCGATTTTCAATCTCGCAGCATCAAGCCTATCTGGGTAAATTTCGCGGCGTCGCGTGCGATGGAGCAAGGGGGTGGGGAAAAAAGGTTGTTGTGCGGGCGGGGAGGGGGGCTGGAAACTGGGTTTGTCTGTGCGTGCCCGCTGAGCTCTCTTCTTGTGGACAGGGGAGGGAGAGACAGAACAACTCTTTTTGGACCCCACGACTGACGGGGCTAGGGTGCTGGCGCGATCCCGACCGTTGGATTTAGCCCCATGACGCGCCCAGGCTGAGTTTACTACTCGTTGCTTGCTGCTTGTTTTTTTGCTGTTGCTGCATGCCATGGCTTGAATGGGGATGGGTATACTTACATACCAAGGGAGGGATGGTATTTTTGGCACTGAAGGAATCCTACAGGAGTGGCCGGTATACGGTGGGATGGATTGTGCAGCGGTGTGGCTGTCCCGGCGCAGAGGTGCGATGTTGCCGTTTCAAGGTCACGTGAGTACCCGTCGCATGATGATGGCGTTTTAGGAGATTTCGAGCAAATGCACCCTCTATTGCCTTTTGCGAGAGTAATATAGGTTTGTGTGTGTGTGTGTGTTGCTCTTGTTCTTGTTGCTCGTACACCAAGTCCACTTCGCCGTTTTCTTTACTTTTTGTGTGCACATTGAACAAGTTACAAGCTTCGATGCTTGTCCCTCTTCTTGGAATCTTCTTCTTTCTGTGATGATGGGATCGTATTTTCTTTCTGTAATACCATCAACCATGTATTGTACCTGCATGATAGCCGTTCCGCATCTTCATTGGCTCTTCCATTGCTTGTTTTCTACCAAATCCTCAATGATCCTTGCTGCATGTCGAAAATACCCAAAGTGAATTTTGGTTGTACACATCAACCTCTTGTAAGTATTTCCGCGATGCCAGGGGCTATCCGTGTTGTCACCCATAATCATGAAGAAGACAGGTTCTAACATAGAACAAACCGACAAAAAACCAGGTGCGCAATCGTCATCTCATCTCCTTTGGCTTTTCCTAATGAGCCCTTGAATAGGAAATGCACTAAACAGGAGTACAAGTCAAACCCACATCACTTACAACTGTGTCCGCATTTAATGGGCGCAACAAATTCACATGAGACTGATTGATTCGGCTTTTTGAGCCGTGGGGTTGCAATAAAGACGCTAAACGAGCCGTCGACTAAAGTTAAAAATTCAGCCATCTTGAAATTCATGTGTTTGCGCGGTGCAATGTTGGACACATCGTCTAATGGCTCGCTCTAGTGGTTAGATACAGCGCAGGGTTCATGCCTGTGTTTGCATGTGCAGTCTTGACAGCAAAGCCATTCACAAGACTGTATGTAGCGCCCTTCGGGTTCGCCAATGTTGGGTTGGGAAATAAGTGCGCGCAAAACACGCAATTTTTTTTTCAAATAGATGCATCGTGGAGCGGGTCGGAGGTATTTTTGAACGTTCCAGATGTCTGAAGCTGATTTCACTTTGCACCTTCCCTTATGGTCAAGATGCAGATTGTCAGTGCACATGTTTTGCCGTGTGCGGCACTAGGCTCCTCTTTGCGGAAGTTAGTCAACCCCCCCGCCGTAGGCTGGGCGAAAATTGTTCGAGGTTTGCATTCAGGAACAAAATGCTCTATGTTCCCTTCTTTTCCGTGCCGCTAAAAGATGTTCCGCGCCACGTATCCACTACAGCTTGGCAGCTTGCAGTAAGCGGAATCAAACTATGAAGTTGGAATCCGAGCAGACCAATCAGATGGAAGTGTTACGAGTCAAGCACGTCGTTCGACCAGCTTTCCCCAACAACGTTAAGACGACGGAGACTATGGACACCATGCGAACTTGGGATCTAGCTGAGAACCCAAATGGGACTGTCTGAGTCATCTCCATTGTTATATCCGGATGTTTGCAGCGCAGAATGGTGACAGCAAAGGGATTGTGGATCCTGGGTGGCCTCTCTTGGTGAAGATATGCAGAGTCTGGCCGCCATGACGATCGGCCGGGACATCAGTCGGCCGTTGATTCAGTACGCTCTGGTAGTTATCTCGTTGTGGTAACCAGAATAGGAGATATGAAACTTATTCATTCCCCATGATCATAAAAGTGGTCCGCTAAGTCGGCGATATTGTCGATGGAGGAATGCACGGTGCAGCAGCCGTAATGTTTTCCCAAACCCGTTGATCATCCTCAGGGTTCTGCTATGGCAACCCCATATTCATGCACGGTCGGCGTATTTATGGGTTGGATATATCTACGGGTGGCTGATTGGACTGAATAATGGACCGAAGAGATGCAGATGATGGATTTCGGCGATGGTGCAGTGTGGAGATACCCTCCACATGACGAAGGTTTGAAGTTGAGGTCGGGTGGCTGCTTGTATCCCTCTGGCGTCACGCATCATCTGCTTCAGCAACGGTGAAACTTGTTGGGATTGGACTGTGAAATCAATGAAACGCGAGACGAGGAAGGAGGGTATACAAGCCAGCTATGACGACAAGTCTGGGACGGATCCCGGGGACCACGGGAGGCGGATAGGACAGCGCAGAGGGGGACAGAAATGAGGGTTCGAGTAGCGCGACCCGGATCTACTGTACCCAGCATGTGGATAGGCTACTGGAGAAGAGCGGAGTTGCCTCTAGACCGCATCGGACCGGACCCATGTCGACTGTCTTCACCGGTATACGACAGGGGTAACAATAACCATGTAGGGGTCGTGTACGAGATGACGAGTGAGGAAGCGAAGCCTGCAGACAGCCACCTCGTGGCGGCACAGCTAAGACGCCCAAGATCTCGCCAAGCGAATCCGCAGTCACGGTTTGCGACCCGTCAGCGGCTGGCCATGTTGTGTCGTCACAGTGGACAGGCCATGGTTGGATGCTTAACGGGCGCATCAAACGGCGCAGTGACAAGGTCGCAGCATTGCCGCTCGGAACGACAACATGCCGCCTGTCAGCTCGTATGTACATGTTCAGATAGTACATAGTAGTAGGCCGCGGCAAAGTCATCACCGTGACCTCGACACTATCGAGCCTTAGCCGCCCCCCTCCCAATGGTCTTGTTGTTTGTGCACACTGGTGCACTAGCGCGAGCATGTGTTGGAGGAAAATAGCAACTCGCGCTGCTGCAAGCGAGTTTTGATTCGATGCCGACTCGGCCTTCGCCGTGTCGTCGCCCCCAAGACAGCAAAGCTCGCGGCATGGAACCGCTTGGGTGTCGCTGTCTGCAGCTGCATACGTGATGGGACCATGGCCCCGAGTTCGAGTTGACAGCGCTCGTCCAGCGCAGTGTTCATGTCTTGTTACATTGACGTGCAGGTGCCATGTATGACTGTATACATACACGCTTACATTGGACATGTACACGATGCCGTGCATGTCGGTCCCCAGAGGCCATGGAAACGGCTTGCATCGGTGACAAGAGCCACAGCCGGCCACTTGGACGGCAGCCGCATATCGCATCGCATCGCCCATGTTTCCGGGTAGGGCCATGTCGTGCCCCGGCATTGCCGTAGCGACTCGACAAGGTTCTGGCTACCAAAGAGGGCGGTGCCGTGGATGCAACTCGATCAGTGTTTGGGTGGGACGGAGCACGACGCTCGCTAGCAGTCATTACGCAAACGAGGCAATGGTCATGTGACTGCTGGGTCGAAGGCCCCGCCTGCACTCGATGGAGCCGTCAAAGTCAGCCTTGTCAAGTGAATGGTAGGGAAATAAGGCCCCCCACTAGCCTCGTCGGTCTCGCTCTCAATTAACTCCCGACGCGGAAGAGACGACCCCTCTGGCGTGACATTCCCCAAACGACCTCTTGCTGGTTTGCTAGTCTACTTGCGGCTCGGAGAGAGCGAGAAAGAATTGCGGCACATGTCTGTCTGCGACCAAAGTGTAGTATGTAATTCAAAGCAACGTCTCTATCAGCAGACGTCACTCGTACCTAGCTAGTGCAGGCGGCAGCGGCCCATATGCACCTATATCTGTATATACACCCTATTCCTAGCAAGCGTCCTGTCCGTGATGCACATATCCTGGAATAGTCCATATGACTCCAGGGATCGTGCTCTAGTCTGCGGAAAACGCCGTAGTGATGCAGTTGTGGAAAGACGCTACAGTCGTAGACGACGAGAGAAAGAAAGAAAAACAAAAACAATAGCGACCGATATGGCAATCAGGGTATCTTGAACGAAAGTAAAAGTGAGACGGTGGAGTAAGTCGCCATCTTTATGCTGATGTTGTCGACGATTTTCTTGACGACTTGAGGTGTATTCTTTTGACGTGGTCTCTCTGGAGAAATAATTAGCATTTGATTTTCTGCCACCACTAGGTTTTGCCCAAACTTACCATATTGTCCACGCGGCTGAAAACTCTGTCACACCCATCCCAGTCACACAAGACGCCCGGGTTGTGTTTTGCCTCGTGTCTCGCAAGATCCTTCTTGCTTGAGAATCCTCCTCCTTGAGATTGCGGGCAATCGCCGTGCCGGCAAAAGAACGATTTTGTGTGTCGCTTGTGGTGCTTGCGGAGATCGCATCCCCTGGTGAAGACTGCTCTTGATGTGCATCCTGGGTACGCACAACTCCATGTGCCGTTCTTGTTTGGGATGCCGTACGCTCGGAGGTCTGGCGATGAAGGGGAAAGTGACCGCGACAGTGCGGGGGGCGAAGTTTCCGAGGGGATGCTGGATGCAATACCGTGGCCCACTGATGAAGATGTCGAGTGTGATCTCGAGGGTCGAGTGGCGCCGGGATACTGTGAGAGAAGGGTCGAGTCATGGGAGAGAATGGGAGGAGATCCCATGTCAGTGTATTGGGGGTAAGCGTACGACGACACTTGAGGCATCGGGACCGACTGGGCCTGTGAGGTCCAGAAGGGGTGGGGAGGGTATGGCGATTCCATGATATGTCTGTAATCCTGTGGAGGAGTGTACATTCCACCGTGGCCAGCCATTGTTGTCGAGGGACGGTGTGGCATATGGTGGAGTGGTGGTGAGTACATGATGCTCGGAGGTGATTGGCAAGTACTGGAGGGGTACAGGTGACCCATGCCGTCATCAGGCGCCATGAGCGCTAGCTCTGCCTCAGTAGAGAAGAATGTCATCCTTGGGGTCAACGTGGCTGTGTGTAGGTATGTGGAAGTCCAAGAGTAGTTGCGAGAAGGGAGGTGTGGTTGTCTTCAAATGGTCCTCAGTCGACGCAAGCGTGCGTTGTATATCATGCGAGAGGAGTAGGCCAGTGCGTCTAAGCGGGAAATCCAGCAGATGGGTGAGAATGATCCAGTCTTAAGGCACAGACCCAGACTCTAGGGTTTAGGGTAGGGTAAGGCTGCTAGTCCGGGGTGTACAGGATTAGCCCGGCACTGCACTAGGGGGTGCTCTCCACAACGGTAAGGCTGGGGGGCATGTGAGACTTGACGAGAAGGAGTGGCGGGTAGTGGCGGTGTTGCAATGTCCTGCAGTGCCCTGGATCTCCACTTGGGTGCTTTGGACTAGGAATAGTAGAGAGGGGGCGAGAATGAAGAAAGAAGAAGAAGAAGGTTAGGGCTGAGCAGGGAGTGGCAGGTCAGTCCAGTCCGTCAGTCAGTGAGGCCATATATGGGGCAGGTACATATGTAAGTACATGTGTACTATTCGATGCAGAGAGAGCAGTCTAGAGGCAGCCAGTGGTAGACCGGAGGAGACCTCTCAGTCGGGTCACATATCCGACGACGGGAGCAGTGCCGGCGGTGATTGTCGAGCGTGGGTGACTTGGCTAGTAACGCTCGCTCCGCTGGCCTCCCAATCTGATACCGCTGGGCCCATTGCAGTGCGGGTGCATAACCCTTTCACAATTGCAGTGGAGAGCGAGTGAGCCTCGTGGGCCGGCGAGCTGATCCCTGTGAATGAAGGTACCGCCCTGATGGCAAGCGCGCCGCCCTAGCGCTGGTCTAGCAAGCGGCCGACTAGGGTCTAAGTAGTCTACGTGCAGGATGAAGAGCATCCACCATCTCGCTTGGGAACGACCGGTCGAGGGCGTTCATGCGACGAGGGCGGCCAACGGCTGGCAGGGCGTCTGGCAAGCACGCCTGCAGCAGCGAATCCTCCGTGCATGGCCCTTGGTATGGTGCAAGCAGAGCCGGCCACACATCCGCACACAGACACGGCATCGCAACGGGGCGCGGCGGGGGGGCCAGGCAGGCTGCGACGGCATCCAAAGCCACACATGGGCCCGGCTAGTGCGGCGGGCTATGGAGCGACATTCGAAGGAAGGGCGGTAGCAGTAGCGTGGGTGTGTAGGCCGTGAGGGGCAGCGAGATACACTTTCCATGGCTTTGGAGATGATGGCCTGCCGATCGCAGGCAAGGGAGCAGACGTGACGAAAAGCGGCCTGAGTTCAGTCGCTTACGCCGGCAAAAATTTGGCGTCGTGCACGGGGACACGCCCCGCGCTACCTACCTGCGCATGCCTGTCCTGTGTCTGTCTGCTTTCTGGCGGCGATGTTCTTGCTGTGACTGTGCATGGGCCGGCAGCCGTGTGGTATTTTTAAACCCTGCAGCCAGCTCCCGGCTCCCAGCAACCAGCTCCCACCACCCATCAGGCAGCACACCACGCCAGTCACCACTGACGGGCAGGGCCTGGGCAGCCAACGTTTCACGCCCTCTGCTCCTCCACGTCGGACCACCGTCGGCCATTCCTGCTCACCACACGAGACGGCCCCAGACAGCGCCCTGCAACGACAGTTTGATTGCATTTCAAATCACGACTCGTGCTTGTTAATCAAGGCCGTGGCAGCAGCCCGCCGGCCTCTTGCTTCCGACGTGGTTGGACGAGTACGCAAGAAACATGTCCAACAGGCGCGCACACTGCGTCGGCCTTGTGGATCCACTCGCTGGCCATAGCAGACGCCTACAACAGCCATGCGGCTAAACGGCCGTGCTGATGCTCGCCATACGCCCTCGTATTGGACCTACACACACATGTATGCTGACTTGGGAGGCATAGCTGCTGATGAGACCTCTGCCCAAGCCCTCCTTGCCGTGGCAGTGACGCAGGGGCGGACAGTCTGGGTGGAGTCAGGCCACGACGGGCCGCACACCATCTCGTCCAACATCAAGCCGAGTGTTAGTGTCTGTATATTGTATGTATCGTATGTACGTCGAAGCAGGGGCAAGCTTGGTCCTTCTCTTCTGCAGTCCGCTAGTCGAAGCCTACATACATCTCATCATCCCCAAATAGTCCGAGAGCCAGTTAGCATATGCGGCACAAGCTGCAAATTTGCACTCGCTGTCTTGCTGCTTTCCAAGACAGGCAAAGATGGACCCCGAAGCTGAGGCAAAGATTAGTCACCTTCCAGTGTTGTTTACCGTCGCCGTCGGGACATCAGGTCTCGGTGTAATATTCCGCCAGCCACTCATGTGTGGCGAGAAGCGACTTTGCGTTGTTGGGCGCAGGACGGCGTGGGGACAAGATACGCCCGTCAAACCTACTATAGTACCAAAGTGACTTGACTTGACTTGACGGCAAGCACAAGGGCAAGGGCGAGGGCGAGGCCAAGGCCAAGTGCTATACTCGCTCTTTCCTTACTATACCCCTTCGCTCCTGCCAGCCCAACAACAACCCCAACACTAGCTTACTACACCTACTCTACTCTACTCCATCCCGTTACCCATACACCTCTTCGCCCTCCACATATCCACCACTCGGTCCACCACACAGCCCGCAATGTCGTGCACATACCAACATACCCGTCACTGACCTCATCAGCCCTTGCAGGCCAGTGTCTCGGGAGTTACTAATCTTGGAACTTCCTACAATCATGGCACTGTCTCTTGTCTCCAGGAGATTGACATCTTAGACTAGAGTAAGGCTGACTTGACAGTTCAGCACCACAGTGCTCCCGAGGTGATGCCTAGGCTCAAGGGAGATATGTCTGGCCCTGGCCATCATATGGATAGTCCTCATTGCAACATACCCAGTCCCCCAACCAACGCAACACCCGCTAGCATGTACCCTGGGCCGTGCCGGCCCCGAGTGGCCATGACAGACTGTCTACAAGTGATGATCTCAAGCAACAAACAGAAAGAACGCATTCCGTCTTCAGGCTTCCCCCAATGGCTCTTTGATCATAGTCAGGCCACTTTGACAACTCCGAAACTCTTGTCCAGGTTTCTTTTTTCGTCTTCAGACGTGGCCGAATGACCAGTATGGAACTACTATCTCCATGTCATATCAGTGGATGCGTACTGCGCAGACAAAAAAGAATTACTTGATGCCAAGGCTATCTGCTTAAGCACCCCTCATAGTGCCGATGATCCTGACGACATCACTCATCACAATCTTGGATTCTTGCTGCGCAGACACCGCATGTCTGCAAACGCTTTGTCAACGGTTCAATCACAGGGAAACCCAAAGTAAAACTACTGTTATAGCCAATACAGCCACAATCTAGACTTGAATGCCTCGCCAATTTGTTGAATAGAAATTTTTCAAGTAGCCAATCAAGGTCGAAATCTATCAGAGCGACTATCTCGATCTCGTCACTCCCAACCTCTTTCGCTCTCTCAATGCGAAATCGGCTCTACTACTACTACATCCTATTATTAGACACCACCGCTTTTTACGCCCCATCTTGACACAGGAAGATCAAGATGGAAGCGTCATGGTAGCGGTGAAACGTGGCGGTGTTCATCTTTCCAGCACAGCCTCAATCTCATCTCTCACGGCGCCGAAACACAACCCTATCGTTGGTATTACCCACTCGGAAATTAGGCACCGATATCTTTCTTATTGTGGGGTCGGCAAAATGCTGTTCCCTGCGTAGTAGCGGTGCCGCGTCGGTGAGCGTGTAAGAAACAGCTCCCGATCGTACTGGAGTCCCTATACTAACAAAGTGCAGAATTCGGACCGCAGTGGGCCTGAAGGTGCTCAGCCCAAGCTCTGATCTTCGGTTCCATCGGAAACGTACCCTTCGGAAGATGTCACAATGCTGTACCGTAAGGTCTTTGGGCTCGGCAGTTAATTGTGCAATGATGAGGTTCAACATCAAACACACAATTAACACAAGCCGCACTCTGGAGCTTTGACCCCGCCTATAGAACACAACAAGTAGAACTCTTGAACAAAAATAATAAACAACAGAGTAACCTATATCTCTGTCATTGTTTGCTTCAATTCTCTGGTTGAGTTCCTGGTACTTGTCCCCACATCCTCTGCATTTGTGCAAATCTCAGGGGGTATACTTCCAGAACTGAGAGGCGATTGTAACACAAGAGATGTAGACCTCAAATTTTAGATGGCGCACTTTCCGTTGGGCTGACATCACACAGACATTTTACGCCGTTGCTGGAGTCCACTCCTCCACATCTCGAAAATCCATCACTTTGCCACGACTACCGTACCTGCCCTGCGTATCCCACCAATCTCGTTCTACGCTTATATCTGGCCGCCATCTCATTGCCTTCCTCAACCTCTCTTCTCCCTTATTTTCAATCACATCGGCGACCAGTGATCCGATGGCGGGACATGCCATGAATCCGTTTCCAGAACCTCCGACGGCAACAATCAAGTTTGATATCTCGGGATGCCTGTCAATGAGAAACATACGATCAACCGTGTCTGCGTCCCAACATATACGTGCGAAGCTGAAGCTGCGTTTGGAAAGTTGTGGCATCGTCTCTGAAAGAAGAAGACGTATACGTGATTCGGCCTCCTTGGGAATATGATGGCGGCCAAATGGAACGGACTGCATATCGCCATTGTTATAAACCGGGTTTATATACCCGGGGTGTTCGTCGCAGAGCTTCATCTCGTGGTTTTCGACATCTGGCTCAATGAAGAAGCCTCGATCGACGCCATACAATACGGGTAAGTTGCGGTAATGCTCTGCCTCCTCGGCAGAGAGAGGTATGTGTGCCAGTGTCCAGGCTGTAGGTCGAAGTTGCTGCTCAAAGTCTATGAGCAAATCGCTGTTTGCACCGGCTGCTAGTATGGTCTGCTTCGCTACGTACTCAGTACAATCTACAATCCTCACTCCTGTGACATGACTCTTGTCTAGGTCGTAAAGTAATTCCTGGACTTTTCCTGTGCTTCCTGTCACGAAGCTCACACCAAGTCTTAGTGCCTCATTGTACATGGCCTTCAGGGCGCCACTCGCAAACACCCAACCTGCATTGTTTTTCTTCCAGAATCCCCTCCAGCCTGTAAGCTCGCCTTGTAGTACGTGCTTCGGCATCGTAAGCCGGAAGTCCTCTTTGTTATTGAGTGCCACTGGTGCAATCTTCTCTTTTTTTGCATACTCCACACACCGTTTGTATGCCTCGTCGCCTACAGCTGCCATGATGAAGCCAGTATCATGGTAGAAGGATGAGAAAACGGGGTCATATTTCCAAGCGTGCATTGCAAGTTGAGTTATGCGGTTCCAGAAGTAGTCCTCATTACTGTCAGAGTCAGATGGCTCGTCTGCTTCTTCGGCAATCTTGTTCAGGTCGTTGCTAGCCGAGAGAGCAGAAGGGAATGGGTTTCCGTCCAGTACAGTGATGGAAATGTAACCACGCCGGGCGAGCTCGAGAGCAATCGAACACCCCCATGATCCGGCACCTATGATGAGAATATTGCTATGGGCTGTCTGTGTCATTGTGAAACGGAAGGGTAATGTACATATTGTAGCCGCGTTGGAGGCCTCATTGTGCGCTGTCCTAGGTAGAGCCACCTTCTGTTCTGGGACAGCTGCATTGCATACCACTAAGCGAGCTGTTTTAGCTGATGAAGGATGCAGCCTTTTTTCCTGTCATCCTATTCTCTGACGTAACCATGACCGTTGTTTTGCAAGCTACAGAAGTGTGACATACAGGCACGTGACATGTCTGCTCTCGCACGCGCGATCACGTGTAGATAAGCGCGCTATCTGAAAGTGGTGCAAATCCCCGCGGCATACAACTTTATGGTAAAGCGGATCAATTGACCCATCGTACGCCTTGATGATTCGCATACGCCCGACGATATCGCGCAACATATGGCGATCACATATATCTCTTCTGTCGCAGAGCCAGACACGCTTTGCTACCATCAAACATGGTGGCAAGCGCGGGCGCCCAAAGGGTGCGAATAGCTATTGGTCCGAAGAGAAGCTGGCGACAGATGAAAAGTATCCCTTGAGCTTCACCATGAAGGAGTTGATACATCCATCCCTCGAACCCAGAGTCAAGAGAAAGAGAGGCGCAAATACAGGTGCCTCGGCCCTGTCCGGCGGCGTTCACGTCAGAGCACAAATTGTAAGTCCCGATCTGTGTGGTACGTCGCGCCCTCTTTAGAGCATACAATTATCTAGACTGATACTGATACAAAATCTGTACAGATGATGTGATCAAGTACGCTGGCCGCACCTTGGAAAGGCACAAGGGCTGTGATATCCTCGACATCAATCCTGGCGCTGGGCTCTGGTCACAGAAGCTTCACGACTACCTTCAGCCCCGAAGCCATGTGCTACTCGAACCTCGCTTCGATAGATTCAAAGACTTCCTCGAACCTCTGCTCAACGCGCCTGGCTCCAAGTACTCGCTCATAGAGGAAGATCCGACTGATCTCGACACATACAGAAACATGATCGCCAAGGATGTCTTCCCTCAACAGACGATACGAGATGCACGCGACCCAAAGGCTCAGGAGCCGAACAACACACTACTCGTGACAGGGTCTCTGACTTGGGACCCTAGCATGTCCGGTCTTGGGTTTGACTCGATGGCCAAGCAAGTTCATTACCACCTCAGTGCCGCTGCTCGGAGCAACGAATTGTTTCATGCCTACGGTCTTGTTCGCACGCTTTTCTGGATGCAACAAGAGGATTTTGGTACTTCAATGGCTGATTCTATTAGCACAATGTACAAGACTAATCGATTTATGGAGATGTCTCAGAACATCAACGTACTTGTGAACGGGACCCAAACTCCGCGCAAATTGGGCAAAGGATCTTCAGGACGTGAACCTCAATATGCCATTGAGAGCACTATTCACGCTCTGAGAAGAGGTAAAGAACTGGGTATGGAGCTTCCACCGCATCGGCGCGATCGTATCCATGAGTTTGCTGCCGATATTGAGCGCATCTCCAATGGCACAGGCATGACCAAAAGTGCCGAGATACAAGAGTACCTTCATGAGCAACAACTAGCGGGAAATTCGACCACTGGTCTACTGAGTGAAGGTCTTATTGAACACTATGAAACTGAAAAAGCCATACGACAGCAATATCCTGATATTGAAATTCCCAAAGGAACAGCTCTTTTAGATTCCAAGTCACGCAAGCGGATCGTTCCTGAGGACCATCCTGCCAAGGATCAAATTCGTAAATACCTTTCAGACTGTGCACAGATCAATTTCACCCAAAGGCTCAAGTCACAAATTGAAGCGATAGCCGACGTTGGTGAGGCCATGTATAAACTCGAAGGCAAGATTCTCCGCATGCAGGACGGGCCCGAACAAGATGCGGCAATGGCAAAGCTGGAAGAGCTAAATGCCAGCTGGGAGGAGGGGAACAAGAAAATGCCGCTCAACTACTCTCGCGCTCCAGCTACCGAGCTCGACGACCGCCTCGCTCTACGGGCACCCCCTGCCCCTCGTGTTCAGTGGGATTCTCGTCCCTTTGAACCACTCACCATGCACAAAAACGAAGCTTGGCCCACAAATCGTCTCTCTCTTATCTCTACCGAGCCTCTCCCAAATCCCACCGCAGAATATCACGATTATTACGATTGGCTGCATGACTTTATACATGGGCTCTACGCCAATCCCTCTGACACCATTCCAGAAGCCCTCGATAAGATGCAGCATGGACTTCGCGATATCATGGAAGAGTGTCCGAGTTTAAGGGATCCAGACAAGGGCGGGAGACTGCAGATGGATCACTTTAGGGTCAGGTTGCTCACACCAGAAATGATTACAGAAATGTTGGATGCGTATAAGAGTTGGCCGTTCAAGGCGCCGGGAAGCGATCACAGCAAGTACTTTCGGCATAGGAGTTCGGCTCATCTCTTCACATCTAAATCGACTAGTATGGTTTGAGCGGACAGCACGGACTTGCGGGTTGTGGATTGAGGTATGAGCTTGGATGAGTTGGCACGCATTGGCAGTCAATTGTAGGTGTGCTTGCGATATGTCACATTTATCAGATGAAACCCTATGTTACGCTGTCCTGAGCGTCTTTCGTCCTCGGCAGAGCACACTGTCTTTTCTGGATAATCATGTGCCTCGGCTTTGCTCTGTGATTTGTGTTGGCATATGGAGGATTTGGGGGATTTTGTCAAGTGGATTAGTGGTGTGATCTGGATGCAATTTCGTCAGTTCCTAAACATGCTCAGTGTAACAGCTGTTTCAACTGCTTCTGCACTGGTGACAGTATTCATAACAATACTCGTAGCCTAGGTGCCAAATCGGCAACGAGCAATATAGACTAAGTCTGTGCAATGTGCAAGACTGACCTCGTACGGGCAGCAAAGCCTTGCTATGTAGTTTCTAAACGGTCAGGCTGAGGAAATGTATATGAAATATCTTCCAATGACACGACCATCTTTGGGACGATAACACTGTTGAACATACTTTCTGTGGTAGAATAGAAAGTTACTTGTTATCTCTTGTTGAGAACCACCTTGACACGTATGTTCGCAACTATATTACATAACCTTCTTCATCTATGCCACTTCTCGTAAGTAAAAGCGAGTCCACAGTATAAAGTATACATGTGCATTCAACAATGACAAGCGAACAAGCACTGCACACGCGTCTCATTCAATCACTTCATCACCACATGCGGAACCAGCGGCAATGAGAGAATTTAAAAAAAAAATTAACTCGCGATATACCACTCCGTCCAACCAAAGGAACAAAAAACGCGTCTATGAATTATCCGAAAGCGCCACATACACACATCCGTATATACCAGGGTATGACGACCACAACCCTCCTTCCTCCTCCTCCTCCTCCTCCACCTCCTCCACCACCACCACCATCACCACCACCCTGCCCTACACTACAACCATTGAATGCCAAGCCCAACAACCCTCCAAAACTACCCTCCCCTTTCACCACGCCCCAACCCATCAACTTATCCCTTCATCCACCGACCTCACCCACTCCACCCCCATCCCTACACTTCCCTCGCTAACCCCTACCCTAGCACTAATCCCAACTTGGCATAATTTAGCGAAAACACCCGCTACCCCTCGCCTGGCCCAACCTCGCCAAACCGGGCGACCGGGGGGAAGAAGCGACCTAAACTACTTACCCCGGTCGGGGTTTTTTTTGGCGTGGTGCTGAGTTTCGAGGGCTGACGGGCATGGTTATTCCCGCTTGTATTATCTATTCTCCATATGACTGAGGTTCGAGTGATTCAAGTGCTACTGTAATGTGGTATGATTTGATAGCATGAGCTCCTACTACTATTAATTTTGGTTGCGCTGTGCTATGTACATTGCAATAGTAGTCGTAGTCGTAGTAGTAGTAGTAGTAGTAGTAGTAGTAGTAGTAGCATGTTGGGATGGGTCGATGATGATGATGATGCTGATGATGCTGATGATATGGAAGTGGGAAAAGCGCTAGGGATACTGCGTATGATTTTCTAGAACAAGAAGAAAGACCGGGGTCAGCGATTAGAAGTGGGGAACAGGGGTAGGCGATTTTTCTCTTTTTTTGAGCGATTGCGATTGCGATTGCGATGGAAGGGTGGTTAGGGCGATTGGTGGGGATGCTGGATTACTAGTCGCGTGGATATGTCCGCGTTTGTGTACAGAAGAAGCGAGCGAGCGAGGGCGAGGGCGAGGGCGAGGGCGAGGGCGAGGGCGAGTAGGAAATGGTGGATGGTGGTGGTGGTGGTCATGATGCGGGGCGTACGTATGCGTATGTACATAGCGGTGTAAAGTCCCCCCCCCCCTTCTCGCCCTTTTTCGCTTGATTCCTTGCGTTGGTGCAAAGGATTTGTCTTGGCTGGTGTTACCATGGTCATGGGTAAAGAAAGAAACGGTGGGAGAATATCTATCGTCGCTTCTCAGCTTTTTCCTTTTCGTCCTCCGTATCAGCGCCCCGGAATCCTAAACGTTCGCCTAGCCCTGCCTTTTCTTGTGCTCTGGACCTTTGAGCGGTACCGGCGTCCCGACAAGCGAGCATGCCAACGGACTAGGGGCTAGGACTAGCATAGAACTAGCATAGGACTAGCATAGGCTCGTAGCGGAGATTCACTATTTACTCAGTATATGGGGGGTTCTTGCAGAATCGGCTTAGCAGCCATGGTGAGGGATTGGTGAGCAGGGGGGGAGGGGGATACAGTGTAAGCTTTATGTTCTGTTGTAATAGTGTCTGATAGGTGCATGCTGTCATGAGATGGTAATTAGACAGACTTTGAGATCATCCCGGGTATGTGGAAACGGGCAAGTGTGCGCGGCCCCGAAATCCTACGTATACGAAACCCCCAGTAAGGCAAGTACCGTTACATCGCTCAGTTCAGTTTTCCCTTCTTGACTACGTAACCCGTACATGTATACGCAAGCAATGCTCCTTTCTGTGAAGCGGGTAATGCACATGGTACATGACAGAAACGGTGGACTGCACTGCGGGAGAGAGCAAGCACATGCACATGCAAACGCACACATACATGCATACTGCGTATTTTTTTTCTTCCCTCCATCTCGCTCTTAATCCAGTCGCCAAGCACACATGCAAAAGCTGCATATCGCATACAAACCAAGCAAGACTTCTTTCCACCCCCATACATATGCCCTGAAAAACGCCCAGACCCATCTATCCTAGCAATGAAGTACATAGCAACCCAGCCCTCCGACCAGTCTAAGAAAGAGAGCAAGAGAAAAACGCCCGATTCCCTGAACAAACTCACGCATGACCATGCCAGCGGCTGACTCGCCTGCTGAAACGCCAATTGAAAATTACATCGAATATGCAACGCTACGTCAAAGCACACACCCCTCCCCCAGTCCTCTTCTGTCGCCCTCTTGTCTTGCTTCTTACCCCATGGAAAGCTTGCCCTTGCCTTGATTCGTTATTCCATGTCATATCAGACGGCAGCAAGCAAGTTGAGTGCAGTGCTCAACTCGCGGCGTGCATCGAGCTCGTCAGTGCCGTCATGCAGCCGATAGTGGTGTGCCACGAGACGCAGCGTAGCTCTGTAAATCCTGTATCTGATTTCCTTGGTTAGTTTTAATGTTTTTCCACCAGAAGCGAGAAAGATGGAGTGGAGTGGAGTGAAATGGGATTTCGGGTTAAATCTCAACCCGGCATATACGGAAGAAATCAAAAACTCACATCATAATCCTAACCTTTGCAGGCCCCGTCCTCGGCGCACACTCACCCAGACCAGCCAAAAACGCCTCGCTAGCGTCCGCCATACCGCCGCTCATAAGTGGATCGCCCCAAATGATATTTGAGAAGCCGACAAGGCCAACGACTTGCTTCGTGTGCTCGTCGAGCAAAATGTTGTCTGTATTGCACGCATTGGGCGCCACGAGGCGCGGCTCCGTCACTTTATCCAAATGGTGCGCGTGCTTGCCGATCCAGTAGCGGATGCTCTCCGAATGCAGGTTGACCAGCATGTCTTCTGCGTCCCGCAGCGTCGACTCGAGTAGTCCGAGGAACGCTTCGCGCCAGGTGGTACTGCCTTTCTTGGCGAAGACGCGGTGGGCCTGCCCGAATTGGGGAGCTGATAGTGCCGTCAGCGAGCGCATGTGCGTGCCCATGGTGTGGTCGATTGCATTGCGTTCGCTGGGTGTGAGATACGGTGCGAGTTCTGAAAGCCGTCGGCCGGGTATGTGGCTCATCAGGAGGAAGGGCCGTCCGATTGTTGAGCTGTGACTATCGAATGTGATGAGTTGTGGAACGGGTATCCGGGTGTATTCGCGGATCATCTCGAGTGTCTTGCATTCAGTATCCAGGATGTGTTTCTCGTGGCGGAGGAGTCGAATGTTGTGTGCTGGTGGGCACTTGAGCACGAGACTGCTGCCATCTGCAAGTCTAGTGACGTAGATCTGCCCAAGATAACCTTGGACAATTTCCACCTGTTGAACTGTGGTTTTTGACGATCGATATACTCCTCGAATTAGTCGTTCTATGCTGGAGATTTCGAGTGTAGTGATGGTAGTCTGGATAGACGCTCTTGACAAAGACGAAGTCGAAGACGAAGATGTGGATGTAGAGGACCGAACAGGCTTCACAGCATAAGTACCACAGCTCATATTTGGGGGATTGTAAATGACAGCATGTCGCGGGAAGTGATGCATTATGTATCATCAGCCGCTCACTACCCATGTACTAGGTTCAGGCGGGAGATTTAGCGCCATTTCACACCACAGATGCTCCAAGCGCTTCTAGTTGCTCCATGCCATGGACCGGCCCGAGCAGAATGAATGATTCGTGTCTATAGCATCATCTGTGCCTTTCCTTTTTAAACTAATGATAATCGATGCCCGACTACCGTCCGGTGAAGGTCCGGAAATAAGAGCATTACTAGAGGAGCCCGAGCAAGATCGAGCTTAATAAAATCCACTCACTGCAGGAGGATCCAGTCTTTCAATTGGCCGTACTCGTTTATTCTCTCGCAAATATACATCAGCATATCGACAAGTCGAGCACGTGTGTAAGCCATGTTGGCCATGCTTTCAGCTACATGCTCCTGGGCTGAAAAGCCCTATGGGTCATTCATACGTGTACGGCACCCGTTATGCAAGTACCATTCTACTAGTGCCTGAACTAGCATATGCGAATATCAAGACAAACAAGGACGCGAGAGGCGTTCGTTTAGGTGCTGGTGTGGCGCGAGGAGCGTTCGTCAATGTTGACCAAATGCGGTTAGCTTTCAGATAGGTAGATCGCCTATCGGAAGCCAGAATTTGTCATGTGGACTAAAGGACAGAGGGCGCATAAGTCATTAATGCCGCTTAGTACATGCTGATGAAATTGGAGATGCAATTGATGGGTTTTTGAATATCTTGTAGGTCATGATGGGAAGGTATTACGATCAGCGTGGTGTCAACAATTGATACAGAGTCAACATTTGACGTGGCGTCCTTTGCATCAGGGTAGAGCCCTTCAACCATCCTTGACTATCGGACACTCTTCCGTCATTGGTGTGGTGAGTCTGAAACTCGTCCGTGAAGCTGATATGTGAATCCGATATGTCGGAGACGAGTCGCAGCAAAGAGATGATGCGTGGAGTCGGCACTTACATAGCTGCTATGCTCCTCACATAGTCTTACAAGGCCTGCCGGTGTTTCACATGTGCTACTGCACCTCTAAGCCACAATAGCCAGAGTCGGAGGATTTGTTGTTTATGGACATTGATGCGCTAGCGTCTTGGCCTGAAACTGACAATCCATAGAACATGCCGATTGATTCGTATCTGATCACTCATCTTCTTTGTTTTCAGTGATCTTGCTGCCGTCCTTCGTGGTTTCTAGAGCAGTGGAGGGTATTGGCTGGCGTAGCTCCTCGATATTGAAGCGCTTAAGTTTCTCAAAATCGGGACCTACTACGCTCATGCCAATGACGTTCTGTCAGGAGTAAGCAGCTGTCAAAACCTTACTGACCCCCCACACAGCGACCTCGTACCTGGTAAATCTCCACGACGATAAGCAAATCATATCCCTTCAGATCGACCTTGTGGCCAGGGCCTACTGTAGCTGCAATCGTTTTGATAACATCGTCTCTCATGAACTCCTTGTTATTGCGTATCGATGGTCGTATAGCGAACTGGGTTTACCTTACATTAGCGAGAAGCTTCGTATATAAATGCTGCGTCATTCATCACCAATAGGTTAGGCTCACCTTTTTCCCCGCTTGATCTGGACCATGGAAGTGAGGCGCCAAAACTTGTTTCGCGACACTCTCGAGACCCTGGGGAGTGGCTTTCTCGGTTGCAGTAATAGGTGTTAGTCGTTTCACGTAGCTCAAATTTCTCGGCTGGGCACCATCAGCAATATCTTGGCAAATTTTGTGGACAAAAGACACAGGTTCCAATGGCGATCTAGTCCTGAAAAACACCACTTGTAAGGTCAGTACAAGTAAGAGAACGTGCTACGGTACTCTTACAGCATTGAGTGTCAAGTTTGACTGATGTAAACAATGGCTTTGTAGCTGGATTGCGAATGTCGGCAAGCTCTTTATTGATCTGAGCTTCGATATCTCCTCCCTCAGAATCAGAATCGTCGTCTGCAGCTGTTCCGCTAGATTCAGTCGTTCCATATAGTTTGGTAGCGTACTGTCACCGCCTGTCAGTGTCTCCGACACTACAATGTGCGGTTGCTGGTGCATCAAGCAATGGCTCACTTCTTGAAATAAATCTCGTAGATCAGCCACGGATTTGGCTTCCTTCTTCATGGAGCACGTGGCCCATATCCCAGCATCCCCAGCTTGTATGGCGCGATTTGACATGTCTCTTCTGGGCATTTCCCAGTTCCTCTTACCCTGGAAACTAAAGTTAGGTTCTGTGAAACAAAATGCAGCTGCAGAACGAAAATGGCATCGTGATGCCAAGGCTGCAAAGACAGGCATAGATGTCGCCGTCGTGTGAAAAAGAAAAAACACACCTTAGCTCGTTTATTGCCTTCAGCTTGCCGCTCACCGGACTCAGCTTTGCGTTTTCTCGTAGCATCGTGTGCTCTAGGCATTGTGGATAATTCTGAGTCGAGCAAAGGGGTGGAGGTGATTGGATGAACGATACTTCAGAATGTCTGGTTGTAAGGGGAGAATCGAGAAAAGAAACTAGTCCAGTTGCGGCCACTAGCGCGGCTACTCCCGCCTCGATGCTGCAGCCCACATTACACCTCTCAGCCTTATTCAAGCTCACCGCGAAACCTTGGTAAACTTGCTTTGTTCAGTGGCGCACACCTGGTTCTAAAACTTCGACTATCGATGCCACATGTTGGCGAGAATGAACAGCTGGCGCTTCGTTAAGGCGTCTAGAACCTGTCCCGTGACGTACCTTTGCCGAGCGCCAGGAGACAGGTATTAGAGCTTCCGGTGAACGACGGCGTCCGGAAATACGAAACAATCTGCCAATAGAATGCTAGGTCGTCTTTCATCTGATCATGGGTGCAGCCATATTTGGGGTCGCTAACTGAGTAGCCCTAAGCAGTATGCTAAATGTACCACACATCTTGATTACTCATGTTTACATCAGCATATTGTGGCACGATACAAGATCGAGCTCAAAAGATCAAGGGGCGACCCGCAATCAAGCTGGTAGAATAGAGCTGAAACCCAATCGCTGTATTGCGTTGAGTGAAGAAGGTACCAATCTACTCCGAAAAGAATTCTTAATATATATATATCTGTAGTCTGATTACGTGACACTACACCACAATATACGGGCGAGGGTTCTATGATTACTGATCTGATATACTTGGAAAATAGAGTGCTAGTCTTATCCTTATGTGACATGGCAAGCCAATGCATGCCTTAGCAGAGGATAAACAAATGGCTGAAAAAGCTAGCACTAAGGTTCAATACCAAAAACACTAATCATAGCCATCACACATTCATAGTCTTACAAGTAGATTATATGTAGGCGACCATCGCCAAAAAGGTTATATTCTAATTAAGTTTCCTAATACCCGATATACCGAAAAGCCAATATTATGTAAGTAACTCGCTAGAGAAATCCAAAAAAGGATGATGGGTATACAGATGGGTATATGGAAAATCGACAACAAACAAAAGGAAAAGGGCATAACCTTCGTCAAGTTCGTTATCGTGAGAATCGTAAAAGCGTCATTACCGGGCCTCCAACGGCCAGATGGTGGAGAGAGGAGAGAGAAAAAGCAGTAATGGAGAAATGCGAGGCAAGATGCCAAAGGAGATTGAGAGAAGAGATCCAAAAGCCAATCAAACGCCGATGAAAATGGAAAGTAAAGTGAGAAGGAGAAAGATGCAAAATGAATAATATGACAAGAAGAAGAAGAAGAATGGTTGTTATGCAAGCAACCAATTAGAGGCAGCTCGATCAACAAGCTCTCAAAAGATTGTTTTGTTTAGGCGTCACCACGACGCATGAAGCCGAAGCGCTTCTTCCTCTTCTCAGTTTTGTCAGCACTGAGCAGTGGATTGGGATAACCGGTGAGGGCGGCTTCGGCATTGAGGCGTTCTGCCTTTTCAAAATCGAAGGGGCTAGACCATTTTCGCTGGGGAATCTCTCCCATCTTTGTGCTGTCGGAAGCAAAGGTATAACAGGAGGGTGTGTTCTTTTCCATGCGGCGTCTGAAGTGGATGGTTGCTGGGGCGTGGTCAAGTAGTGGTGGTGGAGATAGGTACTCTGGCTTGGATGGAACAGGAGGTTTGGGTGGCGCAGAGGCAGTGGGTATGGGAGTGGGTGTAGGAGTGGGAGTGGAAGACCGGCGGGGCGCAGGAGAAAATGTTGGGAGTTTGGGGGTAGGTTCGTGAACATGTTTCGGCGTTGGAGCACGCTTTGGTGCTGCGACGGGTTTTGGTGCTACGGCAGGCTTTGGCGAAGGGGATTTGGTGATGGTGTGGGGGAGATGCTCCTGAGGCCATGGCTCACGTGGATCTTGGAAGGAATCAACGCGTTGTTTGACACGGCTCGTCTTTGTTGGAGTACTGCCTAGTGTGCCCTTGAAGACACCAGTGGTCTGAAGCTCAAGAGGATCGACAGGCACATACAGAGGCAATTGGGGTGCTGTCTGGACCTTCTTCAGATCAGGCGAAGCCATTTGAAGTTTCTTTGGCTGGGGAGAGGACATGGGTGAAGTAGTGCGGGATGAGCTGGAGGTTGACTTGACCGCACTAGAGCTGTTGCTTGATGAAGTAGCCTTGCGACTTGTCTTTGGCCTCACGACAGCAAGGTGAGGATGACTGGTGCGTCCTTGTCTGATGGGCATGCGGGTGACTACTGGGCCGAGGGAGCGTGTGCGGGTAGCTGAAGAGCTTGACCGCTTCTTCCTCTCCTTCTCGGGGCTGGCACTGCGTGAGGAGCAGTCATGATGTTTAGTAGTTCCACAGCGTAGACAGACAGTAGCAGCAATCCTGTGGAGCTGGGCTTGGGCCTGACTTAGTCGCAGGTAGAGTTGGGTTAGGCTGAGCAGAGCCTCGCGGCGGGAGGCGTCGGAAAGGTGGGTCAGCGACTTGTAGTCTAGGTCTAGGTGGCTCTTTCCGTTCTTGTGCTCATGGTCGAGAAAGGATGCAATGATGGCAACGAGGCCAGTATTTAGTTTGATCAACGTCTCTGCAAGGGCTGCGTGTGCAATCGCTGTCTGACTGTTAGCATATTGTACAATGCCATTATTTTTTGAGTTGCTGTTCTAGTACTCACCATCGCCCTTTGCGAAACGCGCGCCGATATTGCTGTGGTAGCATTCAACATACTTCTCCGCCACCTCAACGGGCCCTCTGCGTAAGCTCTTGGAGAGCTGATGCTCAGCCGAGCTGGTCGCTTCGGACGTGTCGCTGTCCTTGCGCGAGGACTTGCGCTTTTTTCTTCTTTCGCGCAGCCGCTTGAAGATGTTGAATCCATTTGTGAAGGCTTCTATGATACCGGCCACGCAGCTTGATACCTCGGCCTCGTCGGCCCTAGGCGCAGCTCGCGTGCCTACACTGTCTAACTTGACGGCCATGGGCAGAATGCAGACGGCCAAAACCAGCAAAGATGCGATGCAATGCAGAGTGGAACTGAAGAGAAAGAGAGGGAAACGCACGATAGGTATACAATATTCTAGAGGAAAACAAAGTGCGGTCTAAGCATCCATTAGCGAGGGTGAATGAAGAGTCATCTGCAAGCCTGAAGCCAGATCACCTAGGTTAGCCTTAAGTTGTGTTAAGTCGAGTCGAGTCGAGTCAAGTCGCCGTCAACATGGCCGCCCAGCGACGGGGGCTTATGCTTTATCCCGCTGGTCGCCCGACCCATGCCCTGCACCGACGCCTGGTTGCCCGTGGGTGTGCACCAGCTTCAGCGTTCCTGCGTCTGTTACTGGGCGACATTGACTGCCCTCGCACCGCCAACGCCGCCGTTTTCGAGCCGAGTGCTGCTGGTAGCCGCTGGGTGTGCTGGCCCGCCATAAGTGCGCGCCGCTGATTGGCCGCACATATCGCGCTAGCTGCATCGATAAGCTTTTGTGGGCCCTGGCCATCGAGCGGACTCGAGACGTCGAGACCGCCCATCTACACGTGCGTCGACATGGGAACAACAAAGTAAACATCAACACCTGCATGAAACACCCGGCCACTGTGTCGTGGCCCTGAGTGGGTTCCTGCCATCAAAACATCGAGGCTGCGTGTGGGGTGCAGCAACGCTCGTCCTATCCTCGTTGGCCCACCATTGCCTCATTTCTCGCGACAAAAGATGAAAACACAGCCAAGACATGCGGCGGGCCTCCGTTGCCAAGAGAGATGAAGTGTCATTCGCAGGGGGGCCCTGTCGTGCTCTGTTGAGCAACGAGCACTCTCTCCCTTTCGCCAAACCTACTGCAGTACACACCCAAACGCCTCGCTATGCAATACACAGTACATGTCCTTGATCGTCCTACCTGTAGTCTACCCCTCACTGCTCGTTGTCTTCGCCATCCTCCACAGTCACTCTTCTCCGCATCGCTGCCTGTCCTTCTGAGCTGCTGGCTCCAACCGCAGAGCTCGACCCTTCGGCTTCAGTCCTCTCCCCCACATTGCCGAAACTCCAGCTAGACTCAAGACTGCTAGGCTCCGCAGCCTTCGGTGAAGAGTGAGAAGCTTGCTGAGAAGTGCTCGTCCTCACCGCCGATGCTCCTGCTTGACCAGGAGACGTCGCATTACCAGCCAAAGATACATCTGCTCCAGAGTCTGCTGCTGGCCGTGCTGACTGCGTCTGCTCTGCCACCGGGGCCCTATTTTGGCTTGACTGTTCTGTATGTATCGATACCGGTATTGTGCCACCCTCATGTCCGGGCCGTGGCGCTAGTGCCATCGGCCTCAGCGTCCACCCTTCCGGCAACGTCAGACCCTCTGGCACACCTGCATCGCCCTGTCGCAGAACCGGTCCTCTAGCGAAATAGGCTTGTGGTACAAATGTGTTCATGTTAGGCCCGTTCAACGGCGCAATAGGTGGTAATTCTTGACCGGTTGCCCCCGTCACCCCAGATGTTTGCTGTAGTCGGTTCAGTTCGTCAAGAAGCCGGTGAATAACCTCAAGTTGTTCGTGTTGCGCGTTGAGATGTCGCATCGATTCAATGATGTTTTGTTGTATGCGTAAAATGTCCGATTGAATATCCGACGGATGCAGTGCAACGGCTCCTGGTATCGGCCCAGTGGGAAAATTCGCAGTGACGCCTTGCCCAAAGGTCGGTTGACCGGAAAGCACATTTTGCTGACCTGCGTTTTGTGCCGTGTTGTTTGCTATAGCCTGCTGTCGCATCTGCTGAATTGCATTTTGCACAGCAGCATTGTCATGCTGCCCTGGTGGCACCCGAATATTCCCGAGGGCTATTCTGAGTGGGCCCAAGTTGAACACGCGCATATTGCCTGCAGGCCCGTTTGCTGGTCTACCATCCTGGGGTGCTGCTGGCTGACCCTGGCCTTGTTGCCCTCCAGCACCACCTTGGTGTCCTCCAAAGCCGCCTTGCTGCGCATTCCCTCCAAACATCGCCTGTAGCGCCTCGCGATTCGGTAGGTTTTGTTGTCCTTGTTGCCCCTGGTTGGCCTGGTTGTTGCGTTGAGTGTTGGGAGTGGCTGCCGAAGTAAGGACGGGTCTGCGGCACGTTGGACACACTTGCTGCCTCTCAAGCCAACTACGCAGACAGCTAAAGTGTAAGATATGACCGCATGGAAGCTTCTTTGGGCGCTGTCGCTCATCCATCCTGCGGCCTTGCTGCGTACCATCCGCACCAGGCTGATTCCATGGTCGCATCTCTTCGCGGCAAACAATGCACGTATTCTCTCGCTCGAGTTCTTCGGCTGTCGCGTCAGGGTACCGTGTGTTCATGTCGCGAGTTGCGTTTCGATACTGGATGAAATCGTTAATTCTCTTAATCAGAGACCGAAGGGACATGAACAGGTCCCTCATGATGTGAATAGGGATGCCGTAGAATGTCATGAGAATGATGAAGAAGCCCATGTACACGACTGACTTGACAAAGTCTGTCGCTAGATCCAGGTAGAAGACCCAGCGACCCTTTTCTTCCCACCCGGGCACATCGCCCTCATCTTCATCATCTTCCGCCTCGACAGGCGCTTCAGTTCCACCAGCTGCAGCTTGTTGACGTGCTAGCTCGCTGGCGATCCTGCGGGCTTCCTCACGTGCCCTTTCCTGGCGCTGTGTCATGAACAGTTCGATGAGTGAGAGTGAGTATCGCAATAAGGTCGATATCGATGCGATGGCTAGGAGGACGTATTCGAAACCAAACATGACCATGACGCCAGGCCGGGCCTCTGAGAGGATTGAGTCGATGCAGTATTGCATCATGAAGACATCGAAACCGACCGAGAGCAGCAGTGAGCTCATCAAACGAGCGTGGAAGAGCTTTGGGTTCGCTGGCGGTTGTTGCTCCAGGAACTCGACTCGCCCCTCTCCAATCCACTGCCAAACCTTACCCGCAAGCAAGCAGAGGAACATTGTGAAGAACCATATACCAATATCGTCTCTAAAAATCGTCATAGCCAACAGCGTCTCGCTGACAGCAAACCATGCCTTGTCGTACAGCTGCTCCGTCTCGATGGGCCGAAGAGGCCCGTAGAAGAGCCGCTGTAATCCATAGCCAACGCTCGCAGCTACAATTAGCATCAGGTTGACTAAGAACATCAAAGAGCCGGTACTCTGAGAAATGTAGACGGCGGCCGAGTAGAAGTTTGGACGCTCATAGTACGCGCGCATAAGCACGATGTTGGCCATTACGGCCGAGCCCTGGGCTTGTGAGCATTGGCATGTACTGTCAGTGGGGGGGAGGCGTTTTTACCGTGACATAGAGCTTAAGTCGGCCCATCGTGCTGTATCGAGGCGATCGGAAAACTAGCAAAGACTGCGTGCCCCCATCTGAGAGTTGAGAAGTCCCATACACAAAGTGGTGATGGTGTCGCGTTGTGGCAATGCTTACATTGGTGAAGGAAACGTGGTCGGAGTGGGAACTCTCGTGATTGGCCGCGTCTGCGATGACGTTGGTCCGCCGCTAGCCCGTAGCATCGGCATTGCGGCACCCATCTCTCTCGCCTATACACCTTCTGGACCTACGCATGAACATATGTCACATGTGTAAATACTGCGCTGGGCATTGTTCGTGATACCATGCTCCTACTGCTCATAGATATTCTCATGCATCATCTTGCGCACCAACTCGGCATAGCCGTCGAATGTTATCCGGCACTGCGCTGGACCAATAGCCCACGGTTCGGGTATTCCATTGAAGCAACCCGTCTCTCCCCACGATCGTGCCTGTACGGCAGCTGCACCTCCGCAACCTATCTCCACAAAATGTGAGCGTTTCCCTGCTTTTTTTGCCAGCGCCGTTGCGCCATCTGGGCTGCGTCCGCATCGAGACCTGGATCTCGGGAGGTTACTCGGTCGCAAAGGACTCCACACTTTCCAAGGTCCGTTCTCGGTGATTTAAGCCCTACGCTACGTTGTGGCTTGAAGAAAACTTTTCTTAATTATAAACTAAATTCAAGCATCACAAGGACAATCGGAGAGATACCCGCGTCTTGAGGTTCGTCCGCGGTCTATTGTGCCACTGTGAGGAAGGAAAATACATGATGTCGTCACCAACCCGCCCAAACTTTGTTCGGGAATACGGCCGCCTTCTACCACATGTGGAGAAATATGGGGTTCAAGCATGGCAACTATGCGGGGATCTTACCAGGCTAACGACTGCATCCTAGTCCCCATAGTATCAGCCCAACCAAGACTATTGACTCGTAGCCCCAAAATGTGTGCGCACCAAGACTGTCTGAGTTACGACGAGATGGCCTTGGACCTCACTAGTATGATCGTATACCAGGTCAGGCAAGTGGGGAACTTTAGTCCGTCAGGAACAAATATGTATATAACGGCTTGCATTCCTGCTGTGAAGTTTCGGTATCGAACGGCAAGCCCATTATCCCGGTATGTTCCCATTGCCTCCAAAGTGCGATTTGAGCTCCCTCTACGTATCCTCTGTTCGAAAACCAGACATTATGAACAAAGCTATGAGACAGAGCTTTCATGTATGAAGCGACTAACTACCTACAGTGTCGACGTTATCCATCTCTGAGCACGATGTTTCGCTCTTCCCCTCTTCTGAGCCTTGCACTCAGCACCCTGTCTGCTGTTGGTGCACAGGAATTGCCTGCTGTGCTGACTGCAGACATTATCCAAGGTTTGGGCAACAACACCCTCTTCACAAGATGGCGCCCGACCTACCATTTTAGTGGGTCCGCTGGATGGCTAAATGACCCATGCGGTATGCTGTACGATCCTACGACAAAAACATACCATTTGCATTACCAGTGGCACCCCAACCACGTGAACTGGGGCAATATCTCTTGGGGCCATGCCACCTCTAAGGATATGATCACGTGGACTGATGTTGGAGGCTGGGAAAATGACCAAGCTCAGTCTCTCGGCACTGGACCCAATCCTGATTCCCGAAACTCGAGCTACTACGGTTTGGGCATCTTTTCCGGCAGCGGCCAACCGTACAACCTCCGGGGTGAGCAGGACGGTACGCTTATCAATTTCTACACTTCGGTGCAGCATTTGCCTACCAACTGGGCTTTGCCTTATATTCCCGGAACCGAGACACAGAGCATTGCCATTTCCAAGGATGGTGGTGAGACTTGGGAGCAGTATGCTGGAAACCCCATCTTGTCCCACCCGCCAGAGGGCTGGAACATTACCGGATGGCGTGATCCCTTCGTCGAGGTATGATTTTGTCAATCAAACTATTCATATAACATCTACTGACTTGCACCAGCCTTGGCCAGAAATGGATGTTCTCCTTGGACACGAGGAGCCACACTGGTACATGGCCATGGGCTCTGGCATCAAGGGAGAGGGTGGTGGTGGTCGCATTCCCTTCTACAGCGCCCCTGCAAGTAACTTGGCTGACTGGACTTTCTTGGGTGCTCTCTGGGAGCCAAAGAGGAACGAGACTCTTGGCTCTCTCCTCGAGACTGGAACATACGGTTTCAACTTTGAGGTGTAAGTATTGACGGAAGAAATAGTGTGGATTCAAAACTGATTGTGACAGATCAAACTTTTTCTCTCTAAATGACGAGGATGACGATGTTCACTACTACGTGCTCATGGGTACCGAGGGTGGAAACCTTACCTGGCATCCTCGTGCGCAATGGGGTCTCTGGAACGAAGGACAAGTCAACAAGCGTGAAAATGGCTCGGTCGAGTTCACTCCACTTGCCGGTGGTGCGATCGACTCCGGACTGCTTTACGCTGTAACTAGCTTCGTGGACTCGAAGAACGACCGACGCATCCAATGGGGCTGGGCTAACGAGGAGAACAACAACTTTGCCATTACTCAGACAGGGTACCAAGGCGCTATGGCCATTCCTCGGGAAATGTACGTCATCAAGACCAGTCACCTGGTCAACAACGACTCGCAGTTGACTACCAAGGGCAACACTCGTGTTGTCGAGCACGGCGATGGTACCTTTACGGGATACACTCTTGGTGCTCGCCCTCTGCCCGAGATTATCGAAGCTCTCCACAATGGCTCGGAGCCTCAAGTCATTGACACTGGCAAGGATGGTTGCGCTAACGGAGACGTCTCCGGTAACGGCACCAGCCATATGCATCTCCAGGTTACCCTTTCCGACTTCACCGGCCCTGCTGGTGTCGTTATTGCGCAGTCGCCCAATCACGAGGAGCAGACCGTTGTGTGGTACAGCCCGGAGAACTACACCATCAACGTCGACCGTTCGCACTCTTCTACAATTATCGAGTTTGCCAACTACACCATGATCGGCTACTTCTACCCGTACACTTTTGCCAACGGCACCACCGAGTCTCTGCACATGGACATCTTTGTTGACGGCTCCCTGGTCGAGATCCATGTGAATGACCGCTTCTGGCTCACGACCCGCATCTACCCTGCCCGCACTGACAGCACTGGATTCGGCATCTGGGCCGAGGAGGGCTCCACCGTCAAGGCCAAGGACCTCAAGGTCTGGGATATCGACCTCAACATCTTCCCTGAGAGGCCAGAGAACTCGAGCAGCAAGCTCATCTATGATACTCCAGAGGAAACTAACAACTATGTTTGGTGGACTGGAAACTAAAGATCATAATATACCTATGCAGGGATGAGAAACGCGATATTGCTTGTAGCAAATACAACTAGAACCCAGGAAATAATGTAAATATAATATTCAAATCACATCTACCTTGACAACAGTTTTCATATTTAAGCCGTAGTAGCAACCCGTTTCGCCTCTTCTTTCCCCCCATCCAACCCCGCAATCTCCTTCAACTTCCTCAACCTCTCCTCCTCCTTCTTCTTCATCTCCTCCTGAATCCGCAATCTCTCTGGCACAACCAGCTGTCTCGGCCCCGTAATCTTAAACCCTTCCAGTCGCTCCTTCCCCAACGCCTTCATCGTCTTCCTCTCCACAACACTGTAATCTCCATCAGGCCGATCAAACACGAACGGCTCTTTGACGCTAACAGGCGGATTCGTAATAACCCTCACATTGCGCAACTGATTATTCGACGCAGCATGCAGCATAAGTGGATGCAACAAATACACATCGCCCACAACACCCGTGGCCTCTACAAACGCATCGTCGGGCATACTGGCAGCGAGGTTATTAAACCACTCCAGTCCTTTTTCCTCGATGAACTCTGGATTCTGCGCCCGAGGCGTCATGCGCGGACTTACGCCCTCGGGATTCTCGTACAGATGCTTAGCAACATGAGGTATAGCCGCAGGACAGATATACGTGCCCCCACCGCCAGGCACGATATCTGTCCACAGCGGGATGACGAGAAGAGCTTGCTCCGGGCTGTCAAGGTAATGCACGAAGAAGTCGCCGTCGACATGCCATTGGGGCAGGTCCTGGGGGCGTACAATGGTGTTGTGGCCGGAAGGTGTGCCGAGATTGACGATGAAGCCGTCTTTCCAGGTGGAGGCGTTGGAGTCGACGCGCGCGGAACCGCCGAGGAGGCTGCAGATGCCAGCCCAGGCTTTGGGGGCGAAGGTAGAGACGGGGAATTCGTGGAAGAAGGGCATGTTTGTGCGTTCGGTGTGCCTGGGTGGTTATGGGGGTTTGGGTTAGTTGGGGAGGTGATGTTAGGGATGGTATTTTTTGCAAAGATATATAGTCGTGTAGGTGATGTCCAAGTTGCAAAAAGAGGAACAGAGTGGAATGATATGCTCCATGTGAGAATAGCAACTTACCATGTTGACATGTCGTTTGGATCCATGCCCAGTCTCGTCCAAAGGGTTTCTTGCAATTTCTCGGCCTGCTCCCGTGTGAAGCAGTTGCTCAACTTGAGCCAGCCATTTTCCAGGAAGAAGTCGATTTGATCTTGCGAAAGCTTATACTGCTCTTCTACGTCCGCCATTTTTTCTTCACTTTGGGCTGGTTATTCTGATATATGGTATTGCTTGTTGCGGTGGACTATGAAGTATAACAACCACGAGATAGAAATGTAAAACAACTTCCAAAGTAGAACGACGTCCAACTGTCTTATAGTTTACAAATCAAAGCATCAAAATGGAGCTATGCGCGAGTTGTAGCCAATGAGCGCAGGTGACAGAGGTCGATAACGGCAGTTCTGCCAATTTATCCGGTGGAAACTGATCTGGCGTCCATTGACCATGCCGCACGTACTGCTGACCAGAAGGCCAGACAGACTACGTGTATCATGTGCGATTGCGGGGTGAACGATTTGGGCTGGGCGGGGCTCCTCCGCGGCGAATCTGACGAGTAATCTGGTCGGTATGAAGGTAAGCAAGAAACGTCATTGTATTGCGCTACGGCAGGGCGGATATTCTCCAATGGTTTCATATGACAAAGCGGATGGCTGTGGGGATGGGGAAATGGGGGAGATGGGGGAGATGGGGAAGCGTAGAGGAGTAGAAGTCGCTATTTTTGGGGATTGGGGATTGGTGTTCCCACAGTGTTAAGTAAGGCAACGTTTTTTTCGCTGGCCCCGTTGAATAATAAAGTTCATGCGCTTATGAAACTGGTAATTAGTACTACAAGTGACATGCCTGTAGTAACGCCAGAGTTAAATCTGACAGGCAATGCTCGTGTATAGTCAGAAAACAACATGATTCGTGACCACCCTCATGCTGGTGTTGTGGTTAGTTTGAAGGCTGAATTCCCACCGCATGGTCCGTCGCGTACTGTAACGCCTGTCACCGCGAATTCCTTTTCGCACTGTGCAGACCTACACCGTCAACTACACCGTCAACATGGGGACCCGAATGTACCTTCGTTTGAATAAGAAAACAAGGCCGAGATGTTGAAGATCACCAAAGGCGGTGTCTGCGTATCCAATAAATTCTGACAGATGCGGACCTATGCCACAACTAGACAACACCTTGGCTCAAGAATTGCAATGGGTTTGCTCAAGAAGATGGCTTTTGGAGACGCTAAGTACCGGTCTCAATGACATACGTTGCTTTTACATGGAGAGTAGGCTCCACGTGTCTTTTTACGGGGTAATTTGCTTTTAATACTTGTCAGCTCTTCTTGAGCACATCATCGGGCCTTTGAGGTTCTCGTAATGATAGCCGGATTGGTACGGGCCGAGCATGGGGGCAGGTACGAAGGATGGTACCCCATTTGCCGATGTTGATTAGAAATGGTTAAGCGACCCGCAAACAAGGTGAACGCCTGAGAATATCATTTGATGGGACACCTGGCCTCTGGAAAGGCTGACACGCGCCTCGGTGAGGCTGGTAAATCTAGGACGGTTTTAGAGATTAATGATATGCATTGGAGGTGGATAGCGCCGTAGGCTAGCCGCAACTGGATCGGGAAGGCGGAATGAATGGAACGGCAAGAGGGCAGGATAGAGAGAGGGACCCCGGCCAGAAGATGAACAGTATACGTAGATAGGATAGGCTAGGCTATGCAGCGGCCGAGTGTAGCAAGGCACACGTGGTCTTACATTGGTGAAGGTCGCATCAGGGCGGCTGCAGGGTACGTGGGTCCTCTGCGCGCTAGGCCGATTTGGTGCTCCACTTTGAACAGGCAAGGTGTTCACAGTGTATGTTCCGCCACGACGGCCAGTAGAAATAAAAAGCCCACGCCTCACAGTTCTGCTTCTACTTCTATTCCATTCGCTGTGCAGAGGATATTCAAACCCCAATTCCTCTTATCGCTTCATCGTTCTGTCACCTCACACCCCACCACAGCATAATGAAGTACTCGACTGTTTGCGCCGCCTTCTTTGCGGCTGTTGTTGCTGCTTCCGATGTTACGCAGCTGAAGACCGACGACTTCAAGGGCTTCATTGAGGAGCACGACCTCGTCCTCGCAGAGTGTAAGTGCATTGCCACCCCACCCCAGCTCCCCCGCTTGTCAATGGCGCAACTAACAATTGCCTCTCAGTCTTCGCCCCATGGTGCGGTCACTGCAAGGCGCTCGCCCCCGAGTACGAGACGGCGGCCACAACTCTCAAGGAGAAGGACATTGCCCTGGTCAAGGTCGACTGCACAGAGGAGCAGGATCTCTGCCAGGAGTATGGTGTTGAGGGCTACCCCACTCTCAAGGTCTTCCGCGGCCTCGAGAATGTGTCGCCATACGGCGGCCAGCGCAAGGCCGACAGCTTGATTTCATACATGACCAAGCAGGCCCTCCCCGCTGTCTCCGAGGTCACAAAGGACACTCTCGGGGAGTTCAAGACTGCCGACAAGGTCGTCCTTGTTGGCTACTTCGCCGCCGACGACAAGGCCTCTAACGAGACCTTTACCGCCGTCGCCAATGGCCTCCGCGACAACTACCTGTTCGGCGCCACCAACGACGCTGCTCTGGCCAAGGCTGAGGGCGTCAAGCAGCCTGGTCTCGTCCTCTACAAGTCGTTTGACGACGGCAAGGACATCTTCACCGAGGCCTTCGAGGCCGACGCCATCCGCACATTTGCCAAGGTCGCCGCTACCCCTCTTATTGGCGAGGTTGGCCCTGAGACCTACGCCGACTACATGGCCTCTGGCCTTCCCCTCGCATATATTTTCGCTGAGACTCCTGAGGAGCGTGAGCAGTTCGCCAAGGAGCTGAAGCCCCTCGCCCTCAAGCACAAGGGCGCCATTAACTTCGCCACTATTGACGCCAAGGCGTTCGGCCAGCACGCTGGTAACCTCAACCTCAAGGTCGGCACATGGCCCGCCTTTGCTATCCAGCGCACCGAGAAGAACGACAAGTTCCCCTTCGACCAGGAGGAGAAGATCACCGAGAAGAGCATTGGCAAGTTCGTCGACGACTTCCTCGCTGGCAAGATCGAGCCCAGCATCAAGTCTGAGCCCATTCCCGAGTCCAACGATGGCCCCGTTAAGGTTATTGTCGCCCATAACTACAAGGACCTCGTCCTTGACAATGACAAGGATGTCCTTGTTGAGTTCTACGCTCCTTGGTGCGGTCACTGCAAGGCTCTTGCTCCCAAGTACGAGGAGCTCGGCCAGCTCTACGCCTCTGATGAGCTCTCCAAGCTCGTAACTATCGCCAAGGTTGACGCCACCGCCAACGATGTTCCCGATGAAATCCAAGGCTTCCCCACCATCAAGCTCTTCGCTGCTGGCAAGAAGGACTCCCCCATTGACTACTCTGGTTCCCGTACTGTTGAGGATTTGGTTCAGTTCATCAAGGACAACGGCTCACACAAGGCTGAGGCCACTGTTCCTGATGCCGCTGCTGAAGGTATGTCTGGTAAACTCGCTCACGAGGCTGTTGTCGCCAGCGAGAAGGGTGCTAATTCTGCTGCAGATGCTACTGAGTCCGCCAAAGAGGCTGCCGCCGACGCCGCCGACGCCGTCAAGGACACAGCGGAGAAGGCTACCGATGCCGCCAAAGAGGCTGCTACTGATGCCAAGGAGGCTGTCAAGGACACCGCGGAGAAGGCCAAGGACAAGGCCGCGAGCGCTAAGGATGAGTTGTAGATGCCTTCGACGCATCCGGTTCTTTGATTGTCAACGGCTCCTTTTGCATATACCAGTACCCCTTTCAGCATCTTGCTATGGCTCATATGCTGAGGTATGAGTATTAAAACTGTTATGATTATATGGACGGGTTGGGTAGCGATTAGCTAATGGAGTTCCGGTTTCACATTTCATTATATTGTCTTTGACTACGATTGTCACTGTGATTGAATGTGATAAGCTGCTCGTGTTGTTGACGACTTGCGGATCGGAGAGGACTATTCTCAACTGTCATTCTGTGGCTACGGCAAGCGTGCATTAGATAAATGCCACCATGCATTCCGGGAGGATCACGTCCTTAGCGTGCCGCGTCCCGAAATGCAATTTACAACGTCGTCATCCATGTGTGTGAGGCGCTCAACTCCACCAAATGTGACACCACCATTCTGAATGCGCTCTATATCGACGTCATGCTATCTGTGGTTCATCTCTCGATGAAATACGTGCGATCCTCTCGATTTCCGATACTTGCCATTACTTGACCTTCTGATCTCACCGTTACGTCCATGTAAATAATCCACTTTTAGCATATACCAACACCATGTCTGCCCCTCGACTATTTTTCCGTTACACCAACACACTTTTACCACGAATTCAAACTGCAGTCCATAGTTCAGCACAGTTCAGACCTACCTTTAGATACTTTTCGACTACACAAACATTCAGCATGCCAGAGCAACTCAAGACCAGCGAGGTCAACTCCAAGACGGACCCATCCGTCGCAAAGCAATATGACGAAGAAACACCCAAAGACCAGCAAATCAAAGATTTCTTCCAACTCATCGACGGAAAGAAGATTTGCATGCTAAACACCTTCCGCGATGGCGTGGGTACGTACCTCTTTTCCCCTCTACTCACTCCAAATCCCCCTGATCCAACATTAACCACAAGACCACAGGCCCCGTAGGCCGCTCCATGGCTCTCGCCCGCCGCACCGGCCCGGACTTCCTCTTCCTCTCCAACACGCACTCGCAAAAATTCACCGACCTATCCCAAAACACCAAAGTCCAAGTCACCATCCAAGACACGCGCTCTCAAGACTGGGCGTCCATCACCGGCACCGCAACCACCTTCTCGAACAGCGACCCGCGCGTCAAAGAAGTCTGGAGTCGCGGTGCGGCGGCGTGGTTTGGCGACTTGGGCGATGGAGTGCACGACGGTGGACCTGAGGACCCGCGCATGGCGTTGATTGAGGTCAAGGCTGAGTATGTGGTTTATTATCTAGCGGAGACGGGGGCGTTGGGATATGTGAAGGAGGTTGTTGTTGCGAATGTGGTGGGGGGTGTTGCGAAGACAGGGGTGTTGAGGGAGATTGAGGCGGGGGATATTGAGAGGGCGAGGAGTATGTAAGTTTTTTTGGAAGTACTGTGGAGATAATGGCATGAGTTGAGTTAGACTTAGATGTGCGTCGAAACTTTGAAGTGGTTTGTTAGGGATTGGTGAGCTCAACTTGATGAGTTGAATATCGTTTCTATGATTATGATTTCAACACGTGGTTTAGTGCATGTGATGAAACCTGCTTTATTATTTTCCTTAAGGAGAGATCTCTGTAAGCTTTGGGGCGAAATTCCAGCCACCAACAACGCCAGATACTTGCACACGGCAGTCTTGTACAACCATTAATGCGCTCTAATATCAGCATTTCTTGATGACATACAACGATCTAGTCCATTTCATCGTTACAAAGCCCATAGCCATTTGATCAATGTTGGATAGCAGCGTGGGGGTTCATAAGTCACAAAAATCAGCTTACCGTCTTTCCTAACGTGGATGGGAAGCCCACACCAATCTGACCGGCGGATGATCCATGTCAACAGAGCATTTCTCGTAAAGAGATGTAGTCTCTTTACCACCAACTGCGTAGCATTGGCCTCGATGAAGTAATGGGGTGTCATTTGTTGGTTGGGATGGTGATGGTGGAGGAGACAAGTGTTGGTTCTGCAACGAAGCATCAGCAAAGAGCGCATAACAGGATAGAAATCTCAAGTATAAGAAACGGGCTTCATCTCTCTCCCTCGAGGTAGATCAAGCAACAAGCAGTCTTAGAGCCCAATACCAATCAACCGCCAACACTCCTCAAGTACCATTCCACGATGCACTTTACCACTACTACCACCGCCCTCACCCTACTCGCAGCCGCCACGGCCTCCCCTCTCCCCCCCGTCAAGGTGGCGCTTTCGTTGCCGTAGGCCTCAAATACTCTGGTCCAGGATGCACAGCTTCGACGCTGATTAATGCGGATCCGATTTTTGGTAACGGAAACGTGTGTCAGCCGCTTGACCGGTTTAATACTGGAGTTCCGATTTGGAGTTATAGTACGTCAAGGGTTTCAGAGGGGTGTAGTGGTAAGTTTCCCTTTTTCATTATTTTTAAAGGTTGGAGATGGAGAGACGGTAAGGCTAATGATGGGGCATAGTGGCGATTTATCAGACTGCGGATTGTTCGGGGACGGCGTTCCAGGCGCCCGTGGGTGGGTGTGTGACGGGTGACGGGCCTTTTGTTAGTGCGTTTGTGACCTGTGCTTAGAAGTTAAAGTCAAGCTTTGCCAAGGTGTGTAGAAGGGTGGATGGGGATTCCTAGGGTAAAAGGTGTAGATGGACTATCTTGAGTTGAGCACTGGGCATTTGGATAGTTCTTATAGATGCGAATGGAGACATGAAAATTGTATGTACAAAAGCAGATTCATTTTTGCCAATGTACACCATACGTTCTGAACAATAAGTCGTACGTACAGGAATGTGTAGGTTGGAAATATGGTGATGGACACCAAAAGTGGGGTGTCGTGCAGCGTCATTGTCATTGCCCCGCATTCGTCATGACCAGCATCACATTTGCAAAACGATGACCCCGCGTTTGTAGTGCCAAAGGTTGCACGAATGGTTTCTCTTGCTATATGTTGCGTGCTTGGTCACAAGATACCTTATTCCCACTTTTCTTTGAATTCAGAAACCTACTCCAACTGCTTCACCAAATACAATTAAAAATCATGGGCAAAGATCACCCTGATGCGCACCTTCATCCAGAGGCTACAGGCCTGGCAGCAGCGACAGTCAAGGCAGGTTGAAAAAGAATATCATTACTACGTCACAGTTCTAATCCCACACAGGCTCACTCCGCCGAGTGTCCTCTGAAGCTCTACTCGGGCTGGTTTTGCCCCTTTGTCCAGCGTGTATGGATTGCCCTCGAGGAAAAAGGCATCCAATATCAATACATTGAAGTCAACCCATATCACAAGCCACAGTCTCTACTTGATCTCAATCCTCGCGGCCTTGTTCCCACGCTGCAATACCAGGGAAAACCGCTGTATGAGAGCACTGTTCTTTGCGAGTTTCTCGAGGAAGCATTCCCACAGCACACTCCGCACTTGATACCTACAGATGCCTATGAGCGTGCGAGAACAAGGATCTGGACAGATTATGTGGGTAGTCGCATAATTCCCGCCTACCACCGCTTCCTCCAGCATCAAGGCGATGGTCTTGAAGAAAAGCAAAAAGAATTCTTGAATCATATCAAGGAGTTCACGCGGGAGATGGAAAAAGAAGGACCGTTCTTCTCGGGCAAAGAGTTCGGGCTCATTGACATTGTGATTGCGCCCTGGGCCAACAGGCTATGGGTCTTTGATCACTTCAAAGGGGGTTCGGGTATTCCTGACGAGGGCAAGGGCGGAGAGGATGAGGAGGTATGGAAGAGGTTCAGGAAGTGGCTCGCTGCTGTTGAGGCTAGGAAAAGTGTCAAGGAAACGTTGAGCGACAGGCAGCACTATTTGCCCATTTATCAGCGATATGCAGAGGACCGAGCCCAGAGCGAGGCTGCAAAAGCAATTCGGGCTGGCAGGGGCATTCCCTAAGTATGGAGAATACTGTTGTATGTGGATCGAAAGGGGTAGAGGGTAAAGGCATATCTATGGTGGTGCTAGGCACAGAGGAGTCGTAGTTAGCCGATATGGATTGCATCGTGATGCAGAGCCGATGCAGCGTTCAGTTGGATGAGTGACGTCAAGCCGAGGGAAGCCGGGATGGTATTTGAAAACGTTGGTGTTGCCCCAGCGACGATATTGACAATGGGGGATCCACAACAACGCCACAACCGGCTAAGCGTCAACGCATCCACCTTTGAATCCACCCTCAACTCCCTTGGGCACGACGACAACCCTCTACCTATGCGCCGGCGCTCTTTCTATTCGAACTAATTCACACTCGTACAGCAGCCGCCGACATGTACGGGTACACCGCAGGCACGCCATGCCCAGCGCCCTACGGGTCAACAAGCAGCTACTACCCCAGTTACGGAAGCCAATACGCGCCTAGCTATCTTGACGACGATAACACCACGGCAAACATCGAATACACGACCGAGCTAAAGGCGGCCACTCGCCAGGCGAAGCCCCGACGACCCATGCGCAATGCCACCAAGCCTGCGTTCAACCCATCGCTAGACATTTTCGAGGATGTCGCACAGGAGGAGGAACAGCAACAGCGTGCAGCTTTCGAAGTGAAAAAGAGGAGCCGCGCCAGCGTTGTTCCCGAGGCCACAAGGACAAAGAAGAGCACAATTCTTGCCCACCCAGCACAGAAGATGCCCAAGCCTATGGCGCCTGTCCCCGAATCACAACACGAGAAGCCTGCCCGACGACGCGTGTCGCACATGCCAAGTGAAAATTATGCCGCTGAAGTTAATGCCACTGTACAGCTGCAAGAAGACATTTTGGATAAGAAGGAGCTTAAGAAGCAGGGCTCCAAGAAAGAAGCGCGCAGGAGGACGATATACATCCCAACCGACGATACGTCTTTGTTTACAATCCACCCAGGACAGCCCACACATGCACCGCGCAACGCTCGGGAAACATCCCCGGATCTGGGACTGGATCTTGTCACGCTATCGGAAGAGGAGGGGAACAATCTTTTACCGGCTTTGAAGAAGGAAAAGAAAGTCCCTCGCAAGTCACTCGCCGCGCCACCGAAACGCGGTCCTCTCAGCACAACATTGCGATCGACGCAGAGCACATCTTTTTCGAGCGATATTGCAGGCTCAGGCGGTGGCAAAGAGAACATGCCTCCGGGCATGGCAGTATATGAGAAGAAGGGTAGTGGCACGCACATTGAAATCAACTTCATTAAGCCAGAGGCGAAGAAGACTCTAGCAAAAGCCCCCAAGGTCCATTTCAGCACACCCAAAGAGCCAAAGAGGATATTGCAGACCAAGAAACGAACCGAAGGAACGCAAAAGCGGCCACGATCGAATTTGGGCCACGACGATGTTCCAGTAAAGGCACTTAAATCGCGAGCGGATGTCACTGCCTCCACTGCAAATAGCAGTGCGTCTTTGAGATCAACTATCAAGACTGAGCGAGCAAAGCTGGCCAAAGCGAAGCGCGCACCGCTGTCTTCGTCGCCATTCCACACCGACAAGTCCCCGCCCACAGCATTACGGCGACAGAAGACAGGAAGCATAGCAAGCAGCATTGCCATGCTTCACGAGGTTGGTAAGCAGCCGCAGCCGCAGGAAAAGTACCCAGTACTACGCGAGGACCTTGTTCAGCCAGAACTGTACGAGGACAACTGGCTCACCTACCAAGAAGTTGCCATTACACAGCTTCTAAACTCGGTATTCGACTCGGCGAACAAGGACCCGAATGCTGAACAGACTCCGGAAGATTTGCGCAAGAAGATGCTTGGCATCTATCACGCCCCTGCTATGCCACCCCTGCACAAGCGTCTGCAGGCTTCGCTACAGTTCGGCGCGTTGAGCATACCCAAGGATCTTCTGGCCCAGACGCTCAGGCTGAAGGATGATGTTGGTCTGCGGAAGAAGTTCCTTAACTTGTGGACAAAGTCGTACGATTTGAATGCACTGCGAGCTGCAGCCGAGACAATTGTTGGTCGCCAGATCACTACGCCATGTCGCCTGTCTACTGGTTCTACTTGCTCGGACGACGGATCTCGCCAATATCGCGCTGAACGCCGGGCGATCGAGAGCTTCTTATCTGCATTTTTGATCAAGAACGAAGACGCGGTTCGCGTCAAATCCGGAGGCGGTAGCATTGCCAGTCTCACACGTGGTGACGACGATTTTGGATCGCAGAGCTGGTCGTGGCGCCGTACCGCACTGCGAAGTCTGATGTTGATCCTTCTTCTTGACCAGGCAAAGACCATGAATGCCTTGTCGGGCTGCTTGTTCCAAACAACATCACCATACAAGACATCTGTGGAGGTCCTTCACCAGCTGTCCAAGATGCTTCTCCCTTCGCATGGCGACATTACCCGACCGCTCCACCATCTCAGCTACAAGGTCGAGCATGCTCAGTACCCGCTTCAAGAGTACACGTACCAGATTGAGAACATTGCCATCGATCTTCGCGACGGCATTATGCTCAACCGCCTAGTAGAGTTGCTACTTTACTCATCTGCTACTGCAGTAGCACAGCAGGAAGAAACTGTGACACTCAACTTGCCAACCGGCGAGCTGCTCACCAGCGATGTAGCACAGAAGGATGCTTGGATTCTATCACAGCATCTCAAATACCCAGCTATTGGTCGTCCACAAAAGGTGTACAATGTGCAGATTGCCCTTGCAGCCTTGAGCAGTGTCCCAGGAATGCCCAGCGCAGCAGTCAGCGGTATTCGAGCCGAAGACATTGTCGACGGCCATCGCGAAAAGACCCTCTCCCTGCTATGGTCGCTTGTCGGAAAATGCGGGCTAGGAAGCCTCGTCGACTGGCCGCAGCTAGTCAAGGAGACTGAGCGCTTCCGCAACCAATGGTACCGAGCAAGAGACAATTTTGAGGGCCGTGTCCTCGATTCCGACAACGAAGAGCCAGAAACGACTGAGCTGGACAGAATAGCATATCATAAGCGCCTTCTCCTCTCCTGGTCTCGCTCCGTCGCCCGTCTCCATGGCATCCGCGTAGCGAATCTAACGACGAGCTTTGCAGACCCAAAAGTACTCGAGGTCATCGTCGACACGTATCTACCATCCAACCTAACGACTTCAATTACAGACGGCGGTAAACTAGGCCTAGGCGCAAAACTCAAAGCAGTCGGCTGCTCAGCTTCCTTCATCGCGCTCTTCACATCCCAAGACAAAACCGCCCGCTCAATCCCTAGCCGCGACTTCACACTCCTAACCCTATCTTTCCTCGCCTCACGTCTCCTCCCCCTCGCACGCACCCATCACGCCGCAATAACGATCCAAAGTGCATTCCGCCGCTTCTTGCTCCGCCGCCAGACCAGCGCGCGCATAAAGGCTATGCAGATTGCACATGAATCCGCGGTCGTTGCGCTGGCAAGACAGAAAATGGTAGATGCCGCGACGATTATTCAGCGGCGCTGGAGGGGTATCCAAGAAGCGAGGCGTGCTCAGTTGGAAAGCGATGTTTTGGCTTTCCAGGCGCTGGCCAGGGGTTGGGCGATTAGGAGGTGGGCTAGGCGGGTTACGGCGGGGAGAGTTGGGGGAAAGGAGAAGGTAAGGAGGATGAGGGGTGGATGGTAGAGAGTTTGATGGAGAGTGCGGGGGAATACGGGGATATGATGTTTAACGATGGGATGGTGTTGGTGTTTGAGATTGTTTTCTCTTTCGGTTTTCTTGGACTGATGGGGTGTTAATGGTCTTTCTTGGGGGATTTTTTTTTTGGCTGGATTCGGACGCGAGTTTTTTTCTTACGACGACAGTTGTAATGTCCCCTTTTAACGTGTGTATATTTTCTACCACGCTCGTTTGATATCCACATATTTAGACTGGTTTATTCAATGGTTTTCTTATGCTTCCCATGCTTGATCTGGTGCTTGAGTGAATATATGCATGGTAACTGGCATAATTCGTACACGTGTGTATGACGCTTGAACAATGTGAATCATAGCATCTGCCAATCCTTGTCCAACTCGTTTTGGGGCGATGTAGGGCTCATGGTCGCATCAGTCCAATCGCCGTCGATGCTGTCTTCTCCTCCTTGTTCCTCCTTCTCCTTCTCATCTTCTTCTCCATCCTCCTCCTCCTTTCTCTCTTCTTCTTTTTCTTCATACCCCCCACTTGGTTCTGCAACCTTGGGCCCATACTCCTCAGTCTCACATTTCTGTGGCGGTTCACTGACCGCCTGGAGCGGAGGGGGCTGACGTGCCATGGCCATCATAGTTTTCAGGAATACACAAGGATCTTCGTACTCTCTCATCTCCTTGCTGCAGCAATCATCGACGACTACTACGATCCTGATGTCTCTGCTGTGAAGGAGCATGCCGAACTCGCTTGCTGCACTGCATAATTGCATCCCATTCGGACAGATGCGGAGGTAGATTGTTTCAAGTCCTGGTGCATCCCGTACAAGATACTCGGCGAGGTCTGTGTATGCTCTTCGGGTAGCCTCAGCAGAAGAGTCTTCCTCGTAAGGCTGGATGAGCAGACATAAACATGAAATGTGTTTTCGGACAGTGGGAGTCAGGGTTTCCAGCCACTTTTGCGTGGCGTATGCCTGGTATCGTCCACGGGGGCAGGGTCCTGTTAAGAAAAGAAACTTTTGGCCTTGGTACACGGATGGATCTGCATCAGGATGGATTTGGTTGCGTCGGGTTTTTTCTTCCCCTGTAGCCGGTCGTAGTATATTAATGGGACCATGGGGGGCTTCCAACACCCATAGATCTTCTTTCGCCGTCTTGAAGTTAACCTCGGGTCCTGCGCACTTGAATCGAGTGTATATGTGACCTGGTTCCGTATCTTTTTGCGGAGAGAGGTCTGTTCTTTGGCAACAGCAAATGTCAATCTGTGTCAGTCCTGCAAATGTGGTATTGCTGGGGTTTTGTAGATGTGGCCAGTCCAAGGCATAGTTGATTGTCGCGATGCCCTCTGGCAGTAGTGGTTTGTCCGCACATAGAAACATGGTAAGTGTTGTCTCTTTGTATATAAAGAATGATCGGCCCCACCCGGTGAGGTTGAGTACGGACTGCCCTGTGCCGGCTCACTTCTTTGCTATGTCGTCAACTCGCCCAGCATGGGCTTTGCGATAGAGCATGGTGCATACTGCTCTTTTTGGAAGACTAAAAGGCCAAGGTCGTGGAGCGCAAGAGACGGAGGCAGATGGCGAGGCGATGGTGTGGTGTTGATGCGTGGATGAGCTAAGGGCAGCGAACGTCATTGGCAGCAGGCCCATGCACAGCGTACCTACCTAGATAAGCGTCACGATGCACCGCGGCGGCATGCACCCCCGAATCATCGCGTCATGTGTGGAAAGGTAACACGGTCCAGTACTGCTGTCTAGATGCCCGCCCACCACCATCTTGATGGACGAGACTGGCAGCGCCGAGCCCCAGACGCCAACCTCTGAGGGACCCGGCTCGCCTACTACGCCCACGCAGAAGAGCAACAATGCATCGGCCGCATCCGCCAGGGGGGATCCAGTAGAGTCGCACGACTTTGCCAACCCGACTCTGACCATAATACGAGGCTTTTCGCGCAAAAATTCGACTGCATCGCTGGCATCACAAGATGCATCCCCGCCCCCACTGCCGCCGCGACCGGCCATGGGGCTGCTGTCGCGACCCTCGACGTCGCACTCGATGGCGCCTTCAAGACCGCAGCTCCTCTCCAAGGCCACCACCCAGCTGTCCATCGCCAACATGCAGGCCTTTGCTGCCGACCCCAAAGATGCCTCACCGACATCTACAGCACCTAGGCCACGCAACTTTAGGAGTATCAGCATGGCCACTCGTAATATCAACGATGCTGACGACGGCGCAAGCATACGCAGCTATGCGCCAACAATCGAGGCGGGAGGATACCAAGAGAGCATACTGGGCGAAGTCATGGGCCCAACAGAAAAGTCGGAGCAGGAAAAGTCGCTCCTGCGGTCTCTGGGGCAGAGGTTTGCTGACGCGGAGTCGCAAAGCATGTTCCCACCAGATCCAGACTTTGAAGCCGCTTTCCGTCGCGAGTTTGACGACATTGACGGCTTGAACGCTGACGGTTTAAATGAAGGTGAGCTTCACGCTGTAGGTCAAGAGGTGACATTTTCTGACCGAGTCAACAGAAGCGATTATGCTCCAGTGGCGCGCAAAACTCAAGCATTTCCTCATCCTCTCCAGTGCCGGCAAGCCTATATACAGTCGCCACGGCGACGACCAATTGATTACAAACTACATTGGCGTTGTACAGACCATTATATCCTTCTACCAGTCCACCCACGATACCCTCCGAGGCTTCACTGCCGGCGATGTACGCTTCGTCGTCATGACCAAGGGCCCGCTCAATTTGGTCGCAATTACGCGGTTGGCAGAGAGCGATGCTCAGCTTCGCTCACAGCTTGAAGCACTCTACATGCAGATTCTCTCGACCCTTACGCTGCCCAGTATGGAGCGCATGTTTGCTGCACGGGCAAACTACGACCTCCGCCGCCCCTTGCAGGGAACAGAAACCCTTTTGTCTGCCCTAGCAGATGGATTCACTCGAGGATCTCCTTCGACACTACTGTCGGCCCTAGAGTGTCTAAAACTGCGCAAGTCTCACCGCACTGCCATCAACAACACGTTGCTCAAAACGCGCTCGGAGAACTTGCTCTACGGTCTGATTGTAGCATCTGGTAAGCTCGTGTCGGTAGTACGACCCAAAAAGCATAGTCTGCACCCAGGTGATCTTCATCTCATCTTCAACATGCTGTTTGAAGCGGGCAGCGTTAAGGCTGGGGGCGGTGAAAATTGGATTCCGCTCTGCTTGCCTGGCTTCAACAACACGGGCTATCTGTACATGTATGTCAGCTTCCTCAATCTAGACGACCCGACGGAGCATATGCAGGAGCGGCCTCGCACGAGCGACGGCGCGGACGATGAGGTCGCGGTCCTTTTGATTAGCGCCGACAAGGAGAGCTTCTTTGAGCTCCGACGCATGAGGAATGATTTAATCGAGGTACGTGTTGATAAACTTTACAGCCCTATGGCTTTGTCCGGTTTTTTTTCGCTTGAGAGTGTGTTTGCAAAATCCCCTTATTTTCTGATTTCCAGATGGCCAAGGGCTCCGGAACAGGGAGGGGTCTTGTCGAGACGCGTGGATTGCTGGTCAAATGCCCGCCCGTTTTCCATGGATTGCGAACATCTCGTCGAATGATGTGGAGCGGGGAAATTGCCGTATCTTGTTATCATGGATTGTCCTTGGATCATTGTCCCGTGTGAGGTAAAACGGCTGCATGGGCACAAAAAAAAGAGGACGGCATGACGGGACATTGGATAGTGCACTTTTCGGCTTCGGAGACTGCGTTCCCCGACACCGCCTCTCATCAAGACGCTGACCTGAGCTCTCTGGGGTGGGGATTGCATTTCGGATCCAACTACAATATCGCTCACCTCCCTTTTCCTTTCATCGGCCCTGCCCAGCAAAGTTACCCTGTCATTGGGAATCACGCATGGTCACCCTCATCTGCCTACATCTCTCTCTCTTTTCAATCTATATCGACATGATAAAGAGAAGGAGATAGACGAAGCATATGCGCTAACGGGTAGTTCCGCAGAACTTGCAGCGCATCGGGGCTATCGACGCGATACGCAGCGCGGTCCACCAAGGCCGGCCCACATGCACTGACATTGTCCCCGGCAGCCCGCTAAGACACTTTCTGTACAAGTCGAGGGGAAACGTTCAATTTACCATGCCGAGCTATGCTCCGTACTTTGCTGCAGATTTGGAGAAACGACGGTACGTTAGGCTGCATTCTTTACCCCAAAAAGCCACATTGATCACCGCCTCTTTTTTGCTTACCAATCTTTTGATTGTCAGCCTTGCGTTTTTCTTGGCAATCAAAGTGCATGTGGTCGTTGAGATCGTGGGGCTAATTCTACCTTGTCCCATGCAATCTCCCTTTTCCTTCTTCAGCATCATACTTTACTGCATCTTGAAAGCTTTTTGCTGATCAGAGCGGGGTATTTGTGTGTACATCTGTTAACGTTATATTATACAGGTTAATCAATCTCTACAACAAACTCCACAGCAATGTCCATGGTAAACCCTCGACGCTAAAAGTGCACCACGAAACTAACACAACGTGTATGGCGCTCGCATGGAGCACACCGCTGTTTGAGCTGTATGCTGTTGCGCCTGCGAATACGTCGAGGGCCGCGCTGGCGCAGAGCGCGAATAAGATTATCCAATGGGTACGGAGAGAGGAGGAGAGGGTGTTTATTATTGGCGGTGCGGTCTTCTAGACTGAATGTTGTTGTCGTTGCATGAATGTGGCGAGTACGTAGTCGTGTCAAGTTTTGTGGACAACGTACACATGGAGTATGTACAGCCGCAACAACAAACTAAATATGCAACATGCACGATATGAATTAATTGTGTTGGGATTTGCTTGTAGTAGACTGTGTACAAGTCAAGAAATAGGGTGCGGAGTATGGGGAGAGAAGAAGATATATTGCCTTACATGAACATGCGTGCATGGATACGGGCACTTACAAATCAATCTAGACCCTTTGGTAAAGCACCCACAGCCTTCATCTGTTCAAACACATCCTTCAAACTACCCCATGTGTCTCTGTACCCCGTCCAGCCGTACTCGCGCGCCTTGCTCATACTAATCACAAGATCAAAGTTCCTTCCGAGCACAAAGCCCAGAAAAGCCCATGTTGCCTTGTCAAAAGCGTCCTTGTCCAAGGCCTCGCGATCTGCAAGTGCATTCCATGCTTGCTTGACATCGTCGCGCTTGGACCATTTGACAAGATCAATGTGCTGCTCCACGTGGCTGGGCTCCAGCACTGGCGTGCCCTGCAAACCTAACTCATCCGCAACTTCAGAAATAGGTGGTTGAGGTGCCATCTCCACAGTCGAAGACCGGCTCTCCGTCCCCACAACCATATCTTTGATTCTACCGCTTATACTTGTTGCACCGCTACCGCTATACACACTCTTGAACTGGTCTGGTTTGACAGTGGTACCAAAGTACTGTGTAACTTTTGGCCAGAGATTCTGATAACTCTCGACATCGCCGTTTGTTATGTTGAAGGCTTGATTCGCGGTACGCGGGTCCAGCGCTATCCATGCGCAGAACTCAGCGTGTAGTTTTGCGCTGGTGAAGCAGTTGAATTTCGTGTAGAAGGTGGGGGAGCCGGGGAACTCGATGCCACTATTGCCAGACATTTCCTTGGAGACGAGCACGTAGAGAGCCAGGGCTGCAGAGAGATTCATAAAGTTTCCTGATGCGAAGCCGATGACATCGTTGGGGTACGTTACTACCCATTCTTTGTTGTGCTTGGCGCAAAAGTCGTGCAGAATGTTTTGCTGGTTGTAGTAGAAGTTTGGCGGCCATTTGGATGAGGTGAGCCAGGGTGCGTCTTCTTGCATGGGCTGCTGGGGCACGCCGAGGTGGACGCCGTATTGTTTTGCGCCGCAGACGAGGATGATTCGCTTGACTTGCGATATGGCGCCTGTTTTTTCTAGAGCATAGAGGAAGTTGGAGAGCATTCGCCCATTGACTTCCCATGCATCTTGTTCTTTATCCTGGGCGAGGTAAGCGGCGAAGAATATATACTCTCCGCGCACGTTCTTGAGATCATTGGCCATGGTGTCTGGGTCAGATTGCAGGTCAATGTGGTTGTGGATTACGGTATTGGAGTATTCTTCTTTCTTGCTCCGCGAAAGTGCGTGTATAGTGGGCCATTGGGAGCGGTGTTGACTGAGTTCGAAGACGATCTCGCGACCGAGGATGCCTGTGGTATGTTAACACATGCTGGCCCTATTCTGACAAAGACGTACCAGTGGCGCCAGTGACTATTGCTGAAGGCATTGTATTGTACAGACGGTGAATTTGTGTACATTACGAGCTTGAAAGCACAGTGGTAGTGTAGTATAAGAGGTGTCAAGACATTCATGACGTAATGATGCTTTCAGATACAGGTATGTCACGACTCCACAATCACGTAATCAAGTCACCACTTGGATAGGTGCGTACGTATGTACTAGTAGAAAAACGCCCAGCACTGTTCTATTCAGATGTTTGCCCTAATCATAATGTGCATTGCATGTAGAGTAATGGGTCGTAGATATCAGCTGCAATCAATATCTGGAATAGTTGATACATGTAACAGACCAAGGCCAAAAAAGTGTATTTGGACATTACACCATGGACGGTACCATCGCGGATCGGGCATTTTCATGCTCAAGTGCCAGATTACAATAATCTCAATTCTAGTACAATCAGCATCTGTCTTCATCGATTCAAGAATAACGTGATGTTCTTGTTTCCCTGTATGAGCAGGAGAAGAAGTGAAGCAGTTTTGTAGAACAAAGGTCAAGGATCAACACTATGTCTTTTCTGCATTGCCAGATTATCGATGGCGACATTTTGCGGCCACGCTCTTCGAAGTGCTTTGCTAGACCGGGCGGCATGAGAGGCATTGATGTCTCTGGATATACCAGCATTTGGTTGGTTGGCTGCAGATTGTCTGACAGATTACCGGTCGGTTAGCAGCATGGCTTGGCCTGACGGCTGTCACATGCCTGACAAACTAGAGGGGGTGGCGGAAAGCGACCGGAACTCGGAACTGTGTTCACTTGGGAGGGCGTTTCTGCCAAGTGAGCTCACGGAACTGATTCTTTACTTCGTCTTTGAAATGGTCAAAGGACGAGGGGCCTGTTCCTGAAGCGCAGTCAGTGGGTGAATTTTTTGTAGCAATAAGGCCGGCATACTCCCACAGCCATTCTTTTGCTCAAAGTCTGGCAGCCTGTTGATCTTGCGATATGCCTTTTGCACGGCTCGGTTGAAGGTGGGCGACCGAATCAGCTTTCACAAGTCAGTCATCAGGACAGTTTGGGGTTAAAGGGGATATGGACGCACACGTGCGACCGCCCAGGCCTGTACCAAGGTGTTAGTTTGATATCTTGGGCTCTTCTGCGACTCTGCACGTACCTCGAAGAGAGCGAACCAGGGGCCCATGGGCGAGTCAGTGGTGCATCTACAGTTTGATGGCTGATGGTGCGATGGAATGGTACAGATGCGCAGATGATAGGGTTGGGGTGGAAGGAGTGATGGCGATGGTGGGTGGGTGAGGAGTAAAAAGATTGGGTGGGGGCAACTTCGAGTGTTGGTAGAGGAATAGCGGGCAGCCATGTGCGTACTTACTACATCTAACGCGACCAGCGACCGCGCCTGGCGTGTTTGCAGGGGTGAAAGGAGGGGCCTTAGGTGGGAGCTTGTTTTTTCTTGTTGCTGCGTTGTCATTCCATTTCACAGGCTATCTGCCTTGGCCTTGCACGTTCGCATTAACATTGTCTATTTCCCCCTCGACGGTGGGACATTTGCCATTAATACACACCCGTTTCCCATTTACCCATCTGCCTGCCCACCCTTCTAGAAGGCCACGCGACGACGCTACGGCCTGCCTGCGATCCGCCATCTGCTCCCCCCGACTGCGAGGCCGCCCGCAGCCCCTCCATTGTCCGGAAGGTCGCTGAAGCCGGTCCTTGGGAGACGGGCTGCCTCTTGCTCTGACCTGGTCCATGGTAAGCTCGCTGACACGGCACTGCGACTGAGAGTGCAGTAACTGCGACTGCCACCAAGGACCAGCAAGGCAAGACAAGACGCAGACAAGACGCAGACAAGACGCAGACAAGAGACGCGCAGACGGGGACCGAGACAGAGTAGCAGATGCATCGTGGCGAAGCCTCATCTTGCCCGCCTCCACTTGCAACCTCGCATCCCCCCTATCGCTAATTTCGAGACACGGCAAAGCGCCCTCAGGCTCATCGTTCCGGCCTCTGACTCTGACGCGCCACAGCCTGCACCCGCCCGCTGTTCCGCCACTTGGTGTACACATACATAGTACTCTGCTCTCCCCTCCACTAACCGCCTCCAACCCGCTCGCCTACACGGACGCGGATCTCTTCAAGCTGCATAAACTTCGCGCCCTCCGGCGCAAGGCAAAGCTCAAGGGCGTCCTCATCAGGACCGACCCAGCCATGGCCAGCCCCGACGACCCCATCTCGCCCACGGCCTCGTCCAAGCGCTCGCGCAGCAAGGACAGTCTCCGCTCCCTCACCACCTCGTCGCTCAACACGCCCGCTGCCAGTACCCCCGCCGCTAGCACCCACAGCCTCGCCAACCCTCTCTCTGCTCCCGGCACGCCCACGCCAGCCGAAAATGCGGACATCCCATATCCCGCTTTCCTCGGCTCCGCCAGAGACGTCAATGCCAAGTGGATGCGCCTCGAAATGGCCCAGAACGAGCGCCTTCGCGATACCTCACACCCGCCCGATTCAGAGGAACCGCCCAAGTGGGCACGCTGCGGCGGCGAGGAGTACACCTTCCGCAACCGCTACGCCAATGTCGACCCATACCAGTCTAACAGAGTCCATCTCGCTGTCCCTGAGGGCCACTTTGACTACATCAACGCCTCGCCCATAGTCCTTGAGACGACCAAGTCCCAAACACCCCTCAAGTACATCGCAACACAAGGACCCAAGGCCGAGACATGGTCGCACATCTGGCGTATGGTCTGGAAAGAGAATGATTCGCCCGCCGTCATCGTCATGCTTACCCAGACGTTTGAGGCCTACCGGGAAAAGTGCTACCCCTACTATCCCCAGTCGCCCTCGAACCCCGATTTGCGTGTCAACGAGCATGACGAATTCCAAGACGGTCTCATTCACAATCTTCATCTGGCCTCATATACCATTAATGATGAGGCGCGCACTCAGGTCCGGGAGATCGACATGACGACTGATGATGAATCCGAGTCCAAGAAGGTCTGGCACCTGCTCTTTGCCGGCTGGCCGGACTTCTCCGTGCCAGAAGGAGACGACCGCTCCGCTATGCTGAGATTGGTCGAGATTTCCCGTCTAAAGAACTCTGATAATGCTACCAACCCGCGCATTGTACATTGTAGTGCAGGCATTGGTCGCAGCGGAACTTTTATCGCTCTCGACTGGCTGACACAGGAGCTCCAAGAAGGTTCACTAGACGACGTATCCGAGACCGAGGACCCCGTTGTCAAGATAGTCGAGGTGCTCAGGGACCAGCGCGCAGGTATGGTACAGTCCAAGGTGCAATTTCAGTTCATCTACGACGTCCTTCGCGAACAATGGCGAGAGAGGTGGATTGCCCAGAACCCTGTTCATGCAAGCCAATTAGGACTTGTCAGCACCGCCAACACGCCCGATGGTGAGCCCGCACTGAAGCGCCAAAAGTCGGTGCACTACGGCGAAGACGAAGAGACCCCACCATCCGCATCCTCGCCTTTAAGCAGTAGTGGTGCATCCGACTCGCCGGATGCTCGCGCCCAACTCGAAGCTGAGCTCCAGGACGCAGACATGGAGTATGAGAAGGGCAAGACTTAGTCGATTTTGCAGCTTCTGAAGGGACTACGCCCCGGGCGTGAGGACAATGCAAAGAAGACGGTGTCGTGGTCCCTGCTCCCTCCTACGGTGTACACATACAACACCTTTAACGGCAGCGTTGCACCGCCTCTTGTTGCTGCCCCTACTTCTCTACTTCCAATCACTATTATTCAAGACCCTGTGCTTGAGCAAGTAGGGGTAAGCGGCCAAGTTGAGGAGCAACAAGGCTGGGGAGCAGACATCGAAGCACAGAGGGATCCCCCTTCTCCTCACCCTTCTTCTCTCGTTCCTCAAAGTCAATCGTCTTCCCCAGTACACTCGTCCGCTTCACTTTCCTCTTACGATACAATATGTTCTTCAGGCCATGTTGTCTTATACGCGGTTTTTGCCTGTATTTGCATCATTGGTTTCATGTTCGTTTACTGGGACGAGCTTGATAGACTTTGATACTTTCTTGTTGTTATTTTCTCAGTCTCTGTTTTTGCTTTGAAGATGCATAGCTTTGCGGATATATACCCCTTGGGATGGGTTTGGGTGTCTTTGGTAGTTAGTAGAGTGACGGGCACGGGAAAGAACCGAAGTAAACAAAGACCAGGCGGCGCTAGTTGTGTGTATTTGGTAACACTAGACTTTGCTAGTTCGTTCTTTTCTCTCCTCCCTTCGTCCTTGTTTTCTTTTTGCGTTGATCACAATCTATCCATAGTGCTTGTCTTGGGGTTATATATTCCAAACTTTAACCATATATGACAAAGGTAAGACGAGTGACAAACACGTATCCCCTGCGCTCCCTCCTTTTGTTGCGCCTTTTTTATTACAGCAACCAAGCAAGTACGGCGTAATAATAGTAAGCCCGTCGCGACACTATGCACCTTGGAAACCTTCACGTCGGTATTATTACCATTCTGTGCTCCCCCCTTCCCTGGTCTCCGTTGGTGCATCGGGGGTTCGTTCGTTGACGGTTATCGTCTGGCAGATCGAGAGCATATCGGACTCGCTTCAGGGATTCTGTCGATCAATAATCCAGGGTAACTCCCCGTCCTTTGTGATTTGCTCACCTTTTGACTTGCTTACTTACCCCCTGTTCAAGTTTGGCCCTTTACTTTTCGTACATCCCCGAACTTGGGTAGCTTACCTATCTTCAGGGCGTCGATAAGACGGACGGAGGAACGGATGGTGGCTCACCCCTTCATCAACAAGTGAACGAGATGAACGAAGACCAAGACGCAGTACACTTTCATTTACCCCAAATTCTAAATTCTCATTCAATACTTTCTTTTTTGCAAAACATTCCATCCCATCCCATCCATCCATCCAACACACACAAAATATCTGTCTACTTTATCACCTCTCTTCTTGCAAGCCCACTCCAGCCTTCTCCCGTGCAGCATACACATGTACACATTAAAGAAACATGCCGCCCAAAATTTATATTACTATTACACTCCTTCAGCATCCCTCCACGCAAGGATAGCTTGAAAAGAAATTTTTAAAGAAAACTTTCGACACACCTATGGGAAAAATCCCATGACTTGTGGCCAGCCGGCGTTATATTACCGATAACATGCCCCCGTCCTCCTCCCCTAACTATATATTAATAGTATTACAGCCGGTGTAATGGTCCCGGTGTTAGACCGCGATTAGTCCGTTACGGGTTTGTGCGTGCTTCTCGAGTGCCTCAGACAGGCAATTGCTGACAAGGGGGAAATGTGAAGTGAATGTGCATGACTCTGGCGGGATGCGCAGAAGTTTAGACATGGGTGCAGGCCCGTTTTAAGCAAGTGGGGAAGGGAGGGAGGTGATGGAAGAGGGGGCTTGTGCGCTTGTGTGTGTGTGTGGAGGGAGGGGAGGGAAGGGTAATGAATGTGTGTATTTTATTTTCTATACTTTGGGCGCGTGTGAATGCACATATGGTGTATACGAGGGGTATCGGTATTTTGTTTTCCGATGGAGAAAGGGAAAAGGGAGATGACGACGCGACGTGCAAGGTTTTCAACTAACTAAACCTCCCATGTGTGAAGCTGCGTAAGGTAGTATACATGGTACATGTTGCTTGTTGGGACGTTTCGGCAGTTAAGCCCGTCTACGTAGCCTACGTCCGTTGCGTAGGAAAAAAAGGCCGCAAGCGGAGAGGATTAGGGAAACGGTGTGTTTTGCATACGTAGTGCACATGTGGAGAGTCCTGTGGCGTGTACGCGCATACACACACATGTGGTGTGATGTCTACATACGTGTGTTGCGAATATGCTGACTACGAGGTGTGTAAGGCACCGCGATAGGGAAGGGGTCGGTCTTGTTGTAACGGCACCTGAGAGAATAAAGGAGTAGTGGGATGCAAGATTATGTGTAGGGCTACGTGGAGAAATGGTTTAGTGGTACTAGCCGCAGGTAGGTTTCGTAAGATCGGGTACCAGTGGTGATGGATGTGTTTGGTGCAAAAAGGGAAATTGAGCGGTTGGGTATGTCGTACGAGATTTTCTACGTATTGATTACTTCCTTTTTCCCCCCGCAATTCTGAACGGTAATGACGAGATGGAGAGTGTTTGGGGGGATGACGGGAATTCAGCCTTGTCGTTCTCTCTGCAATCCTTCTTTCGTGTGTACCGTGCCTGTGCACCTCATGCCCGGATTCATCCCATGCCCCGTCGAACACCAACGCTCGTCTCAACATCATAACTTTGGCGCGCGGTAACTTCACAACTATGGCCCCGGTTGATGAAGCAATTGCAGATCTAGACTTGCGAGATGTAAGAGAACAGTTCACGTTAAAAGAGGTTGCTGAAAAATGGGGCGTTGACCGCTCAACGTTGGGTCGGCGCTGAAGGCGTGTAATAGGGCCTGGGAGCAATGGATATGTTCAGCAGAAAGCTATCGGCCTACAACAGGATTTAGAGTTTGTACAATATATCACTAAGCTTAATAACCAAGGCCTTCCTCCCACGAGAGATATGGTTAGAAATTTCTCTTCAGAAATAGCCCATCGCGAGCTCAGCGAGAGCTGGGTTACTCGCTTCATCAACTGACACAAACTTCAGCTCATCTCGAAGTGGACCAGCGCTATGCATCGTACGCGCCATGTAGCTGACTCAGAGTCAAAGTATAGACTCTACTTCAAGCTGTTACACCAGAAGATCACTAAGTACCAGCTTGAGGCTCGAGATATATACAATATGGATGAGAAAGGCTTCCTGATTGGCGTAGTAGGCAGAAGCAAGAGGATCTTCAGCAAGTGCCAATAGGAGCTGGTTGTCTCCATGCCTCATTTACGCTGCAGCTAGAGGAGCAATTAGATCGTCTTGGTTAGAGGGTATTAAAGCTACCAAGTACGACGTCTTTGTCTCATCATCTCCTTCAGGCTGGTCAAACGACGACATAGGGCTAGCTTAGCTTGAGCAGGTGTTTGATCATTGTACGAAGCAGCGATCAGGTAGATGGAGATTGCCCATCCTTGATGGCCACGAATCTCACGTGATGATGGAGTTTATCAGCTACTGCGAGCGCCACAGGATACTCCTATTGATCTTTCCTCCTCATTCGACTAACACGCTTCAGCCACTAGATGTAGTACTACTGTTCAGACCACTATCTCAAGCTTACTCAGCTGAGCTCACCTCACACCTCCACAACGCCCAGGGCCTCATCTCAATCAAGAAATGAGACCTCTTTCCGTTGTTCTGGAGAGCCTGGCAGTCTTCGTTCACGCGATCAACTATATTGACAGCGTTTGAAGCTACTGGTATATGGTTAACAGATCCTCATGTCATCCTCAAGAGATTCGTGAGTACGCCAGAAGGTGAGAGGAGCTCACCATCAGGGCTTTCTGACAGTGATTGGAGAAAGCTTGATCAATTATTGCGTGTAGCGGTGAAGGATACCCAGCAAGAAGAGTCAAAAAAGCTTAGTCACGCACTCCACCATCTGTCTATGCAGAATGAGCTCTTGAAGCATGAGAATGAGGGTCTAAGAGAGGCTCTCCAACACAGACAAAAGCATACGAAGAAGAGCAAAGCTCTTGACCTTCAACAGCGCCAAGAGTACCACGGTGGAGCTGTGTTCTGGTCTCCTCGCAAGCTAAGAGAGGCTCGAGCTCGTGAGGCTGTACGGGAGAGAGATGAGGCACCAGAGAGGCACCAAAAGCCGAGGCTAGGGATCTGTAACAGGCGGCTCGGCTGCACAAACAAAGGATAGCTGAGGAGAAGCATGTGGAGCGAGAGGCAGCCAGAAAGGCGAGGGAGAAGGAGAAGGCTGAAAAAGCTGCTAAACGCGCGCGCCAGAAGGCGACCCGCAGCGCCGAAAAAGCTACACAAACGTCGTTACAAAGCAAGCGCAAGGCCTCAAAGGCGTCTGCTCCAAAGCCTAAGCGTCAGAAACGTGTGGCTGCCGCTGCAGCTCCTCCACAACGAACTACCCGCCACGGTCGCAACGTCAAGCTTCTAGATAGATTCAAGTAGCACAGACTGCCTGCGGACATTTAATTCATATCTGTTTCGAAGGTCTTTTGATAACAGCCTCTTAGTGTGCCTCTACACCCTCATTTTCAGATCGCTGAGATGGTGTTCGACAGGGCATGAGATGAATCCGGGCATGAGGTGCACGGGCACGATAAATCCTTGGCGCAGTTTGGTAGAGTGGAAATTCGAGATGCTGGATTCTTTACGTACGGCGTGTAAAATGTCTTTTCTACAAATACAGTACTCACCTCTTCTCCCGCATCTTTTCTTCGAACACAATTCAAACACTCGGCATACAGTAATTCATCAACCAACCATCCTATCATCCCCCAGTCAACCCTTTCCCTCCCTAACCACACTCCCCCTCCTCGCTAATCGCTAAACCGGGGGCGAAGACGCGCAGCCAGGGCCTTCTCTCTTAGCTCTCCTTGGGTGCTCGTGCGTGCATTGCGGTCCGAGACTGGGGTCTGGGGCGGAAGGCGTGGAGCGTCCGGGGGGAAAGAGGCTGGGGAGATAAGGCATGGAAAAGGCAATGTAAGCTTACACATGCGTACATATCGTATTATTTCCTTTCATGGGGTTTGGACATTTTGGGGATGGATTCTTTTCGGTCTTGGTCATCACCCTGTTGTGTACGTGCGTTGCGGTGCGTTGCAGGGCTGACAAGGACGTTTTCTTGTGTTATTTTTGGGAGGAAAGGAGAAGGTTGGTTGATTGAGAGTTTGGAGGAGAAGGGGGTATTGATAGTTTGGTAGGTTTGGGTATTGGAGATGTCCACAAGGGCCCTTGTTTCTTTTCTTTTTTTAATTTAGACATGGTTGTTCGTATCTCTGGGGATCCAACCGTCCCGCACTACGAACATGGAGTTTTCTTGCAGATTCGATCTCTATGATGCTTCTCCGGCTTCAATTTCCCGACTATGCAAATCACAAGGTCACGGACATTGTACTAGACGCGAAATCAGGCTGATTTACCCCCTGATTAACCAATTTCGATTCAAGTAGGTTGTAAAGTGATAAGCATGTCTGTGTTTAGTCTAGATGCGACGCTGCAAATTTGGCCCTGTATCGACGATCCTACTGCGTATGCCAAAGACGCAAAACGCCTCGAGCGTGTCCACAACATCATCTTTTCAGGCCTCTCCCCTTTTTCTTACATTATTTGCTTCCCAAGTTCGAAATACGCCTGATATCCCACGAGCCAAGCTGTGTACGTTACGCATCTCTCTGACATGCATTGTACGTAGGGCTTGCCAAGTTGTATACACAGATACGCTCGCATAAGTCACATGACATACCACTGTCTGAGGTAAGTAAGTACACACAAAGTACGCATGCGTGTAGATCAGTAACTAATTTTCGCTCTTTTGTCTACTATTCGTTTCGTTGAAGAAGGCGTGATTCGGCACAATTCTACCCGAGGATATGGCATTCGGGAATGCGATACAGTCAGAACTTTGGCACTATTATAAGTAGAAGCGTGAAAGAAAGTCCGAGTTGCAGATACCATGTCAGCAGATGGATAATATGGTGTTATTCGGATAATTCCGCCTCGCGTGACTGAGGCAGAAGAGTATGCATGGTGCAAGCGAGGCTTAGACTCAAGAAAAAAAGGGTTTGTTATTATAGTGGTTGTGTATCCTAATGCTGCAATCCGGCTCGAATATCGGCAATAAGAGAGGGATTTGGCGAGATACATTACTAAGTCAGATGATTCCTGCGAAATGCAAAAGCACTGTGCTGCACACAGCGCATGTGAGTGTAAGAAAGACGACTTGTGATGCTAAGTATGGTGAAAGCTACTCATCACAAAAAGTCCACATCCGACGTAATACTATTTTCCCATTGCTGTAAATACGTTGACGGACCGATTATCGGGGCCCGAGCACGTGGAATTAGAGCACACTAGAAACGTTAGTGAGTCTCAATTCAGCAGCGCGGCAGTTGAGTAACTACCAATGTTAATTTCCTGGTGCAATGCAGTCGACATCGTTGACCTGCATCTGAGTGAGGTCCACGATACGCAACGTCGTTGCATTGTCAGACCCAATGTTGCTGTCATGGGCGTTCGTTTCAAAGTCGCGGATTTTTAATTTGCCGTAGCTAAGTAATCCGGTGCGAGCTGCGAGGTGATGATTGCCGCCGGGTGTTCTAAAGACGATGAAAATGGATCCTACCCAATAGAGTATCTACAGCCTTGCAATAATGCCCCAAGGTTATAAAATAGGCCTCGCGATCGAGACCATATTCGACCAGTATTGAGCGCACGCTGACGTTGCTGACTGTACTAGGGCCGCGGAGGGTGGGATGTGAGCAGAACGCATCGTGTGCAAATCTTCACCTCGCGCCTTGGGTCAACACATCACTGAAAAAGGATGTGTTAGGAGCAACTGGGTTTGGGACTTGGGTTGCCATGTTGAGGCAGTGCTGCAGGTTCGGAACTGCCTAGCGCATATTTGCGGTGTAAAGTCGTGACACCGAGCGTGCACGCTGTCTATCCTGCAGTCAGCTTAACTCCGAGGCTGTACCACTATACTGGAGCCAGCAACGCGGCCTTATAGTTTTCGTATTGTGACTATCTCGATATAGTCGTCAGTCTGGCCGGCTTCGGGTGTTGCACTAAGGCTACATTTCGCATCGCACTATCCGCTTCAGAGAGCCCTTCCTCCCACTAAAAAGGAGGCACGTCGCATCTTCTTAACCAGTGTTCCAGGTAATACAAGCATCGAGGCATGGGAGCCATGTGTTAAGAGATTGTGTCCGTGATATCGACTTCCTGTGTTGGGATGCGGATCTGCGATTGCTGGCAGGGTACATTTAGGGAAACGACTCGAGGCATGCCAAAGCTTATTGCAGCTTTGGCAGGGTTTACAAAAAACCTCAAGTAGTGCCTAGCGCACAGTCAAGCCGGTCAGTTTGCGCAGCGTTTTGGGCTTAGGATTGTTGATATCAAGCCGTCGGGTAGGATCTCAGGCATACGAATTGGCGGTCGGTTCGATTGTGTGTTATCTACCAGAGTCGGGCGACCTTCCCTGGGAGGCTAAAGGCCATGTGTGGGAACTATTAGTAAGAGCGCTGAACAGAGGGACGATCATGCTTGGGTAAAAACAATAATATGCAATGCTGTGAACAAACCCAATATGAGAATTACATTTCGACTAGAACTATCGAGGCAGCCTTAAAAATTTAGGCAGAATGAAAAAGTGATCGTTGTGATTACGAGAGAAAAAAAATGGGCATCAGAGAGTACTTTGAAAAGCGGAATACGTACCAGTGGAGATATTTGGTCCGTGCCCCGTCCCCATCTCGGACGAGTGTCCAAGTATCGGTCCCCGAGTAAAGAGAAGGCCGAACTATTGCGTCGCACAGAAATCCGAAAACACCGTACTTGAAGGCGATCTCGGTGATGAATCCAGTTTTCGGTGCTGAGTGGATTCCTGATTATTCGTGCCCCCCTGGTTGGTGCTTGCAAGGAGGGTTGGGAACAAGGCACGCTTAGTGTTGAGTTGTTTAAGTATTACGGGCGGTATTGTAATACATAGCAGCTAATAACAGGTACGAGCGGCAGTGTGCTACGTAGTTAACCCAACGCACTGCAATGTCGTGGCCGATGTTGCATGATTATCAAAGTGGATCATGATGAAAAAGCGCATTCCAGAAGTCTAGACCATCTCTTCAACAACAGGCAGGGGTCCTGTTCGTGTGTCCGCAATGGAACCGGTATGTTGGCGCTCGGAGCTGGGGTTCGCCATTCGCAAGTGGATGTGCTGCAACACGGGAGGATCATGATCAGCATTAAGTCCTTCACGGTCGAGTCACGGATACTACCATGGCCACGACCTAGAACATGCGGTTGATAGTATACGAGAGCAACGAATTTTGCAAATACTGGGTGTCAACAGAAGCAGATGCACCGGGGTGAAAGGTGTTTTACGAGTGCCTCAATCATTATCCGAAGTTAACTTACTGAGCAAGCAGCATCCGAGCCAACGGATCCTTCATGGTGGTGCTTGAGCTTTGTCGTCGGCAGTTGAAAAGAAAGTTGTTTTCGCGCTGGATTGATGTGTCAGATTCATGATGGCTCCACCTTGAAAGCATGATCCGTTACTGATCTTCTTCTGAGGATTTTGATTAGACACTGAGAACAGTGTAGCCACTGTGCACTAAGACGCGGTCTGACGTGGGTGGGTGCGGGCACAATGCACAACCAGCTGTCGAAGCTTTTTCAGCCTTACAAATTAGAGTGGGTCCCTGTGGAAACTGCTCCATGAGCTTGACTCATTGCAGTTCCCATCCACGCCTCAATTGAGTGCAGGTTCCTTGCGAAGGTTTGTGTGGTCTCATGACATGCCTGTTAAGAATACGCAAGGTTTCAATCTCCCGAGCCCAGGAAAACCGAACAGCCTCAAGCTAACCGGCTATATTAGGTAGAATGTGCAGATACTTGCTCTGGTTGACATCATTTCGTGTTTACACGCCCCCTGTAAGTATGTGCACAGGTGACAACCAAGGAGTCCATGGTGATGGGAACGGGTCAGAGAGTCGAGACCTCGACTCAGGAAGAGAAAGCCAAGGCTGAATTAGTCTGCGTTCGAAAGTACATGCCTTAGTGGATGGGTCAATTGAGCGACAAGCTCTTGACCGGAAGGCTGACGGTCCGGTGCAGAGCAACACAATAAAGTGCAAATACCGCCAAATGTTCGCAGTGGAGAGTGCAAGTTGGACGTAGGATGACAAAATTTGGCACCGATGGGCTTCTTCCATGGTGCCATGTTCTTACACGTAGTCTTGGGGCTTAGAATATTAAGAGGACCGGGCCGTGGGCGTTCGTTGCTTTGAGAGACGGCAACGGTCGAGTACGTAACCTGTCGCTCGCTAGCCTTGAGCAAATAGACAGCTCAAACGTCTCTAGCCATTGCCCAGGTTCCCCCATGTTTTTCAAGACCCATATTTGGTGGGCCGTACATTGTGAGGCGGAGCCTAAGGCTGTTGGCACAGTGCCACAAACAATAGCAACAGGTTGTACTACTACTACATAGGCAACTGTCTAACCCTAGAATCAAGAAGAAGAGAGATTGCCTTGGAGCCAAGCCTTGAGCCATGTGCAAATGGCTCGGCGATTGCCGTGTGTACTATGTATTGCATTTATTTGAATCGGCTGACTGCCCGTTTCTGCCTGTCGTCGAGCTCGTTAGGCCGGTACGCGCTCAGTGTGCCGCCTCACTAGGGGTGTTCAAGGCGGCTCGTGGCTTATATGACCTGTAAGAATAGGCCCACGAATTACTCAAAATCATGCCGAACCCAACCCCCCCTCCCCCCCACCCAAACAGCCTGACTGCAGGAAGAAAAGAGAAAGTTAAACATGCGTCTCTAATATGCAGGCTGATAGTATCCATGGACGAAAGAGCTTGACAAGACTCTAGCTTGGAGTTTGCTAGGTAATCATATAGGGCGGGACCAGTGCAAAGTGCACAGGATGAGCAAGGTTATTGGAGAGGGCTTGGTAACAAGTGACTGTAGGCACCTAATGAGAGGATCTGCTTGGTACCCCTGTTGTGACCGGGCTGAGTAAAGTCGCAAGGTTAGGCCGTAGTAAGCGAGAGCGGGTGTCGATCTCGAGACTGCGTGCGGAGAGTCTTACTGAGGCAATCAGAGAATGGATACAAGACTGGCCAAAATCTTAGACATGACGAACCAAGACTTTTGCGCACATGGCTAGGACGGCAGATATTGAAGCAGTATGTACTCCATGGCACCAGGGGAAATCTTAGGGTATGAATTGGAGCGATAAGGCCGTCCGTCCCCTGTCCAATGTAGCAAGGGAGACCGCGAGGTGATTACCAGCAAAACGTCACACACTGGAGCATGGCAACCAAGCAACCCTTGGACAATGACATAGCAGGCGGTTGAGGAAGGCATTATTCAAGTTTGCTGTGGCAGACAGTGAACGTAGATTGGCTGCTCGTCTTGTCGAGGTACAGGCAACAACCTGTCGAGGAGCATGCATTCAATCGCCGCTTACTGTCTACAACGCGACTCGATGTGATATCGGCGACTGTGCACCAGGACGGGCTGTACTGTATTTTTTGATATCAATCTGCATCCAAGGACCCTTGCGTTAAAAAAGCATATTGCACACGGACAAGAGATGGGTCTCACAGGATCGCTGCTAGTAGCCCCGCATTCGTCGGTCTATGAGCCGAGCAGGACCATGTACGAGATAAGTGGCCGAATGCCAGGGCGGGAATGGAGACATGCCCTGGCAACTTTGGTCGGCGTGCACTGGCGTTTAGTTGCACGTCAGCAGGCGGTGCAGCGGCTGCACCCTGGAACATGACGAGGGAGCGAGTACATTCTGTTAGACGGCGATGATGAGATGATGGTAGTGGTGGTGGTAGTGGTAGTGGTAGTGATGATTATGATTATGCGGATGCTGAGTGTAAGTATGTATGCGTGTAAGTGGCATGATGCATATGCACAAAAGGTGGCCCTGGGCCTAGGTAGACGGCTGACATGGTTTTTGTATGCGCTACGCTAGACTTGTTTGAAACAAAGAGCAGAAGCAGAAGCAGAAGCAGAAGGAGAAGGGGGAGAAGAAGAAGAGGAAGAAGAGGAAGAAGAGGAAGAAGAGGAAGAAAAAGAAGCTGGACTGTCTAGCCAAACAAGCAGTGTTTACGACGCTTTGGCATGGACGGGGTATGTATTGAGCCAAGGGGTGCGTCGTATAGCCGTCGTATAGGACCCGTTAAATCTTGCCTCAAAATCATGTTCTCAGCCACGCTGCCTGACGACGCCTGGCGTGTGTCGCCAACCTGCCAATCTCCCTCAGCAGCATGGAAACTGGGCTGACTGGCTAACGATAGTAGCGCGTATGGGAATATACGTATATACGTGATTATGGCTTGGACGCCTGGCTGTGGCTAGTCGGAGGTGTACGTGGATGGGGGGCCAGAGCATGGCTTCAGCAGTGCTGTGGCTGAGGCATTTTCTGAGGACATGGTATACTAATATCAAGTACGTACGCCTATGAAACATTGGACAAGGCGCGGGCTAGCTGCGACGCGTACGTATGCGATAAAATACAAGAAACCCTAAAGAAGAGCAAGTCCAGTCGGACGAGACAATTGTGGCTAGAGGGCGGCCAGAAGAGACACAGGCGGGTGTCAGCATATGTCGCGACAATGCAGGTCGCTGATTGTGGCTGCGCTTACATTGGCAGCCAGCAATGGGCGGTTTGAAGGCATCGGTCACATCGCAGCGCCCTCGACCACCTGGCTGGCTCGTCATGCTATATAGCGTATATCCATACGTAAGTATGTATGTGTGTATGTAGGTGTCGAGCAGGCGAAGACGGGACAGGCGTGTGCGTCTTCACATGTGCGTAGTACGTGGTAGACGGACATGTAGTCTTGGCCCGCCTCCCCCTTGACGACTCGGACACAAGAGACGGAATCGGGACTGTCCTACCGTCCGAGGGAGCGAGCACGCCTTCATCAGAGGCTGATCATTTGGCTGTCAAACCAGTCAAGCAGACCTGCCTCTCTAGCTCGGCCGAAGCTTTGGTACGTTGGGACCCCCGTCAAGGCAAAAAAAACGTTATCAGCGATGCCGCCATGATGATGACAGGCACGCCCACACGCACACACAGACGGACACGATGAGCAAGCACTGTCGATTCTTGACCATGAACTCGCCCATATGCCACACAGTCCCTGGCCATCATCGCCAACTTGCGGCGGGAGGGGGTGTCACAGGCGGCTCTCGTCCGTCTGATTTTGGTCGTGGAAGTTGAGTTGCCGGCACCCGAGCGCTGCGATCTCGAGAGCAGGTCGACTTTGGTTAAGCCCGCGTATTCGCCGAGCAAAACGTCACCTGTTCTTCCTGGCGGACGAGCAACGACGCAGGCGGCTTGTCTTCCATTGCAGTCGTCGTGGGCTACTGTGCGCTCACGGTCCGCTCGTTGGCCGACTCCGCGCTTTCGCTTTGTCACTCCTCCGGCCAACCAAGCCCAGTCCTCGCGAGGTTGGTGCCCTGCACCCAGCCATGCACCCTTGCATGTCGACTAATGTGCCTCAACGTGCGTGCGCCCATTGATGATGATGTGTAAAGAGACAGGGGTCCCTCTAGCTGCCCAGGGCCGGCCCATTTCATAATTACAGTTTCATTACCGAGCTTTTGCACCAGAAGGGCCCCAAGGTTATCGCCGAACGTCCGCCTGAACTGAACTATTCTCTGACGTGAATAGATATAATGCTTTGCTACCCACACTGCCCTTTACTCTTATTTAGGGCCTTGGTTTCCACTCCCATCTCGACTTTTTTGCAAACTGCACACCAAACATCCTACCCCGTCTACCAGCTATTGTGCTGTCTGATATAGGCATACGTACACACACATACACAAGTCTTAGTCACTGCCTACAGTCCACCCTACCACCTTGCCCTGCCTGCTTCGTCCCACATGCCACCTCAAAGATCAGACTCAATGGAGGCTCAAGATAACATCCGAAAGCGAGTATGCAAGGCGTGCGATCGCTGCCGTCTAAAAAAGTCAAAGGTATGCTCAACTTCAGATATGCGTCGCAATCATCCACCTAACAGGACTAGTGCGATGGAGCGAGCCCTTGCAGTCGGTGCAAAGCCGACAACGCAATCTGCGTCTTTGGCGAGCGAAAAAAGTCTCAGGACAAGGTATATCCCAAGGGGTACGTTACTGCTTTTATGTCCCTGATTTAAATACCTAAGCTAACCGAAGCAGTTACGTCGAGATGCTTGAGCAGCAACAAGGCCAACTAGTTGCTGGTCTACGAGAACTCTACAGCCGCCTACAGCGAGGCGAAAGCTGGCCAGGCCAACCACTGCAAGAAACAGCAGGTGGCCACCCCCTAACCCACGACATTTTGGAACGCCTGGATCTTCTACATGCCTCTAGTGACAGCAGCACCCACTACGAAGGATTCGAAGAAGACTGCAATCGCATGCAGCAAAGACTAATCGAAGGAGGTGCTCCATACACACATAGACGGGCTTCCGTCAGTTCAGAATCCGACCACGGCCATGCTTCATCCAATTCCTCATACAACAGTACACCCACAACCAGGTCCTTTGCGTACGAAAGCCCCTTTGCCCGCAACAACGCACCGCCAACCCCACCCATGAACAGCCCGTTCCCACGACAGTCGCAGGTAGTTTCACCAATCAAGCAAGAGCCGGTAATGGCCTCACCACCGTTTATGGGCAGCAGTGTCATGGACCCCTCTGCACTGTCACGAGCACCCTGGATGAACGACTCAATGATGATGGATGACACAGTCGACTTCAAGCCTATGTATGGATTCGACAGCTTCCCTGCCTACGACCAAAACATGATGGTAGAGACGGTTGCGATAAGCCCAAATGACCCAATGATGCCCGATTGGAATACGCACAATGAGTTAGATTTTAGCAGCTTCATCCAGAACCCCGTTGGCGCATAGTCATTGGTCCGGAGACAACTCCGCTGCCTCGTTCCATCTCCTTGTTTAGCGTTCAAGCGTTCTGGGATACCTCCTGTTTCTTCACGGCGTTTGGGTTCGGTCATAGCTATCGGCGTCCAATATGTCGGCGTATAATGATCTGCCGGACATTTTACTCCTTTGATGTACACTCGAGTCAAAGTCTCACCTGTTTCACTACGACGTGAACCGCTGTGCCGGGCACAGCTGCATGCCTCCGCGGATTGGTAACTGTTTCTGACAATAGGCGCAAGAAGGCGCCTTTGTGAGTACACTGTGGTTTACCTGTATATGATGTTGTAAATATTAAATCTCGCTGTTTGTTCTTTTCACAATTATGACGTTGCATGTTGGGAAATTGAGTGTGCGCTTGAAATGCCGATTATTAATGATGTGTGGCAGACAGAATGAGCAACTGCATGTTCATACATACGAATCTAACCATTATTAATAATCTGCTGACACTGTCCAGACGTTGACGCGAAGAAATCGTCCGAGCCTTTAGACGGCATTCCGCCCGGCACATCATGTAAACGGTCTACAGCAGCAGATTCCAGCCTTGCTTCGCGTGGTAACCAGCGGCAGAAAGGAACGTTTACGGCTGCTCCACATTCTCATTAGGCTAATAAATCAACACATATGTATCCAACTATGGTCCGCAGTGCGCCCGTTTTCTGTCTCAATCACACACACAATTCAAGCAAACTATTAAATAAGCCTGGTCGCCTGCTCCCACGCCCCAGGATACACTAAACTCGTACGCGCGCCCAGACAGTCAGCTAAGGTGAGTGGTGGTGGCGGTGGTCCCGCAGCAGCCCCACGTCTGGACAGTTTACCCCTCATCTCACCACACCAGATGTCACAACAATAGGAGAGAGAAAGTTTACTGGGACCGTGGTGCCGTTCAACCACAATCCAAATCTGCAGCTAACCACACAATTCTAGACCACCCGCTGCCCTGCCACTACCTACCCTTTGCCCAACAGAGCCCAGCCACACTCATTGCCCGTTGCGCCATGTCTTCAAAGGCCTTCACTTTCTTGCCCCTGGGCGCCATCATCCAGAAGTTCCATATCAATGGAAAAAACATTGTTCAGGGCTTTCCCTCGGCTGAGCTGTACAAGCAGTACAACGCCCCCTTTTTCGGCGAGACGATTGGCCGCATCGCCAACCGCGTGTCCAAGGCGAAGATCAATGATCTAAACGGGAAGTCGTACCAACTCCCCCTCAACGATGGCCCTAACTCCCTCCATGGCGGCCACATGGGCTGGGGAAAGCGCGAGTTTGAAGGTCCTACCACGGTGGATCGTAATGGCAAAGAGGCTACCCTGTTCAAGTACCTAAGTAAAGATGGCGAGGAGGGCTACCCTGGCACCGTACAAGTAAGCGTGTGGTATGTTCAGGAAAAGGAGCAAGTAGACGGTGTTCAGCAAGAGGTTTTGCATATCGAGTACGAAGCTGAACTCGTCGGTGACGAGGTCGACGAAACTGCTATCAACATGACCAATCACAGGTAAGTGCTCGCAAAGTACTACACCTGGGTTACGGTACTAAAAGAAAAATGTTCATAGCTACTTCAACTTGACAGAAGGCCCTTCTATTGCTGGCACAGAAGTCACTCTCATCACGAACAAGTACCAAGTCGTTGACGACGGAGGCATACCCACGGGACCTATTGAAGAGTACCCTGGTGTCAGCCCTCAAAAGACTTTCACTCTCGGCGAAAAGGAGCCCGACATTGACGACTGCTTTGTTGTCAACACCGACCCTAGCAGTGTACCCATTGACACACGCTCGTTAGCTCTACAGAAGCTTGCCGCATTCTACCACCCGGAGAGCAAAATCCATCTCGAAGTCCACTCGACCGAGCCAGCATTCCAGTTTTACACCGGAAAGTATATCGACGTGCCTGCGGTTGGTGATTTGCCTGCCCGCCGCGCCCGTTCTGGTTTCTGCGTTGAGCCCAGCCGATATGTAAACGCTATCAATATCCCTGAGTACAAGCCTATGATGGTACTTAAGAAAGGTCAGAAGTACGGCACTAAGATTGTGTACCGCGGTTGGCATGCTTGAAGCATGATGCGTTGTACGTAGTCTTCATGTTCATTTGGATCGCAGCTCAATTTGAGTGGTAAAAACAGCGATTCAGCCGTCAAACGCAAAAGAGAAAAGCAGTCTTCAATTACGACCTTTGTCTCTTACAAGATGCATGGTGCTCGAACAATTGCCTCCACTTTTTGCTCTACGAAAGTGGTTCTCTCGGTTCGTCACCATTAGTCCATTATTCCAATATTTTTTCCTCGTCTTTCAAGCATTGGCGTCCCTAAGTGCATCCCCTCTGCCCAATGACATTCTCTATCCAAGCTGCTAGCTCAAACTGGAGACATCGATCAATTTGTGCGATCATCAGTTGGCATTCATTGGGCGCAGGAATGAAGGTCTGGGCGCCACACAGTCTCGGTATTTGATACACTGCACGACGTCACACCCAGCATAGTTCACATTCGCCAAGTTTGTAGTCCGAAAAGCCAAGTTCTCGTTTCCGCTCTCCACACTATTCTTAACCCTACGGGAAAGTTAATTCAGACTTCATGTGTCTGTGTTGAATGGGACCCAGCTATCCACAGTGACGTGTCTACTATATGGACTGGAGAACAAAGTATACTATTACATGTTACAGGCATCTATTTTACATCGATACCGACCAAGAGGAAAGGCCTCTAAACCTTATTTCCAGCACTATACCTTGACAAATTCATATTGGCACATTGACAAGTAATCTAGGCAGACTTGTTGACGCGGCCTTGGGCAAACATGCTCCTCACCACGTCTCGGGCTGTGCACGAAACATATGGAAACATACCACCACGCGAGTAATGTGCGTTTGTTTTGAGATACGTGGCTACTGACGTCAAGTGTCTGGTGTCGACCTTGCGACATACTCTGGAGCTGTCTCCGTGCGACGCCGCCGCCCTGGTTCCCTGTAGCGCAACACTTCTCAAACCCGTTCCTAGCTTACGTCTACTGTATCAAATGCACGTGTTACATTAGTATCCATGCGCACAAGTCCTTGGTACGCAGATACATAGTCGCTATGGAACTTTACCCTATCAACAATTTCTTGAACGACGTCATTACCAAGCACGGACCTGGCCCTCAACCGTCGGCCGGTCTGTGGAAAGAATATCCAACACATCGTTGAATTACCATCACACCAGAAGAGGCACAGGCACACCTCCTAAAAGCACCAAGCTTATCGAATGCCATGTTTGGTTGGAGAGGGGGCTAGGCTGCTCAGGAAAGTGTTGCACTACAACTTCCCCTCCCTTTCCCCTCCCCCGCTGCGCATCACCTTTCGGTACCAAGAAATTGGAATACCGTACACAGTATATCCCAGTCTCCTGTCGATCGGCTCTTGCATGAGCACACCCAGCATATCCCATACACACACCTTCCATGTCGCCAAATACAACCAAGAAAAATTTCATAACCTCCTTTGCTGTTTTCGGAAACCCCTTGGTCAGGCCATCACATGTCCAAGCCCATCGCTCGCATGTGCACACAATCGCCGAACCGCATGCCTACATATCGTATTGCTACTCGGAATCTCCACTTGAAGGTTAACACTACCGAACGGAAGCCAGACAGCAGCACCTAGCTTTGGGCTCTTCAGACTTTCTTAGCCCAGTCGCGGCTGATTCCTTTTTTCGGATTTACGATGCAACGCCAACTTGTGTTAATTGGTCCCTTAGGCTCCGTCGTTAGCCAAGAACAACGTAGAAGAAAAGCAAAGCCACACGACTAACGAACGGCAACCGGGAGGGTAACTCGGTACGCCTCATTCAGGCTGTATCCTGCCGAATCAGTACCGAGCCTGTCGAATCGTTTTTTTGATTGCGGGAGAACACTTGACAAGTCCTGAGCTCTTGGTGGTTATTTCCAACCCGATGTTTGAACCACGACAACCCTGATGGCCTGATCTCAGCAGTAGCGCACGTAGATGGATATTCACTCCGGCCCAATTGTATCCAACCCTCCCACCAAGACCACCAACATTGTTATTTTCCGATCTCGATCATCACTTAATTTTCGTATGCCCCTCGGTCTTATACTCTCGGGTCATGCCGAGATCGCCAGGGTGAAACTAAATCACCAAACTGCTGCACAAACAAGGCCAGCAGAAAAGGAAGCAAAGCAAAGCAAAGGAAAAAAAATCCTGGAAAAGTTCGATCCCCACACCCGTAGTGCAAATTCTTCTAGGCCCGAAAAACCAAAAATGGTTCGTGAGTAGCAGCGTTCGCATCAAGAACGCAAAGCAAAGAAAGAAAAAAAATACACTAAACCAACCCAAACCTCCCTAGTCCCACACCTCCCTAGTCCCACCAACGCTGCAAATCCCTTTTTCCAAGCGCCACACCTCAGCTCGAAAACCAACACCACGCAGCAAAAACCTGTTTCCCACAAAAGCAGCGCTGTCTATTCCTCAACTTGATTTTGTAGTAATCCAAAAAAACAATATTAGGCTTTGCTTGAACATATACAAGGGCCCATGGCGTAAACGAAACCATCGCTGATATATTGTAAGTACCTAATAGCATGTATTTGTCGATCTCCCGAAATCTATCGGGTTGGCGGCCATGTTTGGACTTGCGATCTAAATCTTAGTCTCTTTTCGGTTACCGGCAAACGGATACGGCACTTAGCCGCCATTCCGGGGGGGAGGGGAGGGGAAGACACAGTTAGATATATATATAGATATATATATCCTGTATTGGGGTGGCTGATGAGGGTGACATTCTTCTTGTTTTTGGTGATGACGTCGACGATCATGAGGTGTTTTGGGGGGGAGGGGGGGTTTGGCGATGATACGAGAGCGAGGGAAGGGGTTTGTGGGGATGGTGTATGAATCGTGAAGAGGCTTGGTACCTGTTTTTTTCCCACGTGAACTTGTAGAGGCAATGATAAAAGGTAAGTGGTACGAATGATGTAAGGGGTGGGTTATGGATTTTCCTGTCCTGGTTTCGCGAGGAACACCCTGCTCATTGGTGTTTGCCACGGTTGTTTTTCCTTTGAATACAGCTGCGCATGGCTGGCTCATACCATTCAAGCCCATATTGATGCAAAATATCCCGACCACACAATCTTGAAGCAACTACTCGCTCAAGGCCCTGTTCCTTATGTAGAAAGGAAGAAGAGAATACGAAGCAACCCCAACCCTAACCCCAGACCGTGACATAACAATCACAGCTAGATATTTCTTACCTACCTACATACCTAACCTCTATCTCGCACTCATGCTTCCCTCTCTTCTCACCAGCCTCCAACTAACCATCCACACAATATACACATGGATATTACCACCCTCCGCCAAACCCATCAACACCCGTGACAGCCCCTCTCCTTAAAACCCCTTATCCCTACCTATATCCATAACCAACCAAGAGAACCTCTTTCATAGGAGTAGAGAACGTCGATACGATATAATGTAGCATTATCGTTGAACTTACTTTGTGCTAAATGCATACCAAAGCAACCCATACAAAGCAACGTGTACTCTCGTCTCCAAAGAATGTTAAAATAGAAATATTTAATATGTGACTTTCTAAATAGTACTGCTATCACCTCTCAAATTTACAGACATTGCCATTTCATGCACTCCCCATGCACCTTCGCTATGCAATATATCATTTTCCCATCTGAAAACAGAAAGCCCCCCAATCCACTTCACTATCCACACCACAGCACCCTCTAAAACTTCTTCTTCGGCCTCATATCCACCAACTCCAACGGTGCATCCATCAATTCCACCACATGCCCCGGTTTAAGCGCCTCTGTATAAATATTGTCCACATCATGAGGATGAAAGATGCCCGGACGGGTACAACTGAGTATAACCTGTTTACCTGGGGGATCAGTGAGACGGAAGCAGCCCCAGCTATGCATCATTAGCACTATTAAGTAATCAAAAGGGAGGGTTAAGAGGTAGAGAGAAAAAAACGAACCTAGGTTGTTTAGTGGGAGCGCAGACAATAGCTATGCTTTCCGGCATCATGACTTGGTATCCGACGTGGGTGTGTAAATCGCGACTGCTCATGAAACATGTTTGAGTCGGGTGCGTGTGTATCCAGCCTAAGACCATTAATTCTTCTTTATCGCAGTAGTCGAAGAGTTCCTCCTCGTTTAGTGTCTCGCATGTGTCGCTGGTGCTTGTTTGTTCAGGAATGATTAAGCGCGTGATAAAGAGGGCGTTGGATTTTAATATTCCACACAGCATGCCGCACGTTTCGAGGTTCAGACGGGTATTAGATGATGCAAGGGCAAGGAATTGGTTGCGGAGTTGGGACGGCAGAAAGACTGGACGAAGTGGATCTCCGTTTTCAAGATAGGCAGAGGGTTTGAAGGTAAACTCGTCCAATTCTCCAGAAGGCGTGAGTGGACGCTGATCAGGTACTTTGCTTGGCAATGGTGGTGCGCTTTCCGAGATTTTGTCTGGCACAGGCGGAGGGCGTGGACGATCTGATCGTGCACCGTATGGAGAGGCCGCAGGTTTAGGAGGCAGGGGCGGAGGCACCATGGGGACGCCTGAAGACCTGTATATTTGTTCCTTTGGGGGTCTCGTTGGTGGAACACCACCCGACTGGGAATCGTTCCATATTTCTTGTGGTGTTTTGTGAGGAACAGCTGGGTAGTGGTATGTGGATGTCGACTGAGGTGCTGGATGCTGCGCTTGTCAGCGTCCGAGGGCATTAAGCATCGTCAATCTCCAACTTACCGGCGAGTACGATGCTCTCTGGCCATTCTGCTGCAGTCTGGCAACCTCTTGTATCTGGTTGAAAATATCATCTCTGTCGCTGCCCTGCTGCACCCACTCATTTTGCCAACTATCCAAGGTGCCACCAGAACCCCGTGCCAGGTCGTCTTCTTCCGAAACATCATGCTGTCGCACACCTATCCTGTTTGTAGCTCTCCTCCTTACTTCTCGCTGCGCCAGTCTCGCAGCCAGCAAATGATTGTCTTGAACGCGCGCATCAATAGTCCGTCTCGAGTCATACGACCTTCTCCTAGACCCGTCGAGTTCTTGAGAAGCAGGGCTAGCAGTCTTGCCTTCCAACGACTTGAGCATCTCTTGCTGCCTCTTGCGCCTTGCCTCGTAATCTTCATGTCTCTTCTTTATCCGGGGCGCAATTTCCTCGAGCTTCCTCAGGTCCCGGCTGACGGCGGCTGTGGCAGCATTCAGTGCCTTGCGATTCTCGGGATTATTGCGGTCGGGGTGGCCCTGTAGTTTCTGAAGGACAAGGTCGGCGTGGCGGTATAGCAGGAGGTATGTCTGCGCATCGTTGCCTTCTGCTTCGTAGACTTGTGCCTGGGAAGCTGTGAGCATGCGCACCCTGCATGGAGCCTAGCGACAGACCTCTTTCTGCATGGTATTGGCAGTGCGCAGCCAGTTTGCCAGGGGAATGTGTGCATCATAAGTGTAGTTTCCAGCCTGTTCGGCCACCTCTGCGACGCTCACGGGCGTGTTGATGGCAGCCATTGCGGGGGGTTGCTCGTGTGCGGCGGCGGGGGTTTTGCAAAGTATGGTCGCGGATGTCAGGGTCAAGGCAGCAGCTTAGACATGGAATAGCAGGACCGCTATGGGTGCAGGTCTTGACCAAAGCGTCGTCGTCAGCGACATGTGGGAATGGGAATATGGGCGAGTTGGGCATCCGGGCACTGTGATGGGTGAGGGTGGAAGCTTTGGCGGGGCATGACGGGCAAGCAAGCGGGCAAGCAGGCAAGCAAGCACAGCCCAGTCAGTCATTGCAACTCCAGGCCCGATGCATGGCCGGCTGGGTGAGATGAGATCAGCAGAGGTTACTCCCTGGTCCTGGGCTGAAAAAGAAACAAATGCATAACGCCTCGACGTGCAGGGCACAGGGGGAGGGGGTCAGCAGCGCGTGTTCACGTGTCGCGACATCGGGGTACAGATGCACAGTCTAATCGCGTCTAGCATCCAAAAAAGCATACAGAACCATGGCGGGCAGCGGCCAGCAAAATACAAACGGCTTCATCTATCCTCAGAATCCTCCGACAGCTTGTCCCACTCGCTATCCGTAGACAAATCGCCCGTAGACTCGGCCATGCCCTTTCTTCTCTTGGTCGTATCGTCGGCTGGAACTACAAGCCCTGTAGTCGCGCCCGTAGTAGTGCTCGCACCAGCCGTCACAGGAGGCGGTGGCGGGCTGCTCACAGCACTGCCTTGTAGCCTGTCAACCAGGACGGTGCTCTGTGCCTCAGCACGCAGTTGCTTGGGCTTAGGCTGCAGCACCTGTCTTTGCTCAACCTCCGTCTCAACTTCGGTGTCGTCTCCCGAGTCCATGGCTTCACCGTCACCGTCGTCACCCTTCTCCTTTGCGCCTCTTCTAGCTTCACGAATCCGCTTCGCCTCCTCCTCTTTCTCCTGCGCAGCCCTAATTTCTGCCGCAAACCAGTTGATTGACCACCAGAGACCTCCACAGAGGAGAGACAGGATGATAAAGTGTATGCTGTAGGTCGCGAGGAGCATGGCAAAGAGGAGAAGCTGGAGCGCAGCGAAGGAGGCGTTTGTTGCGACAAGGAGCGTGGGAGTCGGCCCTGGCGTGAAAATGGACTCCCACAACTGCTCAAAAAAGGACGCCATGGTTTGTGTGTGCGTGCGTGAGTGTGTGAGTATAAGTGTGAATGTAAGTGGGTAGTGGTAATGTCTGTTGGTCGAAAGGACTAATAGCAGCGTGCTTGTCGTGTGTAGGTATTTGGCCGAGAGTGTTATTGTACTATCCTCGTATCGTCCTACCCCGCGATGTGGCTGCCTAGCAGATTGAAGTGAACACTTGTAATCTTTGCGATGTGATGCGATAGAGTAGGCAGGCAGACAAAAATGTGCCGTGGGGTTGCGACTGGGCTGTTGACCAGCGCCAGAAGGGACTGACCGAGGGGCCTGTTGGAGATTGAACGACGCTCGCTTGCTGTCGCGGGGCTGGCATCGGCAGAGGCGACTATGGGCCCGACGCTCATCTGTTGCCTGATCACGCGTCTTCACTACTTAGATTGCGCCCGTCAATAAGGATTCAGGACCCCTACGTACCAGCCTTGCTCGTGACCAGACTTCTTACAACCGCCCGGCCACCTGACTCTCGCTGATTTATGTCTCCATGCCATAGCACGCTTCGACAGCGCCAGCCACCGTATGGTAAGTACACACAAGTAACACGCCAGTGTGCATCGGTACCAATGCTTCAGAGCACAAAATAGGCGTTATCGGCCGTGTGCATGTCGAAAAGTACAAATCCAATCGTGACCTGACCATTACTGGTAAGCTAATGCAAGGACGGTCTGATGTGTACATCATTTACTAGACATGCTTACTCTATTCCCTGGCATAATGAACACCATCTCAGAGTACTCAATTGCATGTTGCTGCACTATCGTCGAGGCTTACATAACAAACAGCCCGCGAGACCATAGCTCCACCACCATGCACTCCGCTCAAGCCCTGTATCAAACACAAAGCCAGCACCTCGGCCCCGCCTCTTGCACTGCCCGGACTGACCCCTCCACACCAGGGACGCTGCAGCCCGCCTTTACATCACAGAAGCGGACCGATGGCTCCAAAGACAAAAAACGGACATGCTTCTGTCATGGACATCCGTAGACAAAACACCATTGCTGTGTATCGAGGACATGTATACTAGCACCGGATGTGACCTTGCCGTGGACCAAAAAAGAAGATGGTACTAGTACTATTCATCCCCTCCCCCTCCCCGGATCCATCTCGACAGCACCATAATGCTTCAAGAACCTTCCCCGGACAACCAGCCCCTCTATCTCCGCTACAGCAATCGGCCATAATACCCTCCCAGCACCATCCTCCCACCCAATTGGCCGTGTCCCCTTAAATGCATCTTCATACTCTGGTGCCGCGCTCATGTACCCCGGGTCAACCGTGTTCATGGCCACTCTCCTCGTCCGCCATGCTGGCTCCGCCTCGGTTTCCGTCAGCATGTTCAACGCCGCTTTGGACATGTTGGTATGCACGTGCTTGCCCCGTTTGGCCCTCGACGTAAGGCCATCTTCGAAGATGCCTTCGCGCGAGGAGACGTTGATGACGTAGCCTTGGGGTTTGACAGCCTTTGCTGATGCTGCCGCTGGTGACAGCTCAGTGATACCCATCAGTGGAAGGAGCTCTCGACAGAGGATAAAGGGAACAAGCGTATTGACAGAAACCGCGGAACCAACATCTTCGTAAGGGATCTCGGATATGCTTTGTACCCATGATGACTTGGTATACGGCTCGATTTCTGTCGTGGTACCTTTTGACGCCTCGACTTCTTTTAGAGTCCACATAGCATCAGTATCGTTTTCTGGGCCATCCACCCGTGTCAAATGTGCTTTCCCGTTCTCCAATACCAACGGCAGTGCTCCACCTCTCACTCCCGCTGTGTAGTTCTCCCCAATCAACAAACCCGGATGCGTCCCACGTCTCTTCAAGTCTTGCTCGCGCTCCATGGCACGCTCTTCTTTCTTAACACTATCCGTAAGTGTCTGAGCCGCATTATTAATTAACGCATACAACCTGGGTTCTCCCCCATCCGCCCACTGCTTCAAGCACTCCTGCAAAAATGAACATCACACGTCAGTTTATGCTCCAACCCACGTTCTTGTTTGGAAAGTTGAAAAAAAACATACCTTGACCTCACGCACCAACTCAAACACATCTCTAGCGCTCCGAAAATCCGCGCCTACCACCCTGAGTCTATCTATCCACTGGCAAGAATCCCCCTCATTTGTATACCGCAATATAGCATCTCGCGGGTACCGACTCGTGGCTATGACTCGGCCTCCACAACGCAGCAATCGCAACGAAGTGTGGTATCCTAGATTGATGCGTGCTCCAGTGACTAAGGCGGTGAAATCGGGTGCCAAAGTCATTTTTGGGGGCAGAGAGATTTGAGATGAAGCGTGGTTGAAGGCGCCACAGGGTATGCAAATTTCTGGGTGAGAAGGAAACGGGCGTTTGATTTCGAGCCGGCAGATGTAGCAGAGGCGCTTGCGGGGTACGGGTGGTGGTGAGGGGATGTTTGGAGTAGGAATCTCATGGTGAGTAGCAACTTGCTCCTGTAACCATGTTGTAATGGATTCGGCTGTGGTGTCTCGTCCGATGATATTCTTGTCCTGTAGATGTACGAGAACTTTTAATGCCGTTGATAACTCTTCTGGGAGAATGTCTCTTCCAACCTCTTCTATCTCTTCAACAGCTACATTGTATGCTGCGTTGGGTCCATCATTCTTCAGATATTGCCGAATTTTGCTAAGGTAGTTCTCGTAAATCAATCGTCTGAGCTCGTGGTTCACACCGGGCACCGGTGTTAGACATGCTGCAATGGCTCTTCCGAGGTCTGTATTGTAGCCCGGTAGATGCCATGCCACCCAACTACAAGCCTTCTGTGCATCAATCAGTTCCTCATCTGCGCAAAGCCGCTCGCATATTTCCTCAGCGGATTTCGTAGCCGCAAAGTGTGGCGCGTGTAACGGAAACAGCTCTATCGTCATGTTGTAGATCTACCCACCAAACAGCCCACGTATATCCCGGGGTGTCGCTCAACTCAAATAACTCTCTCAGGCAACAATTTACGTTAGGCTCCAATGCGCTAGCCTTTCCAACGCCATCGCTTTTATCCCGCTTGTGCCCTTTTGCCTACTAGTAACAACGCCCTTTTGCAAATGACCCAAACCCTCATGTACGTACCCCACCTACTTACTACGTACAAAAACCCCCCAAGCAATTGGAATGCTCCCTTTCGTTAAACTCAGAAGCACGAACTTTTGCATACCACGATGCTGGCGACCAAAGTCACATGAACAAACCAAACAAATAGTCAAAAAATATATAGCCTGGACTTACACACAAACAACAACAACCCTCCGGGGTGAAAAAAAATAAGGGAAAAGATGATAGCAACCTCAAAATACCACCGCATATCCCACAACCTCGAATCCCTCCCCTGCGAACTCCACGAAGACATCCTAATCCACCTCCAATTCCACCAACTCATCTGCCTCTCCTCATGTGCAGGGCCCCGCCTAACCTGGTCGCTCCAACACAGCGCTTCCCCCTCGCACCGCTACTTCTCTTCCCCCACCTCCATCACCTCGTTGCAAGAACTACTGGCCATAACCGATACAGTAGGCAAACACGGGTTCCCCCCCTCCCGCAAACGCATCGACCCTAGTAGAATCTACGAAGAGCGGAATCTGCGCTTCCTGGCGTACAAATCCTCGGATTGGAATTCCAGCTATAGCGTCGTCTCGATGCGAAACTTGCATTCCAGCGATGCGCTGGCGAAGCATTGGCTTAAGCACCTATCGCGTATGGTGATTTCTGTACTCAGCCCCGTCATTCTGACAGACCCTTCCTTCCCGCAACTCCCTTCTTCTTTCCCGACACTCTCGTCCCTCGCCTCGTTTGTAGCATCCTACCAGCGCGCCCGCGAGACCTGCGCAGAAGCGCTCGCAGCGCAACTGGAGCATCTAGCGTCACTATACGAAGCCCATCCTACACGATTCAAGATGCCGTTTGACCCGCGGCCTCACGCGCCGAGCACGCTGAATGCGGGGCATATCCCCAGTACAATGCGGTGGCAGGCGAGGCGGATTGTGAATTTGGCGAGAGTGGGCAAGTGGCGGCGGAACAGGGGGTATTTACATCGGTTTGTATGGCCGGGGCTTGTGCCGTACGAGTGCTCTGTGCGGTTATTTAATAGGGCTGTGCTGCGAATGGGGTTATTGGAGGGAGAAAAGGTCGAGGGGGAGGGGAAGTTGATGGAGGAGTGTAAGGGGGTTATTGAGGGTAGGCCAGTGTGGGCTGGTGGTGTGATGAAGGGTAAAGAGGTAGAGGGGAAAAGTGAGGGGGATGCGATTGGAGAGCTGTCAAGTACGACGGGACGACAGAATCTAGGGGCTGATACTACGCCGATTCGTATTCAGGTTTGTTTCGAAGATGCGAAGAGGGAGGATTCGGGCAAGGTGCTGGTTGTGCCTCGTGCAGAGGTGGAGTTGCAGTGGCTGGAAATGTTTGCGCAAGTGACGGCATCTTTGGAGCAGGCGTATCCTGACTTGACAAAGGATAGCCTAGTATCTGTTTCAGCGTGAAAGTACTGGTACTGATTTAGCATTGCATCCATTCCTATATTCTCTCACTGTTACAGTATATCCAGAGCTGTAGTCAGGTATTGATGCGACCAACAATTGTATTCAGCCCGAGAAGACGGATACATAGGGTACCACGACAACAAGAACAAAAACGTAAACACCCATTTTCCAAATTCATACCTTATCGCCCCCCTGCAGAAGGAGTTTGCGACTTCAACTGTTTTTGAATGTACATCTTGACATGCTCCTGTGTTGGCCACCCTCCCCATTCTTCTACACCTTCAATCTGCTTTCTGATGAGCAGAGCAATGTCTTCGGGCGCATTAGATGCATGCTGAGATCCCATATCTGGTCCTCCACCACTAATAGCCAATCTCAATGCCACAAGCATTCTGAACAAAATATCCATACCGCCGCGCTGTGCTTGCGCACGTACACTGACTTCAGAACGGTAATTGGTCAGCCAGGTCGTAAACGAGTAGAGACCTTCATAGTCGCTCAAAGCGCCTAAGGCTCGCACATAAAGGTGGAGCTCTGTAGGCCCAGGAACATGTGGTGAAATAACACCACTCACAGGCTGTTCTGGATGGGAATGCATGTTGGCATTGGCCCCAACTAAGCTGTTGAATAACGCTCGGAGACGGGCCGAACCTGTCGACAACAAGCGCGCATCTTTGATAGACACAATGCTCTGGTCCACAATTTGTGCAGCGTACGTAGTTGCCATGCATGCACAGCCAAAGATGTCATCATCAACATCAAGATCGATCTGCTCAATGTGCTCAAGCAAGTCACAGATAACCCTATAGCGTTCGACTTGCACGGTCTGTGGAAGTTTTCTTTGATGTAGCAGCTTGTTGATAAAGATTGCCCAGGCGGGCCGATGTTTTGGCCGATAGCGTATAAGAAGGCTATGCGCATACTCCAAGAGATAATTCCTGTTGGTCCGAATTTGCTGCGCATGTTCTTGAGGATCCAGTACCATGGGGTCCCGTGGGGGCGGCCGCTCGAAATGCCCAAAACGACACAAGAACCGGATGATGGCCGTGAAGAGGTACCCATCAATTGAATGGACCGAGGTGTCGTCGTCGTTCATACCATACAGTATGCGGCCTATACCACCATTGAAATCTTGTCTGCTCATATGCAGTAGATTCAGACATGTGTGGAAGTCAGGACACGTTTCCAGGAGGAAGGCAAGTAATCGATGCGAAGGCTTAATATTGGTGGTACGCATTCGTTCAAGTAGCTCTTTGTACTGAGGAACAGGCTCACTAAGATAAACATAGTGCAATGAAGATGACGGATCTGGCAAGACCTCTTTCATGTCTCCAGGTAGCAGATGATTGCTATCATCTTCGGGGGCTTGATCTGCATCAGTCGAAAGCGGTGGAGTGGGTATCCTCTTTACAGCAGAATAATGTAGCTTTTCGAACATGGCGAGATATACCTCGGAGTGAGCGCCTTCATCCGAAAGCTCGTGGGACAAGAAGCACGCCCAAGCCTCTCTTCGCGTGCGTGTGGTCCGTATACGTGCAGCCCAGAGCAGCGGGCGTATATGGTGGTCGTCGTTGAATTTCGAAGAAACATGTGGCAGTGTGGTTCGAGTTTGTATTGTTGGGCTGTTGTCTGTATCCCAACCAGCATAGATCTGTACCATGTCCTCAAACATGCGATTGGTGTATCCAGCTTCGTACATGCGATGTAAGAGCTGAGAAGCCCGCGAAGCACCAAAACTGTAGCCTTTTTCTTCGTCCATTGCTGTACGGTTCTCCTTCCACGGTGGCCAAGATGGGCCTTTGAGTTCTGCCCAGTCTCGTTCCTGAGTGGTCTTGGCGTGGGCCAACTGATTACGAGCTACTGCCCGGAAACCAGGACGTGACACTACCATAGATGGTGATGTACTAGCCATGTACTTGAGCATCTGAAACTGAGCCTTCTCCTGGTAGGTGGCACAGACCAAGGGCCGGACGCTTGTAGGCAGACATAGCAGCACAAGGTAAGAATTGAAGAAGCGAGTCATATCAGACAGCATCCGGGGCGACCTATCATGTAAGCGACTGGACTGAGCAATCAGGAAAGATGTGACCCATGTCATAGATTCAGGCCAAACTTCGCGCACATGGCGGAGTAGGCGGACTGCAATAATCTTGAGCTGGGACCATTGAAGAGTGTCTAACTGGACAAACCGATCCAGGTGCCTCATAATGATACCTAGAGTATGCACTCTAATATGTTTGCGGCGCAGAAATAGCAACAGCAGGAAGAGAGGGGGTACCTCAGACTGTTGTTCGAAGACTGCAGCCGCCACATTGCATTTGAGCTCTACAAGACACGCTGCCCACTGCTCCACGCTTTCGGGTTCGTAACCTTTGGATCGCAGCAAGTACAACTCTGAAGCAGTAAAGCGAAAATCAGATTTTGTTGGAGGTGAGGAGGTGCGGTATTCGAGGTAGCGCGCAAGTACAGAATAGAGCGAAACAGGCTCAGGATGCTGCACGGGTATGCCGGTTGTCACAAGGGCTTGCGAGTCTTGTTCCTGGGTCGCAGAATCTTGTGTAGTGCATGACGAAGAGCTCTGACTGGAAGTATTATCCCTGTAGAGGTCTTTGGCTGGGCCGTTGATCGATGCTAAAACAGTGGCAGGCCTGCTCTTGCGTAGCACCTTTCGGGCATTGCGCGACAACTGGGCACGAAACGGGGTGGAATTTTCAAAATCTTCAACGGCGTCTAGTGGTGATTGAAAGTCGTCTGGCTCGACATATGGGGCTAGATTGCTCGTGGAAGCATGGCGCCTCGATAATGTCTGAAGCGCCTCGAGGCGACAAAGAGGCGGGCCATTGCGGGAAGGCAAAGACAGGCAGCGGGTTGGCGAGGGGAGGGAACGATAGCATGCTGGCAACGAAGAGTAATGTCTCACGTGGCAGTGGTTGAGGTTAGAAAAGGAAGGGGCTTGTGTGGATGCAGTGAAGGAAGGAAGCTTGAGCAGCAGGTCAGCAGCAATCCAAGTCGGCGTTATTAGTGAGAGGCCTACCAGGCGGGCGGCCAGGCGCGTCACACAACGGCCGGGACGATGGGGGCTACGTGGAGCTGCCAGGGAGAGGATGAAGGGCATTCATTTGACGGAAGCGACCAGAGCGAGGGCGCGTAGACGTCAATTGCAGCAAGAGGACGGGGTGGATGGCGGGCAGTGGGTAGCGGGCGGAGGGCAGCAGCAAAATCGCAGGTGTGGCGCAGGTGGGTGGGTGTGGCGCATATGCTTGGCACTGCGCCTCGCGCTGCAATGGTTGACTGGCTGATGGCAAGCAATTCATTCATCGCCGTGGTACGCATCTGGACCACGGGCAACCCAGACCCAACCCGGGCCAATTCTCCAACACCATCCATCACTCGATCCCGGCCTTTTGCGCGTCACAGAGCCCCATCTCGTGCCTGTCTGCGCCAAAGCCCGAGTTTTTTATTATTGCAGCTGTTGTTTGCATCGCGCCCTGCACCGTTGCGGCGAGGGAATGCTGCTGAAGACGAGCGACTAACGACTCCTCCGGCCGCCCTGAGCGCGTTCCATCCCACGCCATCACGAGCGCATCCCCAGCACCGCCCACCACTCACCATGGCCGCCGCCAACGGCACCCTCACCCCACCGACTCTTCCGCCTGCGCCCACGTCGCCCTCGGCTGCAAAGCGCAAACTCGCCAGCCCCCGTCCAAAGCCTTCCAATGTCGCTCCCGCGCCTGTTCAAGCAGACGGCCCAGCAGACAACACGCGTTCTCTGCAGGCGGTATTGCACAACATACTCGAGGTCCTCAAGAGGTATGCCCGCTGCAAGCCCGTTCCTTGTCCAACTAGCAATGCCGCCTTTTCATCCACATGCTGACTCCCCAGTAGCTACGACACGCAGCCCTCGGTTTTGTCGCATCCCATAACCTCGTCGATAGCCCGCTCTGCCTCTGGAGAAGCCGATTCCAAGCGCACCAAACTGACTCCCCCGACTGGCCCTGCAACCATCACCACCCTTATCCAAGACGGTTCCTACGATTCTCTGCACGCTCTCGAAAGAGATGTTGAGAACGCGACCACAGACATTCTGGCCTCCACTGGCGCAAGCGATGCCTCAGCCACAACGTCTCCCCAGGACACTGCGCTCCAAGGCAAGGTCCTCGCTTTCCAAAAAATTCTCAAGAACCTAGTGGGCAGAGAGGAAGCACGCAAAGAACACTTCCAAGCAAAAGCATCCAATCAAGAGGCAGCTCCACACGCGTCAAAGGAAGAAGGCACTCCGGTGGCTATCAAGGAAGAAGAGCATGAGGTAGAGGGTCCCCAGAGTCGGACAGTTCTCACACTGTACGGAAGCGCGCCGCCTAAGCAGCTGTTCTCGAGCCTGCAGCAGCCTCAAAAGATATCCCCCACAGCCCCCATATCCACCCTCGACACTGCCGTTAAAGTGATATTGCCTCTCCGCGAGGCAAATCTCCCGAACCTCATTAGCACTACGGAAGTGTACCCTCTTCCTGATCCAGACAGCAAGAAGCAACCCGCGACAATCGGAAATATCTTTCGGGCACCTCCTCATCTGATACAGATTAGTCCACCCAAGTCTGCCAGGCCAACAACAAGCAAAGGCAACAACACCATTACCTTTGCGCACCAGGAAGCCCCCAAGTCGCAACGCAAGGGCTCCCAATCGTATGCACATCAAAACCTGTCGTCTGGTTTTTGGCTAGGTTATGGCGGCGTGGACATGCCCAAAGACCAGATTTCGCCAACCGCAAAGCAAAAGAGCAGGCAGCGTGCCCTGAGTATGGGAGAGGCCCAACAACCACCGTCCGAGGCCATTCTCGTTGCAGTCCAGCAAGCAAAGGAAGACGCTCTATTTCGCAGTGCGTACTCTAGCTTTGCGCCAACCCGAGACGATACGGCTGCCATCATTCCTGAGGAGACAAAGAATATGGTGTGGTGGCATAAGGTCGGCGAAAAGCGCTTCAATGAAATGTTCCCAATCGACCCGGTGCTGCTCGATCCTGAAGAGGCAAAGGCAGCACTTGCTAATGGAACAGCCGACGAGGACGAACTGTTCAAAGAAGCCGTTGAAAACTTTACGCCTATTAATGGAGATGTTTTGCCTGGCACAGAAGAAAAGAGCGAAGAAGAAAAAGACACGGAGCAAATCCTCAAAGATATCTCAGAGCTCCTCGAAACACTGGCTTCCTACCAAAGAATAAGAAACCTCTCACTTACAACCAACCCGCGCACACCTGTTGTTCAAAATGCCTCTCTGGCAAACCTGGCTGGTAGTCCATCAACGCCATCGTCTGAAGAGTTCGATGTCTATCAAATTCTCAAGTCGCAGCTGACTCTACTGATCTCACAACTTCCACCCTACGCCGTTGCCAAACTGAATGGGGACCAAATGGACGAACTGAACATCAGTCGAACGATTCTCTTTGACACGAAAGAGTACAAAGGAGTCTTGGAGGATGACCAGCTCTTGAAACTTTCAAAGACACCTGGAATGACTGCTTCCACGCCTGCGACACTGGCGCGCACGGGTTCTGGCGCGGGTGCGCACTATCCCGCGGCTGCTCACCAGTATGGCCGTCCTACGCCGTCCGTACAGCAACCAGGTGGCCGCCCCATGTACTCGCAACAACCTATGCATCGGTCCTCCTCGATACATCTGCAACGCTCACCCTCGGGCGTACAGCAGCCTTTTCAGCCAGGCGGTGCTTCTTATGCCCCTTCTTCCCGGCCAGCATACGCAGCAACGCCTTCTTATGGTCAGCAGACAACGCGAACAAGCTATGGAACCACGCCTTCTGGACAGTATTTCCCGCAACGCTCGGCGCAGCCCAGTGGATACGGTGGTGCTGCCGGCTCGCAATACTACAATTCAACGCCTCAACCACAGAGCCAAAATCGGTATGCAGCACAACAAAACCAGGCCAACTTTTATCCACGTCCGCAGAACGGTACACCCCTCTATAATGGCGGTCAAGCACCACAGCAACGCACTGCTTCACCAATCAAGGGCGCGCCTACGCCTACGCCGTCCAACTATGGCGCACGACCGGGCTATAGCACGCCGGTGTCTGGCGGTCAGATGCGCAACATATACTACGGACCCTCGCAGTACGGCACTTCACAGCCGCCCGCTGCCACAACCCCTTTCAACGGCATGCCCAACAACCCACAGCAAATTATGCTAGAGCGCCAACAAGCACAAGCGGCGGCTCAGTCGCAGGCCCGGCTCGCAGCCCAGAACAGCTTCAATAATAGCAGGCAAGGCTCCGGAACGCCCCAGCCTCCCAACGGCTCAGTGTATGGTGCCCCTAACGGAGCTTCCATGTCTACGTAGGCGTATTCTGCAGAGAAGCAAAAATCGACTGATCTGTTTACAAGGTGTGTATGTGTCTGTGTTTTATTTTGGACACCATAGATGATTCAAAGGGCGTTTTTCCAAAGGGGAGGTTCTGTCTTTGGACAAATGAAGTGATCAATACGGTATTCGATTGTTTCTTCATTGCCCTTATGTGTGTGGTGTTTTTTTGCTACCAAGCGTTTGCGCGTCCGATTGGGGGTTGTTGCTCTTTTTTTTCCTGCGGAGACCGCGTATTTCTTTTCTAATTAGTACCTCGTAGACGTCTGGAATGCAGGGATTTCAATGATTGGACAGATAGCGAATATGTAAAACATAATCCATTGGCTACTTGTGCGGGGTTGAGGTGCTGAGTATTGACTATGTGATGTGGACTCGACAGAGGCAGAGAAAGTTCCTTAGACCGTTGAATGTGTTTTAGCGGATATGAAAGTTCACTATATACTCATAAAACCATTGCCTAATTATGTCTTCACACTTGTTCCTATTATCGCAGCATCATACTCTCATCACCTCTTCTCCACATGCTGTTCAATCCGCACCTCCCCGTTCTTCTCCTCGTCCAGCACCACCCCCAGCTTCCCCCCACTCCGCGCGCCTCCATCCGCCAACCCATCTCCAGTGGGACACACAACTCTCATAACTGTATACTGCAGCCGCTGAAACAGCTTATTAAGGCTCTCGAGCGAGCGCCCCGCCGTCTCCGGTAGCGCAAAGTAAACGTATACCAATGACATGCAGCAGATGCTCGCGAAGAAAACGAACGCACCATAGCGATCTGTAGCAGCGAGCAACCAAAGTAGAACGCCCAGTGAAACGCCATGAGGATAGAGACGTTGAGTGAGCGAATGCGAACAGGAAAGACTTCCGCAGAGACAAGATACGGAATAGAGAACCACCCAATCGACCACGCCACAGCATGAAGAAAGATAGCCACGATACTGGCTTTACTCGCCGCCGTAGCGCTCGCACTCGCCTCGATCTCTGTAGCTGACATACCATTCGTGACACCGAGGTACGCACCTACGAACGTGAGAGTCAAGATTTGTAGCGTAATACCGAGCATAAGCGATCGTCTACGCCCAATAAAATCAATTACGAAAATCGAAAACACGAGTACAGACACGAATTTCACAATACCGTAAAAACCCGTAGCAAGGAACCGCGCTTCCTCGCCCTCGACACCCAAGTACCCGAATATCGAGGGTGAATACTGAGTTATTGCGTTTGCGCCGGACCACTAGCGGAACATGTGGCACAGAAACACAAGAACGAAGCGGCAGCGGTACCCGGTTAGTGAGAAGGTTTCTTTGAAGAGATCCAGACTGTGGCACCGCTTACGGCTTCGATTTCGAGGTTGAGCTGGTGCTCAATGCCGGCAAATTTGGTGAGGATGTAGTGGTGGTTAGCGGGGAGGTTGCGGAAGTGGTAGAGGACTTGGGGGCTTTTGTGTGTTTAGATTTGGAGAGGAGGAAGTAGGGGGACTTGGAGGTGAAGAGGATGCTGATGTCCCAGATTACGGCGGGGGTGAGCTGCAGGGCGGTGGGGAGTTGCCATTGGAGGCGCGTGCCGGCGTGGTATTTTGTGATGCCGTAGTTGAAGAAGAAGCCGAAGACGACGCCGAGTTATCGATAGCATGCATATTGAAGGGTGAGTAGGCCACGGATGCTTCGGGGGGGCGATCTGAATGTCTGTAATTAGTATTTGCAGTTGCAACTGTACATGCCGGTTACTCACCTCAGTAAGGTAAATTGAAGGCAAAACGGTCGTGGTACCGATTCCGATACCAGTAACAAAACGGGTAGCATACAGGGCCGACAAGCTACCGTTTGAAAAAGTCTGGCCCAGAATTCCGGCAATATGGATAACTGTAAAATCCAACACGGTTCACTTTCGTCCCCATAACTACACGAGATTAATGCAAGCAAGACAGCCAAAGACGGCACCCGCTGTGGCGATGGAGATGACCCATCCCTTGGTGCCTGGCAGCACAAAAGGTTAGTCCGGATGATACAAAAGCAATTTCAACAGATGCTTCTTACTAGCATATTGAGCGTCGGCCTCATGAATGACTCTGAACTAGGTCTCAAACTTCTTTTGCACAACACTCGATGCTATATTCCCTGAATCAAAGGTTAGCATTCCACTTACAGGGAGACAAACACAAGCATACTTTCATCAAACCCCTTTGCCACACCCGTAAAACTCCACACAGCTGTACAAAAGAAAGCCAAACATTGAATATCTCCGGTGGACACGCCTTGATAGCCTTGACTGTATCTCTAAGAAGACTCTAGTCGGCCATAGTAGCGATGATAAAGTCCAGCAGCGCCGGTCAACGCAAAGAGAGCGCAAGACGCGTAGAATAAATAGCGCTATTTAACTATTCCCTGCGAGGGCGAGACTACCCTTTTTCTAGACGATAACATTTATAAATCGCTAGCTGGAAAGCCTCGACATGAAGACGTTTACATGCTGGGTAGATTTGTGTGGAGACCCCGCATTCAGCACAGATCCCGATGTTGAGTCTTTCACCCACCGAAGCGCCCGAAGCAAGTCGTCTCATGACTTCAGCCGCGTTCAGACACTGACCTTACTGACTCGCTGGGTAGTCCGAATGCCCGAGGCAGGTACTTGAGTGTTGTGATGAGATCACCGGGTGTCGAAACGTCCAAATGGGCTCTCAGAGCTGGGGCTCGCACGGTACATTATCGAATGTTGTGATCGAATGGAAGCGTTCTGGGATTGGTGGTGCGTCCTGAGACCTCTAAATTGTGGAATGCGGTTGTAGGAACATATTCAAAAATGAGAAATGCGCAATCAATATGTACACGCGTGAAATAGGTGTCCAAGTATTGTTCAGCTTCATGCGATGGTGGTTGGGAATCTAGAGCCGGATGTTTCCTGTACAATTTACCCCAATAAATTAGCTGGTCTCTGATGAAGACACGGTGCTACTGCCATCTTTTGTCAGGTAAGATGTTTAAAAGATCCCCTAGATCGCTACCTTCCCCGACGTCATGCCCTCTCCTCTGAGCACCATGAGATGTTCAAGCCGGCACCAAGTGGGTTGTAGAAGCAGCCATTGTCAATCCGGGTCCGTTTAATCTCTTGTTCAGGCTGGTTTTCCTTTGCTCTAACTGCGCGATGAAGCTCCAGGAATACTGTTCTCTGTTCCCGGAATCGACCAAAATACAACGGACTACTCCCTTGGTAGAGTTGGTGTATTTCGGTGCTTGTCGGCATCGGATCATGCGCAATTTAACTTTTTGACATTTCGGCAGCTGAAACGCGGTCAGGTAAATCGGAGACTGTGAGTTCAAGAGATGCGGGGAAAGGTGTGGGGAATCTGGGGGGTACGTAGCACGATGGGCGGTAGGCACTCTAGGCCCCACTCTGAGGGCTTTTCCTGATGGGATTGGTATTTTCATTAGACCTCAGTGGCTGAGCCATTATTGGATCAGCTGGCCGCCGAAAGGACATATGACTAGCGCGTCACATCTGGCAAACTTCGCGGCGCATGCTGTGTTCCAACGAGAGGATAGATAATGTGGGATGTCTCTTGAATCTTCATAAGACATAACCATACAACATGAATTTCTATCCGCCGCCACCCACAATAACCGCATCCCTATACTTTCGTGTCCCGAATGAGATTAGATGCAAGGACCGCGATTCAGAATGGCGTGGCAGTTTCAGTCGGGCCTTTCAGAACATATTTCTTGAAGGACCGGTTTACACCTCTTCAGGCCACCTTTATGTTGTAGACGTCCCGTACGGACGGATACTCAGTATCTGGCCCACGAGAGAAGTGACGGTCGTAGCCGAGTGGGACGGTGAGCTAAATGGTCTGGCCGTAGACCCTGAAGGCAAAATTGCTATTGCAGACTACAAACAGATATCTTGTAGGAGAATGTAGCAAAGCTATATATCGGGTGAACCTGGCTAGGGCATCTTGACGTTTGATCCATCGACAGGCAAAACGTCACCACGGCTCTCGCGTCGGAGCCTAGAGCGCTTCAAAGGTCCCAATGATCTGGTGTTCAGCTTCAAGGGCGAACTGTACTTCACGGATCAGGGCCAGACCTGACTGACAGACCCCACTAGTAAACTGTATCGCCTGTCTCCCGATGGTAAACTCGGCACACTCATTGAGAATGGTGTCGGTCTCAATGGTTTCGTGCTGTCGCCTGACGAAAAGTTCCTCTTCGTCGCCATGACTCGTGCGAACGCAATTTGATAGCTCCGACTTCATGCAGATGGAACAGCGAGCAAAGTGGGTCTTTTCTTCCAGAGTTTTGACACTGTAGGACCGGATAGGTTGGCGATAGACGAAGAAGGGAGCTTGTTTGTGTGCCATCCAAGTCTGGGGTCTGTTTTCGTTGTCAATGTAGACAGAAAATCAAAGGCAAGGATCGTGTCGGGTATAGAGGAAGTGAATTTGAAAAACTGTTGTTTCGGTGGCAAAGACGGTAAGACGCTGTTCATCACTGATAGCTTAGAGGGAAACTTGCAATGCGTAGAGTGGCGTTGCAAAGGCGCTACACCAGTACCTACTGTGGCATCAAAGAGCAGTGGTGGGGCATAGTGTTATCATAAGCAGATAGTTCAAGATGGAAATTGTAAAATAGTGTCTACCCAAGTGGATCAGTCGGATGGTGTCAGAAGGTCGGTCTGTGAGTATCGCAGAGGGGTTCATCGTGACGACTGGTATCAAGTACAGGCGGTACTACAAGATATCTATCAAATTCGCGTATGTGTGTACAACAAGCTGGGACGATGCTGTTGTGCTAGGTACTGAGTCAATGGTAAGAGCTTGTCTTCGAACTGCCTGTGGATGGCTGGAAATGCATGACCAGGTGTGGCTAGGCAGTCTGGCTTGGCGTCAGCGCTGCGTGCTCTCTGTGTGGCTGGTGGACCCTGCATGGCCGCTTAATGTTGCCGGATGACGTCGCGCAACGCGTTCTTGCCGGCGAAACAGTGCATGGCAGGCCAGGTGCAGCCCGACACTGTCCATCGCAGCCTCACAGCACAGCGCCATGAGACATACACGCCACCATGGCTCATCTCTTGCGCGGAAAGCAAGCTGGAATCAGCAACGATCTCTCCCAGGGCCTCAGCCCTGATCTTTTTGTGCTTGACCATGTATGCCCACGTTGCCGCAACCCCCGCCTCTGCCACAGGCCCCTCCTCCGACGCGTGCAAGCTAACCACATGTGAAGATCCGCAACTATGGCATAAACTCCAAAATCACCCAGCTCGCATACGACCCTGTCCAGTCTCTCATCGCCGTCGGAACAAGCGAGAGCAAATATGGCCCTGGTCAAATCTATGTATTCGGCCAGAAGCGAGTCGAGGTTGTCCTGTCGCTTCCTAACCGTAGCGCCTCTGTCAAGATCCTCCAGTTCTGTGCCGAGAAGCTTTTGTGCGTAGACTCGAAAAACGATCTCTCGGTCTTCTCGCTCGATACCAAGAAACTGCTAAATGCACACTCGCCTCCTGCGAAAATCACAGCGCTCCACAGTGATCCTGCCATCGACTATGCGCTCTTGGGCACGCAGCATGGTGAGGTGTACGCATATGATCTCGACAGAGAGACGCTTACGCCCTTCAAAATACCCAATTTGTGGCGGGAAAAGTTTCCGCGATCCCGATTGACGTCCGTCATCACACTGTCGTTGCACCCTCGAGATATCGGTTCTCTACTGATTGGGTACAACTCCGGCGCAGTCATCTACTCGTTCAAGCAAAACAAGGCCACTCACTTTTTCAATTACCGTCTTCCCAAAGGAGCGCCAGGCGGAGACTCAGATCCAAGCTCCGTCTTCAAGGAACGCGAACCTCCACTGACGCAGGCCGTTTGGCATCCAACGGGAACCTTTGTTCTGACTGGACATGAAGATAGCAGTATCGTCATTTGGGATACCAAGGATGGCCGCATTATACAGGCAAGGACGCTCACAGATACAAACGTGGACAAGCCAGGTGCAGGGAGCTTCAGTCCGGGTGCAGTGGAGGGGTCTTTCGCGCTCAAGTCGCCAATTTTCAAGATCGCATGGTGCGCGAATCAGGACCCCGATGACACTGCCATCCTTGTTGCAGGTGGACAGCCATCGAATATCTCGGCAAAGAGTCTGACTCTATTCGAGTTGGGTCGAACGCCCGTGTATGCTACTGCATCGTGGCAGATCCTGTCGGCTCACTTTGAGAACCCCAAGAGACAAAGGATATTGCCATGCCCGCCCGGCACCGAAGTCATCGACCTTTTCCTCATCCCGAGATCTTCGCCGCACTACGCTGGCTGCCATGACCCTATTGCAATAATTGCTTTGCTTGCTTCAGGCGAGTTGATCACTCTGTCTTTTCCAAGTGGTATGCCCATTACGCCTACCAACCAACTACACCTCTCCATGACGCTTGTCCACCCATATATCAATTACATCAATCTCGCACCAGTAGAGCGAACCCGATGGCTCGGAATGACCGAAAAGCGACAAAAAGGTCCTCCATTCTTAGTCGGTGGCGCTGAAGCAGTACATCCACTCAAGAGATTTGAGAACCGAAACATTGTTCAGACAGCTCATGCAGATGGCACCGTACGACTATGGGATGCCGGGCATGCTGACGAGATTGAGAACAGTGCGTTACTCCAGGTTGACGTTGCTCGAGCGGTTGGACGGCCAGAGGGTGTTCACATCACACAAACTTCATTCGCAGGTGCTGCCTCTGAGCTTTCGGTCGGGCTAAAGAGCGGGGAAGTGGTAGTGTTCAGATGGAACACGAACAAGCATGCAGGCCAGGAATATCCACCTGGCGAGAACAAGCCTCAGGCGCTCACAGACATTAGTGAAAGAAGTGAGGGGGCTGTTAAGGAGGGACTACTACCTCTCACACTGCTCGATGGAGGCAATGGAGCGGTCACTGCCTTGAAACACTCGGATGTAGGCTTCGTTGCTGCCGGTTTTGAAGGGGGAGGCTTTACTATTATTGATCTGCGAGGTCCAGCAATCATCTTCCAAGCGTCTGTTCAAGAGTTCATCAAGTCCGACAAGCGTTCTAGTTTTCGGCGCAGCTCGGCTCAGGCAGCACCGAAAGCGGAGTGGCCAACTTGTATTGAATTCAGCGTTATGACGCTCGAGGACGAAGACTACTCAAGTATCCTAGTGCATGTTGGAACCAACCTTGGCCATCTCGCAACCTTCAAAATACTACCAGAAGCAAATGGTCGATACTCGGCGAAATTCGCAGGCGCATGCTCGCTAAACGAGAGAGTTCTGAGTATTTGCCCCATACATGCCGACACAGGCCGCCCAGCGTATGCCTCGCAGTCTACTGTCGGTGGTCTGAGGACTGTATTGAAGGTCAATGGCGTACTTTTGGCCGCCACCTGCTCTGAAGTGAGATTGTTCCGTCCCGCTATGAGCAAGGGCGCACACAAAACTTTTGATCAGTTTCTGTGTGATGCCGCGATGGTGGTAAGGTACGAGGAAAATGGGTATGCGCTGCTTGGTCTCTATGGTGATGGCTGTGCAAGAGCCTACTCGATACCAGCCCTGAAGGAAATTGCATCCGTCAATGTCAGTGAATTCCTGGATGTTCGACGGTTTTCAGAGGCGATCATCACAGCCACGGGAGATATCCTTGGATGGAAAGGTCCAGCAGAGTTGGGCCTGATAAATATATTCGGAGCAGGGTTCCGATAGTAAGTGATGGTATCCATGGTTGATGATTGCCTGTACTAACAGCTTCTAGTGATCGAGTAAAGGATGTCTTGCTCAACCCAGATCTACTCATCCCGCCACGACCGATTATCAGTAACATACAATGGATATCCGGTACCCAATATGTAACACCAGCTGACATGGACCTTCTCAGTAAGATCTACTCTATGATCATTCTTGATTACGTTTTCGCTAACATCTCCCGCAGTCGGTGGCCCCGACCGTCCACTCTCAAACCGTCAACTTGCCCAACAACGTGCAGAAGCCGAGCAGGAACGTCGCCGTGACAACGCATCGTCTTCCATATCGCCTGCTGCACAATATCAATCGTATCCTACTCAGGAGAACACAGAAGCTGAAGAAGGCTGGGGTGCATGGGCATCGCGACAGCTCAATGAGCGCACTGAGAAGCTGAATATCGTCGGCGATAGCATGGATAATCTGTCACAGAATAGTGCGGGCTGGGCTAATGACGTGAACAAATTTGTGGGAAAACAGAAGAGAGGGTTTATTATGGGGGCTGTTAAGAGTAAGTTTGGGTTGTAGGGCGTTTTCTTTGTCGTGCTTTTAGTACGTAGGGAACTTGACATGCAACATGAAAAATTGTTTCCCTCTTCACAAGCACCGGGGCAGTTGACTTGTGAAATATATGCATTCCCATTGATGCCCTACCGGTCACATCATTTCCCCGTCCTCTGCTGTTTCTTCCCCTGTTGTTGCTCATCCTCCTCCATCCACTCCCTCAGCCTCCTCACCGCTACCCCAAACTCCCCAAATTCACTTAGCTCCATATTCCTCGTGCACCACATTAATTGTCTCAGTACCCTCTTCAAACTATCCTGCTTCCTCTTTAACTGCGCGTGTACCTTTCGAACGTTATCTAGCTTTACATCTCCCTCAGTAAAGACGATGCTGGAGGGTGCGGGGGAGGCAGGCGATAGTGTGCATGTGGATGTGAACTGCGGTATCAGTGGTGGAGCGGCACTTGCAGAGGAGGCTTTGAGGCGCTGGATTTCGTCGTAGAGGAGGATGTTTTCTGTGCGGAGTTGGAGGTTGGTTGATGCTACTTCTTCTTTTTCTCTAACCAAATGCTTGAGTTGGGTTGCTAGGGTTTCGTTTTGCGTGGTGAGGTGTTGGACTTGGTTCTTTAAGTCTAGTCTTTCTTCTTCTGTAGCAAGCATTTCTTTGTTAAGGTCTTGTTGCTCTGTTTTTGCGGTGGTTAGTTGAGATAATAGGTCGTCCTTCTCTATCTGGAGGGTTTTCGTCTTTTCTTGCTTGGCGAGGATGTTGCGTTGCGCTTTCTCGACTTGCTCTTTGAGTTGCTGAATTATCGCTTTTTCTGCGGCAAGGTCTGCGCGAAGTTGGCTAGTTTATTGTGTTTCTTTGATTTCCTTCTCGGCCTCAGTGTCGTCGTCGGACGATATCATAACAGTGTCTTCATTCTCTTGCACTGTCGCCTTCCTTGCGCTCTTTGATGTAACTTTTTCGCTACTCTTTTCGGGCTTCTGCTTGCTGTTGGCCTTTGTCTTTGCAGTCTTTGCTGTTGCTTGTGGGCGCTTAGCTATGCCTACAGACTTAACTGGTTTTTTGGGCGCTGTAGTTCTCCCTCTAGTCCTAGTTGGCGCTGCCTCTGCTACTGGTTTCTGCTTCTCGCCTGCGGCAGCTTTTTTAGGCGGCATGGCTCTGCTTTGAAATATGTATGTTGATGTGTTACAAGGAAGTAATTTTTCGTCTCCTAAGGATGTATATAGAAGTGGGAGCGTTAGGGGCGTATCTGCATTGAAATCCAAAAGCCTTTGCTTAGTCGAAGGGAGTTCCCTTGTCCAAGACGGTGAGAGTTGTGTCGTCCTGTACGCGCGTTGCCGATCGAATAGGAGAGTAGTGAAAAGATCAGAATCATCCGATTGCTGGGAACGAGGTAATGCCATGGGTGATAGTGAGTGTAGATCACGATGGCCATTGCTTGGAGATGATTTAGTATCTGGCTATGCCACTATGTACCAGATAAGCTTACTCTGTCGAATGATGGTGAGCAACCTGGTGATTGCAACTGCGACTGCGATGCGATTCCATGGCTTCACTCAGGGCAAATGCAACTATCTGTTGCACGTATTTTCACAACATTAAATGTGCACAAGAAAGTAATATCGCTGGGGGAAACAGTATTTATACTCGGCGAGGATCGGTGCTATGTGCTGCCTTTCACTGCGAACCAGACATGGACTCGATAGGCGGTGAGTTCGTCGCTCTTCTTATCACTGGTGACCAAGCAAATGGACGTAATATCACCCTGCTGCTTTCATACAGCCAGAAGTCGCTCTTCAAAAGTGGTTCTTATAGACAAAGCAGAATGCAGCAAGAGTGGGTGCTTGGGTACCGACGAAATGTAGCTGTCGCATCTTGAAAGCGAAGAATAGAAGCGCTACAGATGGAGCTGCAGGGTGAGTTCAACTGACGAGTTCCTTAAGATAGTCAAACACATTGCTGCCAAATGACTAGAAGCAAAGGGTCAGGTGAGTAATACCAAAACTTATCCAACCCCTAGCACTATTGTTGCCTAGCACACCATTCACTATTCATCGCACGTCACCTAAACGCGCAAAACGCACTCACATTGGATATGAGCAGCAACCTAAGACCGCAAAATCACCTGTCACAAACATAAAGATATCCTATTACATCGAAAAAAATCAAGACACCTTCCTCTTTCGAAAAATGGTATACCCGAAATTACCACAGTAAAACAATTAAGCAATGCCCTGACACCTCTTTTAGTCAAGCTATGTCTTCGTTATACATTAGGTCATGAAAGATGGGGAAAAAAGCATCAAATGAGATAAATCTCGAAGAGTGCTTGACAAGTCTAAAAAAAGAAGGTGTTCAAAAAAAGGATATAACGTAAAGCACCACCGAGCCGGACACACCACCGAGCCGGACACTTTTTCTTGGCATCACGAACTTCATGTACGAAAACTCGAATTACTCTACACTAGCTATAGATGCGTTATACAACTCACTTGTATCTGATAGAGAATCTTCTTCTACATCTTTTTGGCACGTACGGGCGTTATGGCCCACTCTCCCACAGGTTCCACAGTGCCGTTGACCTGGTAGAGCCTTTTCTTGACTACCCCCACCACGCGCCTTCTTTGATGCCGTACGACCAGTAGCAGCATTTTCAGCTGCCTGCGATGCTCCTGCACCAAAGTCTAGTGTCCCGCCTGTCTGAATTCGCTTTCTTTTACGCCCTCGGCGCTTTGTTACCTCAGCTAATTGCTCTTCAAGCTCTCGTATGCGGGCCTTCATAAGCACATTCTCATGTAGCATCTCCTCAGCTCCTTTAATAAGCTTTGAGAAGCCTTCTTGTGCAGCAGTTGGTGATCGTACAAAAGAATCTCTTACAAGCTTCGACTGTGATCCAAATTCGTACGAATTGCTAGGGGTTTTAGACTCCCAGGGTGTTTCTAGCTGAGCTTCTTGTGGTGGGGTACAAAGGCGTACGTCAAGACGATCAATGACTCTCTGCGCGTTAATAGGAACTAGCCCTGCTGCCTTAAAGGCTTTTTTGCAGTTATCGAACGTAAATACGTCGCGAAACGCGTCTCGAAAGGCTGGCAGGAAGCGTTCTTTATCAATATGCCAGACGTGGTGGCGTGCCAAGTCTCGTACGCGTTGGGAGTACTTCTGCTTAAGAGGCGAAAAGCAGACAACGTCAAGCGGCTGAAGTATATGCGATGAATGAGCAGGCATACAAAGAGTAAGAATCTTCTGTTCAAGACAGTAGTCCTTAAATTCTTGGTTTAGGTGGCTCTCATGGCCGTCAAGAATAAGTAGCCTGTACGACCCCACCTGACGCGTCTTTGTATGCTCGTCAAAGTGCTTTAACCACTCAAGACCAAGCGCGTTATTTGTCCAGCCGTTCTGTGATACTGAGAGCTTCCAATCGTACGGTATATCTACTTCTTCGTACCAAGCAGAGATATGGACGCGTCCCTTGTAGATAATGAATGGCGGAGTAGCATACCCCGCAGCGCAGATGCTCTGAATAACTGTAACCCACTCACGATTGCCTGGCTGCGTCAAAGTAGGCCTCGTACGACGCTCTGCGCCTGTAACTACCTTCATTGAGCCAATCACGCCCATCTGAAAGCCAGTCTCGTCAAAGTTATGGATGTCGTCAGAATGTACTCCATACTTCTCAATTGTCTCTCGTACAAGCTCAAACCACGCGTTAATAACCTCTGGATCTTCCTGCTGTATTCTCTGGCGGTCCTTTGCTCGATTGAAAGCTGTTTTAAGCTCGTCCGAACGCGATACAAATCGCTCTGCCCAGTTCTTGCCTAAAGGTTGGCCATCTCGTACGCGCAGTAGTTTCTCTGCCATATCCGCTACCTCACACAGTCGGGGAGCAAATCCTCGTGAGTCTAGATCAAGAATATATCGTACAATTGTTTGCTCTTCAATTATAGTTAGTTTGCGGCAGTTTGGAGATATCTGGGGTCGAAAAGTGATTTTGTTAAGCCGATCAGAAAGCCGCTGAAAAGGAACGTTGTAGACAGCAGCAGCGCGTCGAATGCTCTTAAACTGGCCCGTACGATAGGCCTGAATAGCAAGAGTAATTCTGCCTTCTCTCTGAGTTAATGTATCTTTACGTAGTTGGGACATGTTACTTTGCAAGTGATGTTCGCGATGCCAAGAAAAAGTGTCCGGCTCGGTGGTGTGTCCGGCTCGGTGGTGCTTTACGTTAAAGTAAAAAGAATACAAAATAACTCGTATTCTTTTACTCCAGAAGTGTAAATACCATTCTAACGCAGGCTCTAACTATTACAACAATCAAAACAGGTTGGATATCTCGTATTTAAAGGCTACATATATGGATTAAATTCAAAGTACCAACAACTCATCTCTCTTCAGTACATGTCTCGCTTCACTGTGTGTGTGACCTTATTCTTCAACCAACCAACCAACCAACTAACCAACCCTTTCAAAAGAAAAACGTCCAAGCCCATAGCGCCCCGCACATTTCCTGCTCCATCACTAATAGCGCGCCCAGCGACTCAAACTCGGAACACTACCATTTCTCACACGTCCAACTCCATGCGGATCAAGCGGCCTACGCTTTGTTGTATTTGAGTAAGGTCCAGGTCCACCGATGCAATATTAACAACGTACAGGACTAACCTGGCCTACGAGAAACCTCGAACAAGTATTAACTCGCCAACTCCCGCTTTCAAATCTTAGTTGATACCAATCTCGTCGTCTCCATCAACGAGCATAAAACCCAGTCTAACGTCTGATTCAGTACCACGACCTCCTCTACTGTTTCTGAAAAATGGATTGCTTCTTGTACGAGAGGATAGAGAGTGCGAGGTTCTTTGTCGAAGTCTCTCATTATTCGGGATACTCGCTTAATCGGTACTGTGAAAATAGTCGAGGAAGTCAAAATGGTTCCACCCGTTGCGCCGAGGTAATGAACTGAAGGACTCGGATTTTCAGGTTACGTAAATGGGTTCAAGTGCTCGTCTTGTTGTTTTAATTCTCCGATGGTATGCTCAGTATGCCATTCTATCCATGTGCCGGGGTCCAATAGCGCTCATCTTTCTTATCGATAGAGAAACTTTAGAACTGACACGTGAGATAGAGGGATAACGGGGGTAGAAGTAATTCTCATACGACGGGTCTGAGAAGTCGTTAACTACAAAATCAAAGTCCGCACTGGGCACCTAATATCCAAGAGGTAGAAACCTGCGACCTCGAAAGTAAGCCCGGGGGGAAAGATACCCAGATATTCTAACCGGCGCGAACGAGCTAGGCGTCCACCTCTGGAATCGGCAATGTCGGAGATGGGAATGCTTCCAATCTGCGCAATGTTGCTTTGAGGTTGTCGTATCAGGAGATTGTTTTATCCGGGTAGGTTCTCGAAGCGCGAAAAATAAGGAAAAAAAAGCAAGAGATGGATTGAGAAAGAAAAAAAAGACGAGAGATGCTTCAAAGGGTTTGTTGGGTAGGGTGAGGTGTAGTTCGGCATCGAGCAATGTGATTGGTCAAGAGACAGGATTTGGCGCTACTTGGCGCAAGGACTGCAAGATATTCGCACCACGTAGGGAATCAGTCTGATCCAACATGCTTGACTGTAGTCTGTTCAATTATTAGTGAGAAAAGTACAAAGATTAGGCAGCTTCTCTAGACATAAAATCATATAAATCAGCACTCGTGGGTCTGCTTACTAGATGTCCAATCTGCACAGTCATGCTCAAATAGGAAATCAGGTTGGAAAACAACACAAACTAGCAAACATCATTCGCAAATTCAAGCAATCACAAAGCACGTGCAAGAGGCAAGCAGAAATTGTGACGACAAAAGTTTATTGGTATCTCATGCCGATTAAGTCATGCTATTATCGTGAAAGTAGCGAGAGACGCAGTGCTCATCGCTTAACCCATAATGGTATCGTTTTGGATCTGCACTTGGTATTAGCATAGGCCCATGGTGTAGAGTAATCGCCATGGCAGCAATACGTACCGAAGTGAAATGTCGAGCTAGCAAAACACCTTAGATGGATCGCTTGTTGGCCTCAGCAGCGCCCTCGTGCTTCTCCTGGTTGATCTTGTCACTGGCGGCGTTGAGTCCACCAGAGATGCGGTCGCTGATGCTGTCCTGTCCGGGAATGTTGCCCTTGGCCTGCTGCTTGTTGGCCTCCTTGTTGGCCTCAGCAGTGTTGCCCTGGATGCTCTCAGAGACATAGTTGGCGGCGTTCTTGACAGAGTTGACGGCCTGGCCGACGATGCCCTCGTTGGGAGTGTTGGCGTTGGGAGCAGACATTTTGATTGAAAGGTTGGTTGGAAGGGTTTGGTTTGAGTGGAAGGAAGTAGATGTAAGAGTTGCAAGGTTGATTGTAGTGTGATGAGAGGCAGATGGAGGGTGGGTAAGGGTGGTATTTAAGTCAAAGAAGCAGTAGGTGAGAGGAAGAGGCTAGTGAGAGCAACAAGGCAGTGACGTATGTTTGTTTGGGTTCGGGGGACAGGCTACGTCACTGGGCAAGCGCACTGTGGGTGAGGGAAGGCAGGAGGGAGGCTAGCGTCAGTGGGAGCTGAAGGGCCAGACCATGCCAGTGCATGAGTGGGGGCCAGGCCCGCTGGCTGCAGAAAGCCCAAAGGGAGCAAATGGCAAAGCACAAGAGGGGTGCTTATTTGCTGAGATGCCACTGTAGATCGTCGAATCTGATGCGAATCGCGTCATGGGGGTTTTGTGGTGCGTGCTAGCGCATTTGCTGCGTACCTGGTTGGCGCCCCGCTGCTGCCCCTCTACTGACGTCACTGTATTCAGCCGCGGCTTTGCATCAAACACTGCCAGCTGCAACGCAAACCAGCACGCAATCGCCTCCCGCAAAGAGGCCACCTATTCTTGCCTGTCACGCGGCCTCCCCCAGCTCGCCAATGCCTTCTCGGATGCATGCGGCTACCGTGGGTGTAGGTGGTGTAGGTGTTGGTATGCAGGGCGCTCTCTGCCTTGACAAGGCGTTGCTTTCGAACGCCACGGGTGCTATAGCCTACCGACGTCGACGCGTCCTTTGCTCGTAGTATGCCCTTTGCTGTTTGCACGTGAAAACGCTCTCTGAAACAAGCAAAGAATACCCCCACAAGGGACCAGCCCAAGACCCTCTGATCCGACGACGTCATCTGCGGACCTAATCGAGATCGGTTTTACGTCTCCTTCGGTTTACATACTTGCATACATACAGAGTCCGACTAGTCTGCGGGATATACAACGTGTCTTCACCCGCAATGCTACCCGGCCAAGCTTTTTGCATCGTGCAAATCATGCGTGATTAACGCCACTAACTTCCATCGTATCCCAGCGTGACCTGGCATCTTCGTAAAGCGGGGGAAGCACTTGTGGTTTGCCATATTTGCGCCATAGTAGAGCCCACTTGTGAATCCTGCTAACGCCATGGGGGCTAGTAGCCTTTTGCATGCCCCTTTTACCTACTCGACCAAGATTTTATCCTCTACATTTCCTGCTACATCACGTCGCCCGCTCATCAGCCTTGGGCTAGACCGTGCTTCGCCTTCTTCGGTAGTCCCGCACTTGGTCGGGTAGAGCTCAGTGGCGGGTCATGAAGACTTTGTTTCATCTTCGTCACAAGGGCTTACCACTGTACAACGGGTGCCCACAGTACGCTTCTTGCATACACACTCGCCAGATCCCTCTATTGAACCTTTGGGCCTCAACACCTGCTTGCTCATCCAGGGCTTCAAGCTGTGCCCTCTTTGCTCCTTTTGGTTCAATGGGCCTCGGTTGTGACCATTACAGTTGATTCTTCTAAAGTCTTTGATCAATAATCCGCGCTTTGTCTCAATTGCAAATTTGCGGCAGTGTGTTGGCAATCCCATCTTAATACTGGAAATTGGCACTACTCCTTGGAATCGGCTCCTGGCATCATGCTGCCATATATCTCGGCCAAAGGACGGTGCCGAATGCGGGGCGCATGCACGCTCGGACAGCATCGATATTGATTCATCCGACTGCAAAACTGGCTCAAATACCCCCAATTACTGCGCCGATCGTCATGGCCTTGTGATACTCTGCCGCTCTACTCCAAACCCGCAAGCCCCGGATTCAAACCCAAACTTTGCTTTTGGAGTCTGAGCCGACGATCTCGGCTATTACTGCTCTCATGTCCGTCACGACACAAGGGGGGATCCACGGCATCGATGAATGAGATTAATTGCTACTGCGAGCAGATTGTCTAAAGCCTCTATAGTACCAAAAATAAGTGTATACAAGAAAGTCTGAAGGAACGGTAGGAAAGGAATCGTGGCAGCGCCTGGTCCAGCAAGCCCGCTGTCGCTCGTGCATGCTTTCGCCAACTGGGTATCGTAGCTTTAAAGAATGGTACAATGGGGCCGGTGAGCCTTGCGCTTTGGCCGTCCCGTGTGGGTTCTGCTCCTGGGACCGCCAGGCCTCGGGGAATCCGGTGGGGCCATGCGCGTTCGTTCGTTCTGGTCCTTGCGGATGATCTGCCTGCAGAGGTCGACAAAGGCTTCGTCGACATTGGCTCTCCTTCGCGCGCTGGTTTCAAAATAAGGGACGTTCCATTCACGCGATATGGCAAATGCTCGCGGGCGCGGTACTGCACGGTCGTCTTCTAGGTCTGACTTGTTGCCAATGAGAACCATGGGTACGTTGCTGTCTTCCTTGATCCGTCGTATCTGCTCACGCAGCTCGGCAAGCTCCCTAAAGGAAGATTCTGATGTGATGCTGAAAACCAAAAGGAATCCCTGGCCAGTTTTCATGTACAGTTCTCTGCGTCTGTGTAAGTCTTGGTGCTTAGCCAGCAGTGGTAGTAGGAAACTCTACCTCATGGCAGCTGTTATCGTGTTAGTCTTGGGTCCACGTGCGGTGGGGCTATATGTAATCACTTACTAAACTGCTCTGTGCCGGCGGTATCCAAGATCTCGAGAATGACATGACGGCCCTGGGAGGGGGGAAGTGGGTCAGTAAGAAACTGGCTAGTAGTCGTCTTGTGTACCCACGTCTACTTCAAGGACCTTTCGATACGAGTCCTCAATGGTGGGATCATAGCTCTCTATCCATACGTTTTGCACAAACTGAGCTGTAGGGCAAAAGGGTCAGCATGTTTGGCAGGCAGGCAAGGTTGAGTGAGTAGAGTTGAGGCAAGAACGTACCTGTTAGACAGCTTTTTCCGACTCCACCTGGAGCGCCACCGTCGTCAGTCGTGTTCTAGTTGCTGATCGCGTTGAGCTAGCTTACCGGAACCCAGAACGACTATGTGGTACTCGCGTTGCGACATGCTTCAGAGTTGCGCAGAGGGTTTGTCGCGAGGTTGGGGAAGAGATTTAGCGGCGAGAGGCAAGCTTTGTTACCTTGTGTGGCGGTGTGCTGCGCGGGTGAGGGTGTGGCACAGATGGAGGGTCTTGTCAAAGGCGCCGCGTTGCTCAGACACGGCGTAGGCGTGTACCAGCGATCTGAGTCGGGGCGGTGCGCGTTGTACTGGGCTGGGAGCCAACCACACTTGTCAGCGCATGTATTGCTAAACCCAGGTGGCGTCCAATCAGACAAAAGCAGCCTCGAATACTCGCGTCAACAAGCCATTGAGGCGACTGGACGGCATGCAGGTGGTCCGGAAAGTTTGTGTAACTCACATGGGCAATGCGCGAGGCTGGGCCTTGGGGGGTACAGAGATTTTTTTGCTTCTCTGCAGGTCACGTGCAGGACGGGAGGGCGGACAGGACAGCAGTACGGGCAGACAGCAGGACAGGCAGGACGGAGCAGCAGCGACAATCGGGGAACCGCGAGGATGATTAGGGAAGGAGGGACCAAGGGGACATGGATGCAGCAGACGCAGCAGGCTGGCTAGGGCTTAGCAGAAGATATGGCGGATAACGTGGTGCGTGGCGGCGTCGGTTGCCAGCGAGGCTTCCGTGCGCTCGGCTCTGGGGTGCAGCCCGTCCAGGCCGCGGAACAGCCAGAACAGAAACAAAGGGCCGGGCGTGCTGTGCTGCGGTGCTGCGGTGCTGCGGTGCTGCGATGCTGCGGTGCTACGGGGCGGGGGGTTGCAGTGGGAGAGGATCAAGGGTGGTGATAAGTGAAGCGGCGGTTGGGCGGTTTGGGATAGGCGAGGGGGATGGACACGACAAAAGCAATCCCATCACCATGATAAAGCTGTGGCCGTCAAGTAGCCAGCCGTGAAACCGACCCGGCCTGGCGGGACACAGGCGCCCCCATTGACGGCAGCGTCGTGGGCAGTTGACTCGCTGCCTCGTTGACCAGACTCAGCACCCAAGATGCCCCCCATGCCCCCGGTCTACCACGACGCCTTGACACGCCGGCGCGCCCGTTGCAACGGCTGGGTTGTGTGTATGTGTACTGTGTATGTGTAGGTGAAGGTGTGTTATACATGTCCATGTGTGTGTATATACACCAGCATGTACCCATGTGCCCTAAGCATGCACACCACACCAAGCAACCACCAGCACAAGCAATCATGGTTGGCGAGGCTGCGAACCCAAGGCGGTGCCGGCCCCTGGTGCCAACACGGACTGCGACTCCGAAGCCATAGCGGTGGAGCTCGCGTGGTGCCGCCGCCGGAACAATCGACTTGACGCTGTGGATGCGCTTCTAGCGTCGAAGCCGACAAGGCCAATGCCAGAGGGCCACCGACTACACCACTCACACCAGTCGCCCAAGGCCATTCCACCCTCTGGTGCCTCTGCTCGCCTCCAAATTGACTTTGGCTGCCACCATGACCAGCGCCAGCACCAGCACGGGCACCAGCACGACAAATACCCACAGGGGCTACTGGCCGCTGCTGCTGACTGACTGACTAACTGACTGACTGACTGATTGCCAACGTCAAGCCGTGAATGATTGAATGAATGAACGAATGCATCTGGAGCAGTCCCCTGCGCACGTGCTTTCGCACTGATCACGTGCCGCCCATCGTACCCGTACGCTGACCGCAGCGGACCCAACCTCGACCAGCTGCTACCCCACCATACAATGCGTCTTCATGCTGCCCTCGCCCTCGCAGCATGCCTCGCCCCGGCCGCGGCCGTCTTTGAGGACGAAGCCCATCACATTGACTTCCACTACGCCCTGCTAGGCCTCCCCAAGCATGATGCCACCTTCTTCCAAAAGCCCTACCCTGGTTCAAAGGCCTCTCTGCTCTATTCGCTATCCGACAACAACACCGTCGCCGCAATCAACCCAAAGGACGGCGCTCTAGTCTGGCGCCATCCCCTCCCCGCAGCTGCTGACGACGTCGCCCATCTGCGTACCAGCAATGAGCAAGACACCGTCATCAGCGCCCTCGGACAGCGCGTCGTCGCATGGAGTGCCTCCGACGGCCGCCTCGTGTGGGAGACTAGCACCCCCGCTGCCCGTGTTGAGGATCTGGAGATACTCGAGCAAGAGGATGGCATGTCAATTGATGCAGCAAAAGACGCCCTTGTCCTGCTGGCCGCCGATGCCAGTCTCAGTGTAAAGAGGCTTGATGGAAAGACCGGGCAGCCCAAGTGGACTCACGAGGACAAAAGGTGTGCAATACCATTGTTTGTGCCAAAAAAAGATACCAACTAACTCAATGACAGCGGAGACACGCCATTCCAGCTCTCGACCTCGCCAACCACAATCTACTACATCGCCCTCCACACGCCTGTGCTCGGTGCCTCCAAGCTGCGAATCACCTCGCTGAGCCCCATAACAGGAAAGAAACTCGACCAGTACACTCTAAACTCCGACGCCGAAATATCCTCGCGTGACCGTATCCTGTTTGCAGGAGCCAACACCGCTGCCCCGCTGCTAGTGTGGACTGACAAGGCGAACAAGGTGCTAAAGGTGAACATCATAGGCACAAAGGCTGTGTCCAGCTTCCCGACCCCAGAAAATGTCGCCGTAGAGAGCATTGTACTTCACGCCCCTAGCCATGTCAACTCTCGCGCCCACTTCCTCGTCGAGTACCAAACCGCCGTCGGTCACTTGGCCGAGGTGTTCCACGTCGACCTAAAGAAGAATACCGTCTCCAAGGCCTACACCCTCCCAGAGCTCAAGACAAAAGGAACCTTTTCTACGAGTACCTCGGACGCAAACGTATATTTTACAAGGATTACAGAGGAGGAAATGATGGTCTTTTCATCCGTCTCAAACGACCTCTTGGGCCGCTGGAGCGTCAAGAGCTCGCGCGCACTTGCAGGTGCCTACCCTGTTCATGCGCAATCCGAGGTTGTCGTACGAGATGCCACTGCAAGCGCTATCAGATCATCGGTCCTTTATTCTAACGGGCAATGGGCTCTTCTCCGAAATGACGACCTGGCTTGGACAAGACCAGAATTTCTCGCACGGGCTGTATCTGCAGTATGGGCTGACCTTCCTGAACAAGAGGCCCTAGCGCAAGCACTTGCAGACAAAAGTCATCGCAACCTTGTCTCGGCTTACATGCACCGCGTGCAAAGACACATTCAAGACTTGAAGCATTTTCCAGCTTGGGTGCAGGGAATACCCCAGCGACTCCTTGGTAGCGTGATTGGGCAGACAAAAGAAACGACAATCGGCGAAATCCATCAAGACACGTTTGGGTTCCACAAACTCGTTGTTGTTGCCACTGATACAGGACGCCTTGCTGCACTTGACGTTGGATCGCGAGGCAAGATTATGTGGAATGTTGATCTTGGCAAATTCGCACCTGTCAACGACTTTCAACATCCTCGTCTAAAGGCCCACAGCGGCTATGTCCAAGTCAAGGATGCTGTGTCCGAGAAGTCATTGATCATCAACTCTACCACAGGTAGCCTTGTTTCGCCCGCCAATGTCAAGCTTGAAACTCCGTTGGTCTCTGAAGGGCAGACCCTTGTGGCATTCACGTTTGTAGATGGAACACTTAGAGGCTATCTACAAAACCAGCCCAGCTCGGAGTCAGTGTGGAGCTTCCGTCCTGTCGGAGAAGAGCGTATTGTCAACTATGTTGCTCGGCCTGTCAAAGACCCGGTTGCCTCCATTGGTAAGGTGCTCGGAGACCGAAGGGTGCTGTACAAGTACCTCAATCCCAACTTAGTTTTGGTCACGACAGTTGTCGACTCGACACGATCTGCATCCGTTTACTTGCTCGACTCTGCCTCGGGACAGTTGTTGCACACCGTGTCGCATAATGGCGTCGACACTTCTCGGCCCATTCCAGCCACCATTTCGGAGAATTGGTTCACATATGCGCTTACCATTGACGCCGGTTCGGATTCGGCTTCACGTGGTTATCAGCTTGTTGTCTCTGACCTTTACGAGTCCCCGCTCCCTGATGACAGAGGTCCACTTGGCGCCTCCTCCAACTCGTCGACAGTGCAGCCCTCGAACGCAGCCGGCGATGTTGTGCGACCCTATGTCATATCCCAAAGCTACCAAGTGCCAGCAGAAATCTCGCATATGGCCGTGACACAAACCAAGCAGGGCATCACTAGCCGCGAGCTTCTTATCACTGTCCCCTCCATCAACTCTATTATCGGTATCCCTCGCTCTGTCATCGATCCCCGTCGACCTATTGGCCGCGACCCTACCGCACAAGAGCAATCCGAGGGCCTAGTCAAGTACACGCCTCTTGTCAACTTTGACCCCAAGTGGCACCTCACCCACAAGTACGAGGTCATTGGTATCAAGGAGATTATCACCAGTGAAAGCGGACTTGAAAGTACCAGTCTGGTATTTGCGCATGGTCATGACATCTTTGGAACGAGGGTTGCACCTAGTTTTGCGTTTGATGTTTTAGGCAAGGGATTCAACAAGATTTCCATGTTGTTGACTGTTGTGGGATTATTTGTTGGTGTCTTGTTCGTTGCTCCTTTGGTGAGTAACCCTTTTCTGTGTATATGTGATGGTGGCAGTTTGCTGACAGAGTTTTCAGGTGAGGAGAAAGCAGATTAACACTCTGTGGACGATATGATGAATCGTGCAGGCGAGCTTTGGAAATAGTGTAATGTGGAGCCGCATTTTAGAGACTTGATCTCCATGTAGAACATGGGGCAGTCAGTCCACCTACTGTGGGTAATAGTTACGGTGAGTCAGGTAAGCCTGACAAACGTAAGCATGTCGGCAAGTGCATTTAGAGCACTTGGTAAATGAGTCTTTAGCCATGGAGTGTGAACTCAGCGCAAGACTTGGTGTAAAAAAAGTCACATCCAAAATCTCCGTTTTTTTTCAGTCCACAATCTAGTTGCAAATTGCTGCTGCTTGGTGACATAACACAATCTCCATGTCCCCACCCTCTAATCCACCACACTCCTCACAAAAACCCTCAACCCCTTACTCTCCAGACTCGTAATTGGAATAAAAAAATCATGTCCCACCTCGACATCTGCCACGCTACTCTCAAACAATTCGTACCTGTACCGCCGAAACATCATACCGAGCACCAAATACATTTCCGTCCACGCAAGCGTAACGCCCAGACAGGCTCTTGTCCCGCGCCCGAAACTCACCATGAAGCGATCCAAGGGAAGTCCGTCTGGGGTGCGCGGATCGCCGAGCCAGCGCTCGGGGATGAAAGATGTGGAGTTGGGGAAGATGGCGGGGTCGTGGGAGGAATCGGATATCGTCATTGACTAGTAATAAACATGTCCTATTAGGAAAATCCCAGAGTAGAAGTTATGTCGAGGGGAAAGGGGAAGGGACTTACAACACAAGTATTCGCCGGGATAACCCAATCGCCGTAATGCAAGGGTGTCTTGTGCGTCCTCGGGTTCCGCGCTGAGAGACCATAGGATAGTCGTATCGCTTCCATAACCACCGCTTTCAAATACGGCATTTTTTCCAAGACTCCCAGGTCCAAATCATTCTTGTTCGGGAACGCGGCTACGAGATCGGCATGTAAGCGGTCGTATATATGTGGTGTATTGATGATGTGGAAGGTAGCTACAGCAAGAGAAAAAGCGGTTGTTTCTACGCCGCCCCCAAGGATGACTTGTGCTTCTTCAGCGAGCCGCTTGTGGGATTTGTCTTGCGGAGGTAGTTTGGAGGCGAGGATTTCTTGGAATATGGTTTTTTTGGCGTCGTTGGATTTGACGTCTTCGCCGCGGAGAGTGCGGGCGATTAGGGCGCGGTGATCCTGTACCCCCGGGAGTTAGTACGTGTGGGGAATGTAGGGTATGGACTGGGTTTGCTAGAGCAGAGAAGAGGGGGGGGGGAATCCCGAGGAGCTGGGGCATGGGGATACAAGGATGTGTGTGCCGCGTACCTGCTTGAATTTTAGGACGGGTTTTGCGGCGGGCTGCAGCCACCCGGTGATGTGGTCAGGGATGGCGTCCATGATCTGTGTAAAGGGTCCTGGGTTAGTGTATGCCATGTCGTGTCGTCAATGAGTGGGACCGGGGATCCACAAGGGATTGCCCTATGGATATTACGAGTAATCTAAACATAGAGACGTACAGGAAGTATCATGGGGAATTGCGTAGCGAGATGACCAATGCCGGCAATCTTGGTAAAGGCGTCGTGGAAGGACTCGAATTCAGGATGCTTGAGGTGGTTGTAGTTGAAGCCGAAAAAGTAGTCCATGATGATGTCGCCAGTCAGGGCGGGAAAGGCATGGGTAAGGTTGAGCGGCTCTGCACGCTCCTCAAACTCTTGCATGCGATGGGCAAATGTGTCGACATGGCGGTAGATGATGTGGACAAAGTCGAGAATGGAACGACGTGAGAACCTACAAAGTATTAGTTGAGCGTTCTCTTCGGTAATAGACTCATGTCATATTATCCAGCAAGGAACATATGCACGACATACATGGGGGCCACTGCGGCACGGCGTCGCTTATGTTCTTCGGCGTTTACCGTGGCGAGCAGACCGTCGGCGACGCCAAATCGCTTGTCCCATCCCTCCTTGTCGAGATGGACGTTCCTGGGATAGACTTGGTCGAAGAATCGTGAGTCTCGGATATGCAGCTCATCAGGTGTTACTCGTATAATGGGACCTGCCAGGCTTAGGTTAGTCAAGCGAACCAACGACAGTCACATGTAGCAAGTCGATGTGAGGAGGCGAAGTGTTGGTGGCCAAGTCGCAGCGTACCGTATTGGTCGTGGAGTTTGGATATCTGCTTCGAGTACTGTCCTTTGAGAACTATCTCGTAGTAGCCCTCGTAGAAGCTCGTGACAGCCGCGATCTTAGGCCCCGGAAACTTGGCTAGCGGATGGAGATACAGGCGATAAAAGGCACGTGCGATTAGATAGGCAAGGTACGCGGCGAAGCAAAGGAGCGGTACCGAAGGAAGCACTCGCGCGGCGTCCGTGTCGGTCTGGGATGTCATGGCGGGCTGACTGCTAGGGTCAAGGGACAACCAGGTTGAAGCATGTGTCGAGGCAGGAGTGAACGGGTAGAGGATAGGAGATTGTAATCTTTTTGACTATGTACACTGTGCTACGGGGCTGCGGCCGTGCAGAGCAGGCAAGTGGATACACAGCATGCATGGTGGGTGGATGGGGGCCGTTTTCAGACAGGTAAGCTGACGGATAGAGGCCCGCTCTGGCAGGAGGAAGACGAGAGGTGACAAAATAATACAGATAATCGGGGGGTGGGGCTAACCCCCCCACATCGTAAGACGGATCTTGTGCAGGCTAAAAGCTGAGATGCAGCGGCGTTGGGGTGGAGTAGTATTTTAGCGGGCGGTGGGTTGGACGGGGGGGGCCAGCGAGCAATGGCCCTGGATGCCACGAGACGCCAATGCACGCCTCCCACACGTTGTGAGCAGCAACATAGCTGTGGTTGGATCCCAAGGCGGGCGCATGGCACGGCGAATGGCACGACGGATCCGCTTACTGTGGCCTAGGCGCGCTGCGTCTAGTTGGTCGTATAAGGCCGCTCGCTGTCCATGGCTTGGGTTGAATTGAGTTCTGTCGTCCAGCACATCACCTGGTCTGAGGATACACGACATGTCGGCTACCCCCACCAGCGCGAGCGGGCCGCAACAGGCATCCCCACCAGCAACATCATCACAACCACAGCCACAGCAACAACCACCAGTCACTACTACCACCACCACAGCACAACAGGCCGATATCGGCAACCTCCAGCCAGTCCTCCACCTCGATGTAGACACGACCGCCAACAGCGACGATGACTCTGCATTTGATGGCGAATCCTCCGCCTCAACATCGCTCGCCTCGACTATCCTCAACTACGAATACACAAATGGTCGCCGCTACCACGGATACCGCTCGGGCGCCTACATCCTGCCCAACGATGAGCAAGAGCAAGACCGGCTCGACCTACAGCACCATGTTTTCCTGCTCATCCTCCAAGGCAAGCTCTACGACGCACCTATTTCACCCTCGCCCCAGCGCGTGCTCGATATTGGTACTGGAACCGGAATCTGGGCCATTGACTTTGCCGACGAGTTCCCTGGCGCTGAAGTAATCGGGACCGACCTCAGTCCCATCCAGCCAACATGGGTCCCTCCAAATGTCAAGTTTTACATTGACGATGCAGAGTCCGAGTGGGTCTACAGCCCCGCAGAGGCTTTTGACTACATCCACTGCCGTAACATGTCTGGCGGCATCTCTGACTGGAACAAGTTCGTGCGCCAGACGTATACCCACACTAAACCGGGTGGTTGGGTTGAATTCCAGGAGCCGCTGGCGCAGGCCGATTGCGATGATGGCACCTTGGACATGGCAAAGGATTTTTTGCAGTGGCAGACATTGTGTCATGAAGCCGCTGCTACCTGGGGGAGAGATATTCGTGCGGGCATAGGCATCAAGCAGCACATGCTAGACGCGGGATTTGTTGATGTTCATGAGAAGATTGTCAAGGTAAGACGCCTGCTTTTTTATGGTCGCTTCCCACTGTGCATGGTGCTAACACACTTCGAACCAGATTCCACTCGGCCCCTGGCCCAGGGACGCGCGCATGAAAGAGATTGGCCGCTACCAGCGTGAACACATGTCCATGGGCGTAGAGCCCTATACGTTGGGCCTCTTGGGCAAAGTGGCGGGCTGGACCGAAGAAGAGTGCCGTGTCATGATTGCCCGTGTCGTATCCGACGTTAGGAGAAGGGACGTACATATGTACATTAAATTCTACTTTATCCACGGCCGCAAGCCCGACCATGTTGGAGCTAGTTGAGTCAGAGCCAAGGAAAAGTGGACGGAGTTGCTGCTATCATTTTTTTTCTTTTCTTGTTGAGCGAACAAGACGGCGGCTGATACGGTATGGTGTTATGAAAGGGGCGTGAGCGTTAACGAGGGTTGTATTTCTGTGCGACCATAACTAGCGCATTTTGATATCTGTGCCGCCGCATGCTTGGGGTTGCAATGAATAAAAATTTACCTCTTCACATACGTCTCTTGACCCTCATCAGTGCCCTCTCGACGACATTTCTGCCCAGCTGCGGGATACTCTGAACTCCATCGCCCTCACCCCACTCGTCTGTTCCCTGCACATTGTCGTCCTGGGTTTCCACAGCAACAGGGACGACTCTGACTTCGTACTGCCTCGGCGGATCTCTCAGCCCCGGCCATATATCGAGGGGCAGAAAATCTCCTTGAGCCAGGGTAAACTGTTCTCTTGCGCGCTCATCTTCCAAACGCAGCTTATCCAGCTCTTTTTGCGCCTCTTCAGCCTTGCGCTTGGCCTTTTCGTGCCGTCTCCGTCGCGATGATATCTCAACCAGGAGCTCGGCATATGCCAGATCAAACCGTTCATAGAATTCCCGTTGGTTCTCCCATTCATCGATACCGTTGAGCAGGTTGGGACGGGTGTCTTGGAGCCACGAGACGTGGAAGGCGCGCGAGGTGGCAATGTGCCGTTTGACCTCGTTTGTAATGTGCGATATCATTTGCAGTATGCTTGACAGAGCCGACGCCTCGCTGCGGAGATGGTTGACATGGTTCTCAATCTGGCTGAGCAGGAACGTCATTTCCGAGCCTCGCTCTTGGATCTCAGCCACAACATCGTCAACTTGGCGGGCGTCCTTTCGTAAGACATTGAGCATGTCGCGCCGTTCTTCTTCACTCATGGGCTCGGGAGGCGCTGCTCCGTCGTCGGCAGAGTGCACTGGCGCATCGCCCATGGCTTGTGTGGCAGCAGCAGATCCACCCTCGGTGTGTCGCAAGGCTGTAATGCACAGATCATAGTGCTGAACCAGAGACTGAAAGGCCTGAGCAGCCTCTTTGGCGTGTCCTTCGAGATTGTGGTATAGGCTCGGTATTGGGCTTGGGGTCGATACGGTGGCAGGCGTCATGGGGACATTGTCGATGGACGAATAGAGATTATCGAGTGAGGTATCAAAGGCATCGCAGCTCTCGTCGAGCGTAGCATGTGCCTCGTTGTACCGGTCTATGCAGGCGCGCAGGGTGCTCTCGAGGTTGGAGACGGTGGCGCTGTCGATGAAGTCGTAGAGGTGCTTCTGGGGGGTCCCATAAGGCTGCAGGACGGCTTCGATGGGTGTCTCGCGCAAGACGGCAAGTGTAGAGTTGAGGCCGGCAAAGGACGTGTCGACGTGATGCAGTATCTGCTTGAACTCAGTCTGCACTTCAGCCTCTACTACGTCAATACCGCGTCGCACAGCTTCGAGGGCATCGATCTGCTGCTCTACAATATTACGGATCGAAGTGTTCTCGGCCGCCAGGACGGCATTCTCCTCGAGCAGCTCGCGTGCGGTGCTGACAATGTCGGTGGCACGCCATAGGACTGTTTGGGTGTTTAGTGCGCGCTTAGCAGCAACAAAATGGGTTACAAGATGCTCGAGGGTGAGGGAGTGGATGTTGTCGTGGTCCAAGGATGCTCTCGACGCAGCGCTGCTAGTCGGAGACGCGGGCGATTGGGGAGAAGCCATGACGATGTCATCAAGCAAAGGCGCAGGGCATTTCTGGCACTCTTTAGGCTACAGCAAATATGAGGTCACGGCGATGCTTTTTGTCGCCAAACATTATGACCAGGCTGGGAGGCATCCGAGGAGAGATGGAGACGAGGATGGACGGATGATGATGGTACGCTCGGGCTAGTAGTACAAGGCAGGCTCAACCAGGGTCCAAGTGCGGAGAGATGCATACAAGGCCCGCATAGTCTGCCCACCTTAAGGCTGACGCGACGGCGACAACAGAACCCACAAGCAGCATGGTGAAGCGTCGTCGCAGAGCAGAGAAGACAGTCTGTGCGACGTTCGGACTTGGGTGTCTGCACCCACCTGGCCCCTCGGCATGTGCTGACCATGCTTTCTGCCCGGGTGGCCAAGTGGAATTGAATTGCGTGCTTCGAAGATGTTATTCACAACTGACATTGCGCCATTGCGCCATTGCGCCATGGTCGCTTCGCCGCTGCTCTCCCCAACGACGCCCTCAATCAACCCCCACGCCCGCCTCGCACTACACCCCTTCACAGCTGGCTGAAAGTATATTTTCGCAAATTACTCTCTACCTCGACACGAATTCCCTGTTCTTGCGGCCGCATATCCGTCGCATTTTGTGCGCGCAGAGCCTATCTCTTTGGCAGCATTCATCCGGGTTCTCATCAAACCTCCACCTTAGCTCGCACGCGATATTACCCCAGAATCTCGACAGCTTGCTGCATCCCCTGCACGACATATGAATTGCGCATCTTAGAGGGCCAGTGCCCTTGTCCAAACACTAGGGGAAGCAACAGTGCAGCCTGGTAGCCGATACTTGCTATAGCTGTTTAAAGCCTTTGGCCTCTCGAGCACGCAACCATGGCGCCCAATGCCACCCATACCATTGAGACGGTCGCCGAACATACTCCACTACAATCCTCGACTACAAGTCCCAAGCAGAGACGCCTCTCATGGAGAAACCCAGCCCATTCTCCTGACGACTTCTCCGCAAAACCCTTTGCCCTCCCTCACGCCACTTTAATGCACGGCCACGACCACGAAGGCCTCTCAGAGCGGACCAGGCACTTGCACGCCAACCCCGAAGACTCTGAAGAGGCCCAGGTAAACAAGTCCAAGAAGATTGAAAAGATGATCACGCCATATCTCGCACAACACATTCCACACCAATACAACCCGCTGGGTGCCAATGGCAGCAGACAAGACGAGCGCCCGCCCACTGCAAACACAAAGTTTTGCTACCGCCACAGACCAGACCTACTCTGCCGACGCCAGGCAGACGAGCCCTCCATGGAACAACTGCAGGAAGTAAGTATCCTCTTGTCGTTACTAAACCGCTTTGCTAACTTGGATAGGAGCTCGGCAGAGAATCTCAAGGCGACCAGCAGAGCATCGCCAACGTATGGTCGCTCTTTTCTGCTGCCCCTTCTCGACACCGCAACCTCATGCTCCAAGGCATTCTCGCCCAGTGCTGCTTCCCACAACTCTCCTTCATCTCCTCCTCAGTCCGCAACCTTATCAAGATTGACTTTCTCGGCGCCCTCCCCACCGAACTGGGCTTCAAGATTCTGTGCTATCTTGACACAACCTCACTATGCAAAGCAGCTCAAGTCAACCGAAGGTGGAGACAACTGGCCGACGATGACGTTGTCTGGCATAGGATGTGCGAACAGCACATTGACAGAAAGTGCACAAAGTGTGGTTGGGGACTTCCACTGCTAGACCAACGTCGCTTGCGGCAAGAAAAGAGGCGGATACAACTTCGGGCTTCAGGCCGAGGACTGAACGAATGGTCGCCTAATATTACACCTCAGCCCGATTCCTTTGTCCCTCCCACTTCGCTTTCTCGCCAACTTTCCGACGTTCCTGGCTCCCCTACAGCCGTCAAGCGGTCTGCATCAGACGATTCATCCTCTCCAGAAGCCTCGAGCAAGCGACAATGTCTCAACGCTGCGCCAGGCCAAGACCAGCTTACATCCTCCTTCGACCGCCCCAAGAAACGTCCGTGGAAGGACATCTACAAGGACCGCTATAAGGTTGGCAGCAATTGGAAATACGGTCGTTACTCAACACGCATACTAAAAGGACATACCAATGGCGTCATGTGCTTACAGTTTGACGACGAAGTTCTCATCACTGGCTCCTATGATGCCACCGTCAAAGTGTGGGATGTCAAGACTGGTCAGGTGATACGCACACTCACTGGCCACTCTCAAGGCATCCGGTGTCTACAGTTTGAAGACAGCAAACTCATCACTGGAAGTCTGGACAACACCATCAAGATATGGAACTGGCGGACAGGTGCACTAATCAAAACCCTAAACGCCCACAGCCAGGGCGTCATCGGCCTCCACATGGCCGGCAAGCTATTAGCATCCGGATCCTCGGATAACACAATCGTAGTGCACGACTTCACCCAAATGAAACGCACTACCCTCGTCGGCCACACCGACTGGGTCAACTCGGTCAAAATTGACCTCCCTTCACGCACCCTGCTCTCCGCCTCAGACGACATGACCGTCAAACTCTGGGACCTCGACACGCACTGCTGCATCCGCACCTACGAAGGCCACGTCGGCCAAGTCCAACAAGTACTCCCCCTGCCCCTCGCCTTTGAAATCGACGAAAACGACTTCATTGCAAACGCAAACAACGACAGCTCGGACACCGCCTCCCTCTCCTCCGACATGCCGCATTCCCTTCCCCTCCCCCTTCCCTCATCCTCTTCCAATACCTCCTCTTCTTCCCAAACACCCACCAGCGACTCCCTCTTCTTCCCAGACGACTCAACCCGTCCTGCCCCTCCTTCATACATGCTCACCGGCTCCCTCGACGGCACCATTCGCCTCTGGCACGTCCCTTCTGGCCGCTGCGTGCACCGCTTTTTCGGGCATGTAGAGGGCATCTGGTCGCTTGCTGCCGATTCCTTGCGTCTGGTTAGCGGGGCTGAGGATAAGACGATTAAGATTTGGGATCCACGCACGGGCAAGCATGAGAGGACGCTTACGGGGCATACGGGGCCTATTACGTGTGTGGGGTTGAGTGATGAGTGTGTGGTTAGTGGGAGTGAGGATGGCACGGTTAGGGTGCATTGTTTTGTTGGGGATGAGGGGTGTATTTGAGAATGTTTGATGGGATTGATGTTTTTTTGTCGCGATTAGCCACGGCGTTTTTTTTTCTTTTCCGTTTTCTGGTATGGGTTTCAGTATCTTTTAGCGGCAATTGATGTATGGATAGACTTGACGAGACTTATCTTCTTGTCACCTTTTTCTTATTTTTTCTCTTCGAGGGCGTTTTAGGGAAGGAATTGGCGCGTAGGATTAATACCCCAATAGCGGAAAATTTATCAAGATATCTACTTTATTTCTTCAGATGAAGATTTGTTTAGGGCAAGGTAATGTGCGATACACTCTCTCATGACTGTCATGTGGTGGATTCCATGCATGAGCAATTATGTGGAGTAGGTGTCCAAGAGTCAAGGTTAAAAAAGGGTTGATTTTAATAATGTATTACTGTACAACAATTACGCGTGGTATAGTTCATGGTTGCGCCTCGAAACGCTAATCTCTCCTTCTCTTTCTCTCTTTTCCCCTTTACCTCTTTCTCTTCACTGGTATAGAACACCCATTGTTCTTCCTCTCTTTTCTTCTCTTCCTCATCTCGCTGCGCTGCTCGCCTCTTTTACACAGCACACTATGATACATATTTGCGCTGAGTTCTTCTGCTTGGACACCAGCTCTTCGCCGTGCTCTTGCTTCGATGAATAAGCTGCTTGTTGAATACTCTTGGTTTGTTCTGTGTGCGTATTTACATGGCTGTTATCGAAAGAATGCGTCGAGATCCTCAAATAGCGTAGTGGATGGTGTCCGATATGGATGAGTGTTGTGCAATGTTCTCTTCATCGCGGTGTTCGTTACAGATGCTAGCTTCATGGTGGGCCGTCATTTGAAAGCCATCGATGTTGATTTGGTAATGTCAAATAGTGCTCTTGTAATCCTGCTTTGCGTTGGAAAACCTGTGACGTATTTAAGATCGAAGTCGGCTTCGGTACGTCAACATGAGTGCTGGCCCACACTGAGTACTAGACCAATCCAGGCGTTAAGACTCATCGGCCATTTTGGATCCAACATGGCGGGCCCGTGGATGTGAAATAAGCTCCTTCGTTCAAGAGCTGTTTTTCCTTGTCCATCCAATCGACAATCTTCTCAGCTGACTTGAAGTCAAGATCACCGAGCTTCGACTCGATTCCCGTCATGCCACTGGTGTTGTAGGAGATTTTGATGAAAAGTGAACAGTCCCTTAGAGTCATTGCTAACCGGAGATTATGGTCAAACAGTTCTGACCCATGCTGCGGTCGACAGAGGACACCCCACGGGTCAAGTGTACTTTGCAATTGAAATAGATGCCGCAGTAGGTCGACGCCGTCTCCGACCGTAAGATAGGTCACGATGCCTTCAACCATGGCTGAAACCACAGTCTGAGACGGCGATTTGCTGCCAAAGTGGCGCTTGACTGTTGCATGTGCCCAGGGGCGAAGGGCTTTCGAGTCCCCGTGGAGCACCTGGAGTGGGCAGATGTAGCTTTCTCTATTCTTAGGCACAGATACCTGCATTGCGCAAGTCCGGCAACGGATAGCTCCCGAAGGCGCATTTGGTGATTGCGCTAGCCACTTGGGTTTGATTTCTAGCGTTATTGACTGTCCTGGTGTAGGTGACATGTTGGGAAGGAGAATGCCCCAGCAGTTTCGTGGTGTGATGTTGGTAAATGTGCCTTTTCCACCTATTGTGTAGAGGTGATTCATTACTTCTGGTAATAGGAGCACAGCTTCGTGGTCCATAAGATGCTTGGTGAGGTCTCGGTTGAGTTGCACTGTAAGAGAGGTGTCCGCACCGTTTCGTGACACTGTGGCCTGACCAAGGGTCTTATATCTGCCTGGCAAAAATAACGGTCGGATCACACGCTCGTATCCATAAATAATTTCCATGGACGACAAATGTTTCTGACCACCTCTGGGGACTCGGAGGACGTGGCGCATGAGATACTCATAGTCCATGGTCGTAGCTCTGAAAGATAGGGTGCCTTCGCGTAAAACATCGATAAAGGAGAATGTTGTCGCAGAACTACTCGGAGTCCAACTCTGAATTTTGAAGATGATATTGGCGGCGCCTTTGTTGAGGTATTCAAATGTGACGTGTGATGGAGTAGGTGCACCAGTGGTCCTCCGCACACAGCATCGAGTCGAAACATCTCCTAGCTCTTCAGAGAGGTGGCGCATCTCATCTCCCGTAAGCTGTATAGCTGTCATGCTGTGTTGAGGGGCGGATGCAGGAGATATATGCACTCGCCGGCACGAGCATGCTTAGCAGTTGCGCAGTACCCAACCTAACAACTAGCGCAAGAGCATAGAAGCAAACACGAACCTCGACAGCAGCGACAGTAATGCAACTCCTGCAGTTGGATTGGTTGGCCCTGGAGTAATGCTTTGCCCTGGATAGGTGATGGTGTTGACTCGTTCCTTCGAATATATCTTTGTCGCGTGGTCCAATCGTCGGGTCGCCTTGCAACTCAAGTGGGTGTGGTCCGAGTGACGCAACAGGGACGACCAGGCGTCGGGCAGCTTTCTCCACTTTGAACGTTACCGTCGACGTGCAGGCTGTGTGGAAAAAGAAACAACTTGTCCATGTTGTCGGCTGCCCTGTCCTGTTCAGGGTCAGAATTGTGGCGCTCAAAAGCCATCTTCTACCCGTGGTTGGGGTGGACCTTCGCGTCCCTCACGTAATCTCGCCCCGCCAATCACAAGCAAAACACAGGCATCCATCTTCTGGACGCGATGAATTTGGCTTCTCTTGTGACGTCCATCGTCAGCCAAGCTTTGCACACTCGACGCTGCCGGTGAGCACAAAGGCTGCCTCTGCCACATCACGCGGACCGTCAGCAAACATGCCAGCGCCTGAGCCCCTACCGACCTTCTTGTACAAGATTCTTCCAAGCGCCCCGCCTTCACCGCTCCCTACCCGTCTCCCGCTCTCGGACCTCGACCGCACTGATGGTTACATCCATCTCTCCACCTCCGAGCAAGTGCCCGGTACCGCTGATAAATTCTTTGGTGACGTCTCAGAATTATGGCTTCTGAAGATCCGGTATGAATTGCTGGCCGCAGGAACTGATGGCGATGGTCAAGTCCATTCGGAAAAGGCGGCAGAGCTGAAATGGGAGGAAGTCGGGCGAGGATGTTTTGTACATCTCTACGGAGCAGATCTCGGATCTGGAAATATAGAGAGTGCGTTCAAGATTGAGAAGAAGGGCAGTTGGGTTGATACCTTGACTCTGGAATGGTGAGAGCGGCGGGGCTACAATATGGTAGAACAAGCGCTAAAAATATCATTACCGGCTGATAAACGAGATCTTCTTTCGTATTGTCCTACGACAGTTCTATACATGGCCTAGTAGTTGCATACGAACCTTTGGGTACTGATCTACATGACTTCAATTGTACTTTCTTGCATTCTCTTATTGCCTTGAAAAACTGGTCTCTCTACTAAACCTGGACATACTCTAATGGACCCTTTCGCAGATTTCAATTAACGGGGCTAATGCTTTGTAGTCCATTCGTGCGTTCTGTACATCTTGTTGTCGGCTTATCGTCTTGCCATCATGAAGCGGCTTGCCCGTAGAGAATACAATCTCTCTATACACATATTCCTGTCTCATAGTAGGAAGCCTCAATATTTCTGAGATTTCTGACAAGCCTTAATGCTATTATTAAAATAATTTATGCGATTGGATGACATTGCTCAAGGACATGCCTTCGATACAACAGCAATGCATGGTTTCGTCACACCGGATCTCTTCTGAACATCTACTATGCATGTATGGCCACATGTACTACATGGTGTTATTACATGTGTAGTGCGTTAATTTGTTCATCAACAGTAATTTACGTCAAATTTTTCGCTATCGAGTCAGGGAACTACGTCATAGGCATACGTCAAATGTCCACTGGAATTTAACCTTGAAAAAGAATATTGCTTGCCGATAGACCCTATTCGCAATACTATTTGGGGCTGGACCTTACTTCAAACAAGCGTCAAAATTTCTTTTAGAAATCATACACACATATATGGAGTTTATTACGGTTGAGTGGGATAAGCCCGTGTCCTTACGAGACTATACACCAGAAGCTGGCAACGCGCTATGTCCAAGGCGCCTAGGTCTGCAAAAAAGCTATTCCCACTACAACGACAACCACCATAGAGACAACCCCAAGCTGGCAAAAAAGATATTGGAGCTTATGCAAGCTCCGGCTTTGACTCAGCCGAGGTTTGAACTCGGGACCTTCAGTGTGCCTAACAGAATGTTAGACTGACGTGATAACCAACTACACCACCGAGCCCTTTTTTATTGAAAAACTTTGAAAATGTAAACAATATATTGTTAAATTTATTGATGTTGGGTGCGACGAGCTGGGGCATCGCCCGCACTTGTCTTCGCAATATATAGTGTACTATGTCTTTCTTCCTATGGTGCAGATACTAAAAATCATCTCATTCCTCAATTGCAAATGCGACTCAGTGTTGACGCCATAATATCGAATGACAGCCACAGTCAGGTCACATACAGTAAGGAGATGCCATTCAATACCGTCGGGCGGAGTTCCAGGCTCTGACGCCGCCACCACGTCCATCTCGGCCCGAAACAGGAGCGATACCCCGTTGCCAGCGTCTCCGCGTTTTCCCCAGTCCCCGACAGATTCAAACACCGACACCAGCCGCCAACTCGCAATGAGGCATGGAAACAAATGCCCCACAACAGCCTGTCGGCGCGCAGGCGGCCACCAACCCGGATGAAGACGAAGCTTCAAAGATCAAAAGGACGCAGATCGCGTGCTTGAATTGCAGGAAGAGGAAGAGTCGGTGTTTGTTGTAAGTGGTTGACAGCCCTGTCGCATTTGCGCATTGAGGCTGGCTTGAGCATCTGAGCATGCGCATATACAGAATCCAGCGCGAATGATCTGTACCACTGAAACCCACAAGCTGGCCTCGAATTACAATATAAAAAGCTTAGCATACACGTTCCGGGACTGACACGTTACTGCAGAGACTCAAACAACTCTATTCCATGCCTTCGATGTAAGCGCGACAACCTCGAATGCGTGCTAGGCGGTAGCAATCGCGGCGGACGACGGGAGCGAAAAAAGAAACGCGTCGACGAATCGCAACCACAGCAACAGTCTAAGTCGCAGCCAGAAGCACAACCACAGCAACCATTACCGACGCTCCCAGCGAATGCGCCAGAAAGAAGCTTTCACACTCTGGGTAACCTCGGGACCACATGGTCGCAAGGCACTGTTGAACCACAATACGAGGAAGAACTTCAGGCCGCTCAGTCAGACTCGTCAAATACAGACGAACTTCCTTTCTCAAATCTTCAGAATCCGTCTGATGCCCTGGGTATACTAGCCAGAGTTGCTGGGGAATCAAGTTCGAACGAAGAGAACAACGGAAACGGCAACGGCATTCTGCATGCCAGAGGATCATCTCTCAGCATGCCGGCGCCACCAATTTCCTTCTCCTATCCGTTGTTAGACCGAGGTATCCTTACCGTCCATTCACTTTCCCAACTGCTTGTCCGATTTCAACAGCAGTACCATCCTTTTTACCCTCTTGCTCCGGCCCATGCTTTCGAGACGTCTCGTCTCTCAGACCTGGTGAATAAAGAGCAGCACCTCCTTACTGCTATCCTCTTAATCGCCTCCAAAGATCTCGTCGACGAACCGCACATATACGAAGCATGTTCCGAGCATATGAAGAATCTAGTTTCTGCACTTGCTGCAGGAGGCGATGCTGGTATTGAAGCAGTAGAGGCTCTCCTGCTACTAGCCGAATGGGCGCCATATACCCAACGCGGCTCTGGGAAAGTTGGCAAAGGCGAAGAAGATAAGGAAAGCTGGATGCATGTTGGCCTTGCTCTGAGAATTGCATACTTTCTCGCGCTAGATCGGTACTCATTCCGTTTCGTGGACCAATACAAGGATGAAGACCACCATCGAAAGCGCCTCATATGGACAGCAGCATATGTTTCTGATCGCCATATCAGTATTAGGATCGGAAAAGCATTCTGGTCTCGTGGTCCTGGGCCTTTGACGACTTTGCGAAGAGAGGACTACCCCTCGCTTATCCCTAAGAATCCCAATGAAGAAGACCACGCCTCCATCTTTCAAGCCAACCTGGAGCTTACACAGCTCTTCAGCAATGTGCATGATACGCTATACTCGAATCCTAGTTCAAGTTTCCGCTCACAGATGAGCGGCAGCTACATCAAGTTTATTGACGATTTCCGATCAGCCATGTACGGCTGGAAGAGCGTGTGGGGCACCTTGACATGCTCACCACCTCTCAAAGCCTGTCTACTGATGTCGTACGACTATTTGCGTTTGTACACCAATGCGTTTGCTTTTCAAGCTACTGTCCTTCGAGCCCTGCCCTCAACATCAGCATCCACAGACTCCCCAGCTGGTGCTCCAGCCAATACCGATATAGGCCGTATGCAAGCGCCCCAGCGCGTTTTTGTGAACAATGTAGGAGCTGTGGGCGACGCACGATTCATTTATGAAGGCCTTGATTCTGCAAAGGCCATTCTCACTACAGTCAACAACTTTGTAGATCCTGAGCGCTCATTGCGGTTCATGCCACTTCGATACTATCTCTACCTTGTCTATGCAGGCGTCTTCCTCTATCGCGCTCGTTGTACTGGTGTCATCAGCGCAGACGAGGATCGTGCCATCCGCGCCATGATCAACGAAACGGTAGCTCGTCTCCAACGCAGTGCCGTTGGGTCAGGAAGCGGCGTCCAGCACCCAGGTTCTCGTTATTCTCAGCTTCTTAAACTGCTTTGGGCTAAGGTACCGAAAAAAGATAAAGCAAATCGCTCAGCATTCCACCATCCTGGTACACATATTGCCAGCACACCAGTAGATCAGAACGGCTTCCCACAACATCCGGTCCTGGGTAATCAAACCAGTCCACAAGCCAGTAGTAATGGCACAGGGGGAAGTCCAGCAATTACAGAGCAGATGGGTGATTTTGGGTGGACAGACTTGAGTGCTGTTAATGAATTTGCTGTACATGGCGGCGGAAACAATACGGCGGCTGATGATGCTGCGCTTTGGAATGGGTTCCTCCCTCTTGATATGGGATGGAATGCTCAAGGATTCGGAATCGACGGAATAGTCGACTCTAATGAGCTAGGCATGTTGTTCTGATGATAAAGGATAAAAACTACGAGACTTGGATTACTAGAAGCTGGAGAGGCGCTTTTGGACTTCTTGTGCTAGTTGATATGTTTGTTTGGAATTCCCGCATGCGCAAGGTGGAATAGAGGTAATGTCTGATATGAGTCGAGTATAAAAATACCACAATTGTGAAATATGAACACCAGCAATTGAGGTACTGGGAATACTTCACCGCGGAAGATCTTTGAGTGAGAGCCGGGTCCTGAGGAACTAACTTAGTGTGTTTTTTGAGGTGGCAAAATCATATACACTATAATCCCACTCTTCCACAGCGCCGTGAATACAATCCGTATGGTAACAGTGAAATGTACAATAGTTCGCCATCCTTTTCCATGATGACCATCTAGAAACCCGGGGGATTGAGTCGTTGACTGACCCTCGTCCACTTGGGAACTTCTGTGGATCGTTAGAACATACTCATAAATCGTTTTACATGTCCTGGACTCAGCCCTCCAAGTGTGTCTATAACAGAATTCCATAGTGTATCCCACTTACTATGTATTCCCTTGCGATACCTCTTTACTTTCCGGTCGAAAACGGTGTACTTGTCTTTTGGTAGCATCTCCTCCTCAGTCGGCATCTCTGTCTTCCAGCGCTCCACCTTCTTCATGCTCTGGCCCATTCGTCGTAGTGCAGTATCGAGAGTGGAGACGACGGAGTCGACATGTCGCAGACGCTCACGATGGCGATACTTTTGGTGTCTGGAGAGTCGCCATGGCACTTTCCTGTGTTCTGCATTAGTATATCGTCTCCGGGCACAATCTGTGAGAAATGGCAATAGTGAAGGCGGAAAAGATCGATGGTGGCGGGAGTGAGCGATTGCGCGGACAAATTGATCGTGGAGAGACGCACCATAGCAGACCGCCCGACAGCGGATTTGTGAGGCGGAAGGGACCAAACATGTTGATGTGTTGGGGTCGAGAGGCCGGGCTTGCGCAATTGAAGTCGCGATATTCTGCGCAGACACTCCCGCGGACTTCTTGGCGAACATCCCAGTTAGCGTGGGGAAGCTCAGCACCACTTCGTTCCCCTTGTAACTTTAACTCTGTCACCAACTTCACGAATCTACGAATCACGAACAACCAGAAGAGGGTTTTAATACACGGCGGGGAAGGTGCCACTGGATCATAAAGCAGAATAATCCTATCAGACAACAAGCTTCTATACCAAGCGCATTCGTGCGCGCATCCGTAACACTCCACCATGTCGTACACATTCTCAATACTCTCACCTCTTGACGTTCCCCTTTTTACCCACGACTTTGGCACATCCCGTAGCGGTGGAACTGGTGTTGCAAATTACACACCAGGCGAACGCGCCCTTGTCCCATTCATTCTGCACTCTGCGCTCGACATAGTCGAAGAAGTACAATGGGGTCCCTCCACGTCTAGCGGCTCCGCGCCAATGTACCTCAAGCACATCGACAAATATCAGAACTGCTATGTGTCATGCTGGATAACAGGTGGAAACACACGCTTTCTGCTGCTGACGAGGCCACGTGATGAAAGCCTGGGGCTCACAAGTGGAGGCGTTGGAGGTGTCAGAGGAAGCTTGGCTGGTGGACGAGCAGCACTTGGTGGAGGCGCTGGACTATACAACCCTAGTAGTCCCGCCACCGAGGAGGCAGTCAAGAACTTCATGGTCGATGTTTATGAGGCGTGGGTCAAGACTATCATGAACCCTTTTTTCGCGGTTGGAAATGGAGAGGTCATTAAGAGTCCAGTGTTTAGACAAAGGGTTGCTACAGCAGCAAAGAAATATCTATGAAGAGGGAATAGTGAAAGAGGGGATAAGAAATTAAACATAGCTCTCACTATGCTGTAAGCGCTTGTAACGCGTCTAGGGCATGTAATGATTTAAGAGACCTTGACTCGAGATGGTATGTAAGGAAAACCTTGAGAATAAACTCGTGAAAGGTCGGAATCTACAGCATAATTGCTCAAGAAGCACGGTTAAAAAGATACATAAAGACACCCACTGCGAATATCCGTAGGTGTCATCGAGGGAAAAGCAATCTATCTACTATCACTGCTGGATCTGTACACATATGCTGGGAGAGAAGACGTCGGCAAAGTGGCTGTTCTCAAGTCCAGAGATTGGCATTTCGGACCCTTCGATAGAGTAAACCTAACAACAGCGTACCTAAATAATTACCATTACGACTGCTACACCTGAATACTTCCGCGTAGATGATTTTACTTCATAATGCAACATACCTATTAGAGGCCTTTCTCTTACTTTCACATCTCTAGCACTAGAGCTGCTAGCGGGCTTCGCATAGTTAGCAAACTAGTTTTATAACTCGCCTTCACATCAGCTTTACTAACTTTTTTCTATCTACTCTTACTGCCGCGATTAACCCTCTCACTGTATCCACCACTAACAATACTTACCTTGACTTCTATCCCTCTTATTAATATGGCGCCAAGTCTTGAATCTTCAGATCCTAGAAACGATGGGTAGGTTACTCTTCGTGACAAGCAGATAGCCGAGCTACAAGAGGTTCAGAAAAGAATTGAAACTGCAAAAGCTGAATTCTTCAAGGATATCGAGAAGAAGCAAGAAGATCTTTCTGCTAGATATTGACGTGAGAAGAACATCTTTTTGAACAAGGAGTAGGCAAATAGCTCAGGAACTGCGCTGCCAAAGAAGAGTGGTGATAGACCTTGGCAAACACCAGAATCCACATTCAAGGCCTAACCATACACAAGCACGCCCAAAGCACGCCCAGTCAAGCAGACTACCACTCCAGTCATCGATCTTTGCTCTGATGACGATGAGCCGGTTTTCATAGAACAGAGGAACGCACCGGCATCATCATCTGCTCCAGCACCTGCTCTAGCACTGTATGAAGACAGCTCTAGGACATCCAAGGTACGTAGATGGCTCTGCTAGAACTTTACGTCTTATACACTAACGCTTCTAGTGTTCAATAGAAGCCCCAAAGCCTAGGCTTGGAGAAGATGTGCTGCTACAGTCGCCGAATAACTTGGGAGAGCAACAGAGAGCTTGCACCGCTACTCTTAACAATACGAATGTTCCAACAGATCAAACAGAACAAACAGAACGTAACACCACTTCACTACCACAACGAGGTATTGAGATGTCAGATAGAGATGGGCCTTTAGCAGAGGCTGCTCAAGGCAAGTCACAACTTATTCCAGGCTTCAACTCAAAACTAATATTTTCACAGCTTCAGTGCATATTAAGGAACAGGATACACCTAAGTCGCAGCAGTACATCAACGACGTGCTTCCACCACTACATAAGAGTCTTTACACCCCAAGCAAACGAATGCCACGTTATAGGTTGGTAGATTCCTCCTCACCACTAGACGTCACTCTCAAAGCACAAAAATCAATTATCCTGGGCAATGCCTTTAAGAGACTCTTAGTCCAGACTATGCGCAACGCTTCTCTAGCGAGCTCCCAAGTGCCGACATCTAGCTCACAACACGCCTCTACTGCATCGATATCCAGCACACACCACTCGAGCATCTCAATTACTTCTCAGACACATAATTCACATTCACGTTTTTTCATGAGGAGCAAGAGAAAAGTATCCGACATCAGCGGTAACGAAGATGGTGATGATAGCTCATTCTTTAACGATGATGTGACAGAAGAAGAAGAAGAAGAAGAAGAAGAAGAAGAAGAAGAGAACAAACATCAAGAAAGCAAAATGCATGCTTTTTATAGCTCCTACAGCTACAAGCGGGCTATCTTGTACACAGAAGAATCGCTTTGGATCTCAGATCACTCCGAAATCGAAAGTAAGAGCAAACCACCAAGCAGCATCATCGCAAACATTCAACAGCACTACTCAGTCAGGTACACCGAATGCCCTTGTCACTGCATCTCAGGGTTCGACTAACCACATAGTTGCAGTTCCTACCCCAGCAGTCTCCGCAAAGTGGTCAAATCGAAAGGCTAAGCTTGACGCGGCCACAAAGATTGCTCAGATTAGTCAACAAAGCACCGAGTCCTCTACTAGAGAGGATGTCGATATGTTAGCAGAAGATTCGGATGACGAGAGCTTCAGGGCTCCTAGGAGGCGTTAAAATGTCAAGGCTACGGTAGAAAGAGAGGAGAATGACAGAAACCTATGGCCTTTGGAGTCAGACTCCAGTAAGCACAAGGTTGTGAATGGCGTAGTATCTCCAGCAGATGAGCAGTGTAGTAGCACAAAGCCTCACATCAAGAGGAAAGAATGCTGGCCTTGATATTCATGTGGAGAGAACAGACATTGATGGATATGGGACTTGTTTCGAGGCGTTACTTGGGTCTCAGGGCATCTTGGAGCAACAGTGTTTTCTATTTACGTTTCAATACTAGTGGATTGTACATATCTTGTCTCTTCTGGCAATTATGTAGTAGCATCTACAACATCAAATACAGTGTATTTTGTCAAACGATATACATAAAATTATCCACTCTGTCCACCCATTCATCTCTCGTCATACAGGAACTCATTGCACATCCCAACATCATCTATCACTGATCTACATCCGGAGTATAGCCGCCGTTTTCAACATACGCAGGCAGACACAGTTGCAACTACCGTCCACGGCACTCTATTCCGGCCACTTACAACCCTCAATATCAAAAGGTAGACAGGCCATCACTATTTCCCGACACACGTCAGATTGTAATATGTGTGTATGTCAGCTGCTCGTGTGAGATTCTCTCGTCACAAAGGAAACCGAACACGACAAAGGCAAAAAGTCCAGACAAAAAGCATTGTCGATCGCAATATGAATCCTCACTCGCGTTCCTATCCCTTATTCGTTGCCCTATTCTATCTCGTTCACAATCATTCTTGCATGTCAGCTCAGCTGAACGTCTCCACACACACACACACACACACACATACACATGGATGTATGTACATCCTCTGCCATGCAACCTGCAGAATAGTCAGGCCGAGCACAAACGTACCGTCTGCTGTAAATTTAGTCTCGTATTCTGTATGTAGGCCCCCCATGTCATTTCACTTAGTCCCGAAGAACTACCAAGTGTAATGTACTATCCCTCTAAATTCTTTGGTGCCTATCCTTACCCCACACGCTCACACGCCCCAGCAAATAGGAGAAAAGAGAGAGAGAGAGAGAAACTCCGCATTCTTTTTGCACAATCTACCTCGCTCATAGTGCAATCTTGGGGTGTTACCCAAGCTTCTATCTCACCGGGCCCGTTCTCGTGTGAGGAAAACATGGTAAGCTAGTGTGGGAGATTTCGGGCAGTGCAGCCGTGGGGAACATATGCACCAGCCTTCTTCTTTTCCTCTCTCGCCTATTTCACATACACCTGCTTCATTCTGTGTTGTTTGCCTTATTCGCAAACTCAACCAAAAAAACAATCGCATTCGCATTCTGCTAACAAGACGCGCCTCGACACGAGTTCTACTACTAGCGAAAAGGCGCAAGCATGCATACGGAGGAATTGCCACTTAGCGGGCAGTAGATTGGTGCTAGAGCACGTTGCGGCACTGCACGCACTAGGCGATTTGATGTTACCGGGGGGGGGGGGTGGACAAAAAGGATAAGGGTGTTGGGTCGGGTGTGGGTGTGGGAAAACCGTTTTTTTCCTGCCCTTCGCGTAGCGAGCGGGCGCGCTAGGCAGTGGTTCGGCGATGGGGTCGCAAAGCAGCAACGCGTCATTGCCAAGAGTATGCAAATCTGTATGTGCGTGAGTGGGAACCCGCATTGTGTACTACTATACCGCGGAGCATTGTTCGGAGCGAATAAGAAGATGAGGATTGAGTGGCCGAACGCTGGTTCTTCGGCGCAATTGTTTTCCTCGCCGTTGTGGCCCTTTTCTCTCTGGTCTCTCTTTGGGCCCAAGTTCGCGGCAGGCGGGTACTCAGAGTGCCGGCTCGGGATTGTGTTGCGTACGCCGTCGGCATCGTATCATGCCTGAATCGCTAGTACGAGACGGAGATCCTCTCTCCCAATGTACTTACGATGATGACCTTGTTTACGATGATACTAGCATCACACGCGAGGTCGGTCACGTCCTGCTTCGCGTTTCATACCTAGCTAGGCACCGATAACCACGCGATCAGAATAAGGAGAGAAGAGAAAAATAGTAGGCGAGCAAGAAAGGGCCAAGAAAAATACATAAAGCAGTTTAAAGCTAGATATGCGGAGGAGGAGCATATTCGTCAGCAATGTCAAGCCCAGACCGAGAGAAAGCTTACGCAGAGCTACCAATGGTTATTTCGCCGTCTTGCGCAGTCTCGAGTCGCTCACCCATAGATTAACCCCAAGCCGAGCAAAAAAGAAGAAAGAATAACCGTACCTAGAGCAATTAGCCTTTCTCGCTTGTTAACAGACAAACAACCGCTTTGATTTCAAAACTCAGTTAAATGGGGCGCAAAGGGCTTCCGACAGTTGTGTGAAAAGAAACGCCAAACTAACCATGTCCCTCTTCCCAAACGCCATGAATCGCGACCCGAAAAAAAAGAGCAAAAAAACCCCCCCAAGCAAAAAAAAAGAACCCTCGTCAGAAAAAGGAATGGGAAACTGACTCACTCATCCCAACTTTCCCCCCTTTTTTCCTCTTCGAATGAACCTCGTGACGCCACTTCTCCCCCCAAATCCAAGGTTACCCCTTCCAACTCAACAAAAAACCGCTCACTCGTCCGCGTATATTCACACTTCGTCCCGGCAAGCCAAATAAAAAAAATTCCGAAGAAGAAAGAAAGAAAGAAAGACGATTCACGACGAAACACGAACCATTCCCCTCCATCCTAAAGAAAAAACGGCTATTGCCATTCGCAATGCCGCATCCATGTCGATAGGGTGTTAGCACCTATACGTCTAGTGGGGAGCGGAGCGACACAGAGAGAGAAAGATAGGAATAGGAAAATAATGCAGGGGTCATTTGCCTCTACCTTCACTTTGCTTTGCCTTTGCTCAAAGAGCGCTCAATTAAAACTCACCTACTTATCCCATTGGCAAAGCCCCTTGTATATCTACACACACACACACACATAAATTTCTTTCTACGTACTTATTTGCAAAAAAAGTACAGAACAGCATAACCTACAATGCCACATCACCAAACCCATACGTATGGAGTATGGGGCAAAGAGAGAGAGAGGGGGGGGGAAGTACAAGTCTACTCGACAAGAAGGTAACCCGCACCCCAAAACAAGGGTTCTCCCCCCCTTCCCTTCCGGACACCCTTTTCTCTGCTGTATGCAAAGTTCCACGCGGCAAAAAATGGGCTGGGGGAGGGGTCACCCTTGCCTTTAGGCGGCCGCTTTTCTGAACACAGCGGCATGGCGTGGGCGCGTGGGCGGTCAGGGTAGATAAGTAATACATACTTGAGGTATACTTACAGGCAAAAAGTATGTGACTTATATAAGATTGAGATGGGGATGGCGTGCGTAAGGTAGGTCTAGGTGGCAGTGGCAGTGGTGGTGGTGATGGTGGTGGTGGTGGTGGTGGTGATGATGACGCAGTGGGTCTCAGTAACGCCGTTGTTGAAAGGCAAGGGAAAAAGAAGGGACTGGGGTGGGGGTTCCTGAGTGGATTGCGTTTGCGGTGGTACGTCTCTCTCATGCTTATATCAGATAACAGTCGTTCGTGACAAAGGCACTCTATTTTGGCAAACTTGTTCTTTTTGTCCTTTGCCCTATGTTCCTTTCATTTCAATGGGTGGATAAGATCAGGCCACCCGGTGAGATGGACTGGCAAATGCATGAAGCCGAAAGTCTGGGGGATGCATGCTTATCTCAAAGGTTAATTTGAGAGCACCTGGTAACTTATTTCTCCGAGTTGACGGGTCGATTCGTGATAGGGATCTGACGGAAGAGAGAAGAAGAAAAAAAGAGGCGGCGTAACCGAAGGATAAAATTTTCAACAAAACACATCTATTATATTTACTTTGATACCAGTACCATTTATCAACTCATAAGATCTACAGTATATTCCAATAAAAAACAATCGCAGTGCAAACATACATGCCAAAAAGGACAGACAGTCGTAACGTGTAAAACTCCTTTCTTGGACGTTTCGAGTCGTGCTTTTCCAATGCTTTCCGTTAATCCCGTTTTTTTATACCATGAGCGCCGACGAGATTGGTATGCATAAAGAACATGCATCGTTGCCCGGCAAACAGTGTGTAGATGAGAACAGAGATGAAGAGACAGACTGGGATGTCGCAAGAGGTCATAACTTGCAGACGGGTATCAAAAGCACTGCTCGACTATGACAAGCGACGGTGCGCAAACAGAATGCTCGAAAAGGAAACAGACGTCGGCAGACAGATGACAGCGGTCTGAAACCTAAAGCAGCTGATGTGAAACTTGGTTGGGGATAACGGCCGGGCTAATCATGAAGGATTCACTACAGGGTGGAAAAAGTGTGGTTGACCCCGGTCGTTCGTAGGGGCTCCCTGCAAGTGCCGAAAAGTGGGTCAGAAGGGCGGCTGCTTGCAACCAGGGCATCAATTTCGGTGATGCGGCCGGAGACTTCTTAAGGAGAGCCCTCGCGCCTCGATTTCTTGACCCTCTCGATTCTTTCGTTCCAACGTCTCTTTCCGACGCGGGTCTCAAAGTGGGGAGCAACTTGGGCCACATCTTGGCCTTGACCCATCATGCTACTTCTCATCTTGTTGCGGTAAGCATCAACTATCACAGGTTAGTACATCCGTCTCTGGAATACATGATCGCGACTTAGTCACTTACGAGATTTTTGTAGGAACAATGTCCTTCCGGCGAAGACACGACTTTGGCTCCAGCTCATGCGGTATCCAAGGTCATTGAGAGTAATCTCCTTCGATCGCTTCGAACGAGTAAGCCGCGGCTTCGGTACACGCGCTTCACCATCGAGTGTTGGCACAGGGACAATGGTGGAACCAGCCAAAGGAAAGCTGGGGTCGTCCTCGACATCTGGCTCGTCGGCAAATACCTTGCTGCCACGGGGGCTTGCCGGCGGCGACGTCATTTGCATGGCGAAGTAGCTGCGCGGGAAGACAGAGTTGGACTTGCGGTAAGAGTCTGGCATCTCTTCCATCTTGACCGTGTCAAGAGTAACTCGCACGCGCACTCTAGTTCCTCGCTGCGCGTCGTCAACGAGAATAAATTTGCGACGCTTGGAGTCAGGTAGGTCGCCAAAAATGGCTAGTTTGCGTTCTTCTTCATCTTGCTCCTGCTGCTTTGAGACCGCTACACCTGCCGCATGAGGTGGAGGTGGGGGGTGATTCAATCCGTCGTGAATTGGCGGCATACCACCCGTTCCCGCAGCGGGATCGCTGGCAGGGAAATTGGGATAGAAATTCTGAGTTGTGCGCACGTCCGGGGGTGATTGTTGACCATTTGGCGCTTGGTGGTGATGAGTGTGTGATTCACCGTATTCATTGGCTGTACACAAAGAAAGTTAGCTTGCACGTCCGAACAAAAAAAGGTCATACTTTTTTTCCAAATCATCCCGCGCAGAACAAAACAACAACCATATGTGACTATGTGCGTGTGGGTAATATGCATACATGCATAGGGTAGGTAGTATCGAAAGGGGTATTACATCAAAGAGTGTAATAATGTACATGCAGTGAAAGAACGACAAGAGGTATCATTTAACAACCAACAACAATTACGCTTTATCACATCACATCTGGTGAAACATACCGCTAACATCATCCGGTCCTCCGTGAGGCCCTCCTGGCCCATCATGGTGATGATGCATCTGGGGACCACTCATGCCCATATTTGGTCGGGGTGGTGCAGTTAGTCCGGCAGAGTTGGGAACCCCAGGTGCACCTGGTCCACCTGGTCCAGCCATGTGGTTACCATGTGTAGCCGATTGGGCTTTCCTCGTGGTCATCTTGGCCATTCTGCGCACGCGACGACTCCTGAGTCGCGGGTCCTGGTTGCTGTTCCGCCAGCTGTCGACGGCGCGTTGAATGAGACCACGCTTTCCGCGCAGGCAAGGGTTGAGTTGTGCAAGAGCCCAGCCAACAGTGTTGCACTCAGTCTCGTAGTGGAGACGGTTGCCCTTGTACTGGTCCTTGGCGCAGCAGGCGCGTGGGTATACACAGTTCTCAGTCTTGAAGTCTTGAGGAAGCTCGTCAACATTGACAGACTCAACGTCACAGCGGATAGTGTACTCCATCTTGACCCTATCGCGCGAGTACTCAAAGGCAATCCATTGAACACCGTTTTGGTCTTGTCGAACAACCAAGGGAGTGGTTGCAGGAATGGGACCAGGCGCAGCGTTGGGGTTAACGTTGGGTCCTCCTGGGGGACCTGGGTGCATGTTTGGTGTACCAACAGGAGGTCCTTGAGGTGTCGTTTGAGGCGGGCCTCCCAGTCCTGATGGCGGCCTTTGAAGCGGCGTCTGTGACATTCGTGGCTTTGGGCTTCCAGTCATTCCAGGGGTCTGTGGGTGATGCGGGTGTTGGTGCTGCATCTGCTGGTTTTGCTGATGAGACATGAGCAGAGACTGTGAGGCCATTGGTTGCTGAGGCGCGCTTGAAGGGTGCTGTTGGTAAGGTGACTGTTGGGGTACTGGCGCAGATGCATATGGAGTGTAGTACATGGACTGAGGCATCTGGCTAGGCGGTTGCCCGTAAATGGGTCTGCCATGCTGGTCATGCTGAGGAGATTGAACTGAAGCTGGCGAGTTTGACTGCGGAGTGTGATATGAGATTGGTGGGTATCCGCCCCGATTCATCGTTGCAGCCGCCATGAGCTCTGGGGTTTCTGGAGCAAAAGTCAGGTCAACGCATTCATTTTGATGGAATATACAACGGGGGGCATCCAGGTCTAATCGTCATAAAGGCGGCACTTGCGCGCACGCGTGGCGCGCATTGACATTAAAGGTCTGAGCTGAAGGACCAGAAAAGAAGCAAAACCAACATACCTGACGAAGAATAGTTGCTGGGTGCACTGTTGGTGCTGTAGGGGCTGGGGTGGTGCTGCGAGTAATAAGGAACCTCCTGCTGCTGCTGTTGCTGCTGCTGTTGTTGTTGTTGCTGCTGCTGCTGGGGAGGCTGGGGCTGTGGTGGAGGAGGTGGCGGCGGCCCTTGCTGGCTTTGGATCTGCTGAATGTAGGGCGATTGGTGCTGAGGAGGTCCTTGTGGGGTTGGGTGCTGGGGCGATGGGTAGTGTGCCTGTGCCGGGCTCTGTGAAGGGACCGACTGGTGGGGGGAGTCGGGGTGGTGCTGCTGGTGCTGGTGAACAACGCCGGGCCTGGGATGGTGCACCGGTAGATGATTTGGCGGTGGCAAGCCCTGCGCAGAGTGTGGGTGATGCTGAAAAAATGGACCGGGTCAGTAAGGCTGCAAGTGCAGAGAAAAAGACTGAGCCAAAAAGCAAATGATGAGAGGTAGCAAAAGAAAGGGCGCGGTGGGCAAACGAAGCCCGTATCGTAGTGATGATGATCAGTGCAGGGAGTGGCAGCAGGTTGAAGCTTCTTGGTGATGGTGGTGGTGGTGGTGGGGGTAGGTGGGGAGGCTGTAGTTGGCTGGTAGACTAGGGTGTAAGGGCAGTGATGTGCTGCAACAGGACCTAGGCGAGGGGCAGGGTCTGGAAAAAGACAGGAGGGTAGGGTATAGTTTATAGGATGGGAAGGGCAGACTAATGAAGGCAGGGCGCGACTTTGGCAAGCTTGACAAGACAGCGCAGAGGAGCGGTGGGCAGTGGAGGGCAGCGTAGGGCTACACTATGGAGGCCGGGGTGCCGCTGCTGGCCGTTGCGTGACAAGAGGCGGCGGACTGGCTTCAGAAGAGGCCAGGACAGCGACAGCGATGGTGACAGGGGAGGGGGGGGTTGGGTAGTAGCAGGGCAGCTTGGCGGGAAGGGCGTACCATGTAGGCGAGCAGAGGCGCCGGTGCTGGGGGTGGTGGGTGTTTGTGTGGACGCGGCGTGCAGTGGCTGCTGCAGGATGCAAAGGGCGAGGATGAAGCTGCCAACGGCGGCGAGGGTTTTAGGAACGCGGCTTCAGACGCGCTGGTCGAAACACCAACGGTCGAGAATGCAGAGGGCGCGATGGGGTTGAAGTTGGAAGCGAGGGCGAGGGCGTGGATGTGATGCGGGAGCGAGGGTGGTGCGGTAGGGGTGGACAAGGAGCAAGAGTCGACTCACCATCTTCTGCGACGCTACAGGCGCCTGGTCTTCCTTATAGTTGCGGGCCCTATCTGGGATTTTTGGCTGCGACATTGTTATGATTGCGCGGTGGGAGTCGACGTCGAAGGATCCGGGCAGCGAGGGTCCGGGCGCTGGTGCGATGGACGAGGATTGCGAAGAGATGCAGTAGCGTGGCCTGCGCAATTTCAGGCGCAAAGCAGGCGGCGCTAGCGACGGCTAGAGAATGGGAGCGAGACCCAGGGCAGGCAGCGTGTGAGAGAGTGCGAAGGCGGTGGGGCGGCCGCGGTGGAGGCGGTCGTTAAATCAACTTGGAACAGCTAACACGGCTCCCGACGCCGACCCTGTCCCTGGTCTGCTGCACGCTCGGATACACGTCCTGTTTCGAGCGGGCTGCCCGGCTCTACCACCAGGGATCGCCGGCGACTGCTGGGCCTGCTGCTGCGTACACTCCTCCTCCTCCCTATGCCTCTTTGTCTGCGTGCGCCGGCGGTCGCGCCTTTTGGGTGCCCTCACGTGACTCCTTCACTGCCACTGCCACTATCACCTCCTACGGCGCGTCTCAAGTGATGGCGGCCACGCCTGCTCGAGTGGGGAAGACGCCGGCGGCCATGGGGCGGTCAAGGCAAGCGCAGCTTCTATTTTCAAACTCTGCCTAGTGCCTTTGCCTGCTGCCCATGCCGGCGTATGCCAAACCACCACACACGCGCTCACCTACGCCCGCGGCCTCTTCCTGTCCTGTCTTGTCTTGTCAAATCATAATATCGTCGTTCCGCTCCCTCTGTCCGCACCCGTCTTTTGGTCGGGTCTTGCCAAGCAGGCGCACACGTCCCGCACACACAGACGGAGGCTACTTACTACTATTACTACACATACCCACCCACACCCACACCCACACCCACATCTAGCCTGCCTGCTGCCTGCCTGCTGTCTGCCGTCATGGGTCGTGCCTGCCGCCCTCCCCCTGTCGCTCGGCTAAATCCTTCAAGATGGGCAGTCGCGACCCCACGGTACTTCCCTTACTCCCATGGCCGCTGTAGTAAGCATCCCAGCACCATAGCATGCTAGCCCCGGCCCTGCTATAGCAATGCACCATGCGACCTTCATTTCGCCCCTGCAGCCTGTACACACAATCCTCGCACTCAGATCACAGCTCGCACCCGTCGCGGCCCTATCAGACGCGTCACTGACCCATTCTCCCACAGTTTTGCCGCGTGCTGTGTGTGGTGTGTATGTGCGTGTGTGCGTGTGTGCGTATGTGTGTATGTGTGTGTGCGCCCTGCCCTCGAGTCCAATTCACCGCCGCTAGTCGACCGTTTGAGCAGTTGCACCACTCCGCCGCCCCGCCCTCTGCACCGCCATTGGCCACTGCTGCCGGTGAGGGCAGAAAAACACTCGCTCCCAACGTCGCGTACGGCGACTGGCCGATGCACGCCCGCATCCACCAACCGCCATGTACCGCACTCGAGATCGGCCACGCGATGCTCGTCGCGGCAATGCCTCTCGGGAGCAGCGTCATGGGCGGCCTGGTCCAATCGCCGCTGATCGGCCCTGGGACGTTGCATCTTACTCCTGCTCCCTTTGCGGAACCATGACACCGAACACAAACATCTGACCTCAGGGGCGTGGCCGCATCGTCTTCGGCCCATCTTCATGCCTGCCCCCGTCAGCCCTGTCCGCCATCCGCAAATGCCCGGTCATGCGGCTATGGGACCAAGTACGTAGATTTGCCTGTTACGGGCCTGAGTCGATGCGTCTATAATAAGTTAAATTGTCATTCATGCTCAGCGCGCGCACTACGCCTCAAGAAACGTTACTGCAACAATGGGGGCGAATAGCCGCCGAAGCCCATCGTAAGAGCAATTCCATTCTGCTGCACCGCTCGAGCCGATCCCAAAAGCCCGTCTCGGTGCATTAACTGCTTCGTCTCCCTACTTTCCCTGATTGCACATCTAAAGCCTGCTTTTTTGTTTTGTTTTTTTGGGGGGGGTTTTTTGGCCAAGAGACGTACGGGTGCTGACGGCGCCATGTACGCATGTAGTTACCTACATACAGACACAGCAATGCGCTGCATCCAGGGCCGACCCTCCTTCGCCGTCTTTGTGTTTTTGTGCTTGACAGGCTTCGAGAACGGCTTCCATGGTAAACACTGCGCGCGCCGTCCCATGTCGTGAGTAACCCCTCCCTGTCGCGATCGCGGACATGGGACCTGGGTTCGTAAATGTTCCGAGCGAGGCGTTCGCAGTGCGGAGAAACCCTGGGAGCATGCTTGCTGGCCTTGCTCACGACCAGGGAGATAGGTCAGGTACCGAGCGACCATCAACTCTATTCCAACGCCGCTCCAAACTTGATTGTCGGGCACTACACAATGCCACTGCACAGCCGGTGCACACGGCTGGCGCTCGCGGCCGTGTATGCGCTCGATCCAAAGCGTCAACCTGATGCCGTCTTGCGCATTCTACACTCGACGACGATAATTACCCTCACCTTGTGCACGCCCAAATCTCCCTGAACGCGCTCAACACTTGGTCCGCCACGGCGCCTCTCGACGCATTGACGGCCGGCCACGCCTGCACTAGTCGCGCAACATCTGGCAGGTCCAGTGTCGATCTTGTAAGCGACCTTTGTGCGCACGCATGCCGTGTTACATCGGCTTTCTGTTCATAGTCCATTTACGACGGTTAGTCGTCGCTGTTCTTCCACACTTGTAGCGCAAGCCCATGGCCTGACGGGTGGCGTGCATGTCGGGGCCCATCAGCTGGTTTGGCCCATGGAGCGACTCGTGCACATCGCTTGCTCCCCTGTTCCACCGCATCCTCGAATCCTGCTTGTGTGACGTTTGCGAGAACGCTCGCTCGCTAGCTGGCAGTCTAGTCTTTGTCCAATGCCCGTCTTTGGCAGGCTGGGCTGGCCGCTGCCGTGCGGATACATGGCTGACAGGCCATGGGCACGCTTGATCATACCTGACTCTCGTCGTGGCCGTTGTCCACCCGCGGGAAGCAGGGGTGCAGGCCTGCTCAATAACGGTCGACGATCACAATGAACGAGCTGTGCGATACTGCCGCACATGGATCCGACTCGTCCCGTTGGCCTCCTGTCTAGCGCAAAAGGCTGGGAAAAATCGCTACACACACACCACATACCACCCACTACCATTACCACTACATCCCGCTGCGCCTACCGCATTCCCCGATTCGCCCTACTTACATAGGCACATATGTACTTATGTGCATCTCCGGCTTGCACAGTATCCTTTAGACCTGCCTTATCTGTCTTTACTCGAAAACCCAAAACCAAGGCTATCGCCCCAGCCGCAGTGTATACATAGCGGGAGATTTACTGCTTATCGAGCAAAAAACCTTAGACTCGATCCATCAGGCAAGTGATCGACACGTATGTAAGCTCATCGTCACAACAATGTTTGCAATAATGCGATCCGGTGACGGAAGATTTCTGCCCACGGACACTGTCTCGTAAACAAGGATAGTTAGCAGTAGGCTATGGTGAGAAATCTAGGCCTCTATCGCTTCACCATACTTGCGCCAACAGACACGAATGAACAGCGACGCCGCGACAACTCGTCACAACGACGTTGAAAAAAAAGAACAGCTTGACAACTAATCTTGGTAACGCAAGACCCCAAGCCACGAACCTGGAGCGAAGATCCCCTGGGCCCCTCGACCTTGCTTCCCGCTGCTTCCCCTTGAGGGTTGTTGCCATTGCAGCCTGGGAGGGTGTCCGATCCCCCAACTTCTAGTACTAGTCGTACTGACCGGGGTGCTTGTTTCGCACGGGAATGCCGAATACGATGCTCTGCGTACTGCAATATGTAAATACGTAGCTGTGTCATTATGTATGTACATGCGTAATCAGATGAAGAGGTCATGACACGGCCTCCAATTTCGCAGGCCATGTGCGAAATGGACTAGACCTTCACTCTGCTTTGAAATGGCCATGCCTCCAGCCGAATTTTCAGTTGCGAACGTTACTGCATAAGCGGCATTTCTGACAGGCAGCGCCACGCGGTTGATTGGCTCGACATATGCCGGCTTAAATCATGAGACGAAGTGGACCGTACCATCCCAGCCGATATGTCAGACTTGCGACAAGGTCATGCTGGTCTCCCGCACATACCCTGTGCATACCCTGTACATACCACGCCGGCAAACGCCACGGATTCGAACGGACACTTGGTGGCAGTGGGAAGATTTGGCCATGGGCTGATTGCTGCAGCAAGTCATCGACGAGGCCAAGTAGTCCTTTCAATGATGTCAATAAGCGCTAGCTGCCGAGTCGCTGCAGCAGGCTGCGACAACAGGATCTGGCCCGCCTCGGTCCACCAGCCATCTAGACCCATCCCCGAGCATCCTTCTCTCATCGCACTCGGTTTGCTGCGATACTCCTTGCAGACTTCAACATGGACTCTACAAATGCTTTGTAAAATGGTAAGAAGATATACTGCCTGCCCAGCGTACGGCAGTAGACGAAGCTGGGCACGACAACCAATCACAATGTTTTGCAGCTACTAATCTTCTGACGATTAATACCGGAGCGTATATTAGAAACTCATCGCGTCATGATTAGTCGTGCGCCATTGACTGAATACTGAACTCGCATTTTTCACATGCTACACCCACCGCATTAAAAACTGCGATACGGCCCTCCTTTTCTTTTGACTGCCTATCACGCCTTCTACACTGGCTTTGGGGCGACAAGATGGCAATGCCCCACTACCACTGGTCAAGATCATGTTGTTTCTTTTCGCAAAATGTCCCTCGACACCGCATTGCATGCGCCCCTCCTGCCTGATCCTGCAAGAAGCAATTCATCGGATGCGTCGCATGGCTGATTCGAACCACATTACATTCGGGCCTTTTGATGAAAAGCAGAGCGCGCTCTCCGCAAACAATGCCTAAATCAAGTTGACATCATATTGTCTTCGTCCTGGGGTCCGAACGGTGCTGGTGACTGGTCTCTGCCTGCGTTTCACGATACTAGCGGCCTTCTAGCAGCCTTCTAGAATGCGTCCTTAGTAATTGTACTCGCCCATGTCTACTTACGCGCTGCTCGAGTCGCTCGCATTGCTCGAGTCGAGTAACCTCACGCGACAGCCTCAATCTCCTCCCTTTTCCGTTTCAAACTGCGGCATCCCATGCCATCATCCCGTCCTTGGCGAATTACCTTATCTGGGTAGTATCGCGAGTCGCGACATCTAAACGTACATGTAAACGGGATCAGGGCCAATATATTCTCAGGCCAGCACTAGCTATTGCGCGGCCTGTGCAAAAGGACAAAGCGCTATAGTTGATGCTCCTGCAAGAGCGCACGTATTGCTTGGACGTCTCACAGACGTGATCTTCGCCTTGTTCGCTTTCTACTTGGAGCGCTGGTTGCGTATAACGTATAACAATACACCAAGCGAATCAAATGGCGGCAATGCAAAAGTCATTCCACAACACCTCCAACACTTATTGCAGGTGACTGGGAGACTTTGATTCCAAATCTTTTTTTCTACACTCCCCTCACCTCTGTTTCCCACCACAATGCTGAGACTGTTGCATCCTCAGGATATGCAAAGATAGGCTCATCAAATGGTTGCGCATAGTCGCAAGAGTACGCGATACACTAGATGAATCGGACGACACCAAGCCTCGGGGAGGGCTATTTTTAAGGTTTCACCAAACGTTGATTGACATATCGGAGAACGTTCTCAAACTCGCGTTTCACGATCGGGGAATGCATTGCCAGTCCAAGCAAAAAATCGCCTGACCCCTCTGAAGAAAACAGCTCAGTGGTGGAAACTGGGATATTGCTGGTAGCAGCCCGGTATAGGCGACCTGGAATTTTGCTCGACTAGGTTCCCCTAACCATGTGCGGGATCGAGAATCGTCCGATCTTTCCTTCCGTCTGTACGAGAATCCCGTTGGGTATTCATCGGAAGTTACAACTGTCGTGTCCAACTGTATACAGGGTTGTTCCCCGGATGCGCATCAAAAGAATTGAAGTAAATCTTGAGCGTGGTGCAATCATAGTTCCAAACAGAAGCAGACACAGGTGCGCGTGACCCTTTTCACCTTGACGTCCTGTATGAACGGCTCGGTGAAAAGGGCATTTGGCAACGCACGACAGTGACATATTCTTGGGGCTGTGAAGACTGCATCTACGCGCAGCCTGTTAGGCTTCGAGGAACATTGCCCCGTCTGCTCCATTCTCTTACACTCCAGGTGCCGAAACAAAATTATCATCAGGGCATTCGTGTCAATTTCTCAATGTACCCAGACCCTTTTGTCTCCCCCAATTCTAGTACCCACAAAAACTAAACAGTCTCAATAGCATGATGACTTTTGGGTATGCAACGGTTCAGCTCTAATTTACGATCGACCCTTAGTGTCGGGTATACCGGTACGCAAAAATTACCACAAGCTGGTTGTTTTTATCCTTTTCTTTTCCCTTCCGCTCCCACCTGATATCCTTTGCTATCGGCCCAGCCAAATGTACGCGTCACAACCCCCGCTCAAGTTGGCCCAGCCCGATTACGCGGAACTGAGTTTTACCAAGAAGATCAGCAAATCTGATGCTATCATTCGGGCCTGCCGCGCAGTTCCGAGGAGAGAACCCTTGCGCATGGACCCACTGTAAGATGTTAAGGATAGAACAGAGATAGAGAGAGAGAAAGAGAACGCGAAGGAAAAAACAAGTGAAGCGAATGACACGCAAGTGTGCGGGGAAAGGACAATATGACTTGGACAATCTACGCGCAACCATTGGCTGGTATTTGTAGCAGCATGTTCCTGGTCAGTGGGATAACCCATCCATCCAGCCAGCCAGCCAGGCGCCTATGGGGGGCATAAACAAGGCATATTCGGCAGTCTTTTGTGGGGCACCCGACGACATCGACCCTCTCTTTTTTTCAGCCCATCAGTCAGTTCTGTTTGTCTGACGCAAGCAAGTCCAAAAGTAAGTAATCAAAGCGAACGGACAAGCAATCAAGGAATCTTTTTGTCATCTACGCTTATTGAACAAGCTTCTCGGGGGCCATAGTAAGCAAATTTTGGCAGGTAAATCTAAGTTTCCTACAGCCATTCATCATCCTTTCCCACTTTGTTGGGAATTAGATCTCGTCAGAGGGTTCTCGCTCCGTCGTGTCGAGCATGGGGGGGGGGGGGGGAGGGGGGAGGCTGGGGGGGGTTGAAGGGGAGGGGGGAATGTGGAAGGGGACGAGCGCGGCCTGTCTCGGGCCTGTTTCTGGTCTCCCCCCTGCCCTGTCAATGTCAATACCGGCAAGTGTGGGAATGGGCTTTTGCTTCCTTCCATCCCCAGTGCCCATCATCAGCAAGGCCCAAGGCCCAAGACCCAAGGTCCGGCTAGGCTATTGACCATGGACATGGGGGGAGGGGGAAGGGGAGGGCATTATGGCACGATTTGACAGCTGATATCCGCCGTGTCATCGGGCCTTATACCCCCCGCCTTGAACAAGATAAACCTCGCTGACTTTCCCGGGCCATGTGCCGATCTTACAGCCTGGGTCTCACTGGCTCAAAGATCATGGACAGCGAGGTTTGGGTTGGTATTGGATAGGCTTTAGCCTGTGCTCCAACCCCCAGTCCTCCCCTTTGTCCGGAGATTTACTCTATGCAGTAAAGGAGACAGAAGGATGCATGCATGCCTACTACGTACTAGCAACAGTGTTTCGAACCAAACCACTTTTGTTGGCAACTTAGTTCTCCAGTCTCGTTCAGAAACAGTAGGAACACTCAACTGCTTTGGCCCCTCAAACATTCCTATTTGATTACTCCTTACACAATAATGAGGAACTTGGAACCCAAGCCTCTTGGCCTTGTAGCCGCCCAACAAATAGTCATACATACGTGAATCAATCCAGGACTGCAGAACACGTGCATGTGATGTCTATCTATCTATCTACGTGCCGAGCAAAGCCCGACACTTGTGTGTATGTGTAACCCTTCAACACAATAATGAATCCATAGCCCTACTAGTATGTAACCAAACACTTCACCCTCTCTCATCATCCCCCTATCCCAATCTACACAGTCACACGTATACTATCACAAATTACCCCAACATAAACAAACTTCCATATTCCCCCCCATCTCAACCCACCAACCCATACCAGCCTAAACTCATCGTCCCATCATCATACCACCACCCATCCAAGCTCAAGAACATTAACTCGCACCCCCTCCCCCGTTCCGACCTAGCAACTTCCCAGCCCAAAAGCCCAAGATCACCCCCTCCGCACCAAACAGCCGACCGTCTCACACTCCCCGTTTCCGCATAACCTTATCCTTCCCCCCTCCCCCCCTTTTTCTTTCTTCTCAACCTTATGGGTACTGGGATGGGCGGGTCTAATCCTTGTTTTTTTTTTGCTCATGGGTCCGGGTCCAGGTACAGGTCCAGGATTGCTTACTTACTGCCTCATGTATGGAAAAGGGAGAGCTGAGTATGTGGATGGGGTGGGCTTGTGAATAGTACGGGTTTTGTACGAGAGAGGGAGAGAGGGAGTGGGTGCAAGAGAATTTGACTGATGCACTGGGGAATACACACACACACACACACACACACACATAGAGAAAGAGAGAGAGGGAGGGAGAGAGAGGATGCCACGAGTAAGAAGGGGTGTGGTGAGGTAGATGCGTAGGTACGTGTGTATTTGTGTATGTTTATGTAAATGTTAGCTAGATGATGGGAATAGATGAGTTGTTGAAGTACCAGTGGGCTACACAGGGGTAAAGATGTGTCTCAGCAAAGGAGGAATTCATGATGATGTTTGCGTTGAAGAAAAGGAGTTTTCTGAGGTTTCGTGATGTCGACTAGCTTTTGTTGCGTGGCATGAAAAACTTGCAAGTGGGTATCTGGATTCCCGACTCTTGTGTACATGTAGGTGATATATGTGTGATGTATGACAGTATCTTGTACAGAGCATAACCGGGTAGAAATGGATATCTGTCTGTTCTACATACTTTCATAGTCTTTTTTCTCTCTTTCTCTTTAATTAATTCAATAGAGGAGAGGGGAATAGTATGGTTCTGTGCTTTTGTACTGTTTTTTGTCTGTAGTTGAAACGTAAAACTATCGGGGATTACAGCTGAACAATTCTTTTACAGGAGTTGAGCTTGTCTGAGAGATTTGTGCGAGATAGATATGTACTTGTACTTAGATTAAACAGCATTTCTAATATATTGTGCATCAACTGTTTTGTGGTATGTCTATACAACGGTTGTTAGTGTTACAAAAGGTAGTTCTATGCATCTACTTACTATGCTACCTCTTAGAAAACCAAACAGAAAAGTATAAGTTGCAATCTGAACAAGAAAAGAATGAATAAATGCACTATAATCTTATTCGCAAAAGAACTAAATTGTTCAATTTTCATTCTACAGAATTTAAATCAGTACATAAATAAACATATCACAACAAGCAGTATGTAAATTCATATTGACCATATAGAAACATCATAAAATTCATATCAACATACATCAGCCCGCTTTTTTTGATCAAACCGAAAAAGGAAACCAATACCACATATATACAATCACGCCTCCTTCTCCCCCTCAGGCTTTTCAAACTCCACCAGCGCAGTCCCCGCCTTACACAAATCGCCCTTGCCATGCACAATCCTCTTTACAATACCCTGACTTGGACTGCGAATCACAGTCTCCATCTTCATACTCTCAATCACGACAAGTGCCTGATCCTTCTTGACCTCTTGGCCTTCCTCAACCTCGACACGGAGAACCTTGCAGGGCATGGGGGCAAGAACGCTGTTGGCGACGTCCTTGACGCCGAGAGCCTTCTTGGTCCACTCGGGTATGGCGAGTCGGAGGCGATGTTGGCGGCCGAGGTGGAAGAGGATGATCCGGTCTTCGTCGCGGACAAAGGTTGTCGCAAGACGGGTATGTGGGTAGAAAGAGGTTATTGTGTTGGTTGAAGGAGAAAATGTAGATGTGACGTTATTGTATGTTTTGTCGCCCACGGTAATGTCGAATTGCTGGGGACTTGTCTGGCGGATGGTGACTTTTGTTGCCTTGGCTTCGCCTTTGCCGTCAGCGGGTATCTCGACGAGATTGAAGTCGCGTTGTTGGTAGGCGGTGCTGAAGCCGAAGCCAACAGCTGTTACGGGCGGTCCCGTCCATACGTCTCCTTTTGACGCAGAGATTTGCTGAAGAGCGAGACCCAGTGCGGCTTGACCGTAGACTTCTGGCGTTGGAGGCTCAGGCGTAAAGAGTTCACTGTGATGCTTCTGGATGTATCCCGTCTCTACGTCACCGGCGACAAAGTCTGGAGACACGCACATACGCTTGATAAATTCGATATTTGTGACGGGGCCAGCAACTTCGTACTCCTCGAGTGCGGCTCGCAGTTTTTGGATTGCTGCTTCGCGCGTAGGGCCTTGGACGATGAGTTTGGCGATCATGGGGTCGTAGTGCGAAGACACTTCGTCGCCAGCGATGAAGCCAGAATCGATGCGCACGGTAGAGCTGGGTTGGGGTGTCTTGAGATGAAGCAAAAGTCCAGAGTCGGGGATGAAGTTCATGTCTGGGTTCTCGGCGTATATGCGCGCTTCGATGGCATGTCCTCTCTCCTTGATCCTCTGCTCGATTTGTTGCTGAGTAAGGGGCAGTTTTCCGCCCTCAGCAACGATGAGTTGCCACCTTACAAGATCTTCGCCAGTGACCATTTCAGTAACAGGATGCTCCACCTGCAGTCTGGTGTTCATCTCCATGAAAAAGAATTCACCCGTGTCGTTGTCGAAGATGAACTCGACGGTTCCCGCTCCTTCGTAGCCCACGGCAAGGGCTGCCTGCTTTGCCTTCTCCCAGATATCCTGCCTGACGGCCTCGTCCAAATGAGGGGCTGGAGATTCCTCAAGAATCTTCTGGTGTCGACGTTGGATACTGCAATCTCTCTCACCCAATGCGACGCAGTTTCCATGCTTGTCGGCGAAGACCTGGATTTCAATGTGGCGCGGCGTGGTGATGTACTTCTCGACCAGCATGACTTCGTCTCCAAAGGAATTGCGCGCTTCTGATTTCGCAGAGGCTAACTGATCAAGGAACTCGCACTCCTCCTTGACGATGCGCATGCCCTTGCCGCCTCCACCTTTGACGGCCTTGAGGAGCACGGGATAGCCGATGCTTGCTGCTTGTTCCTTGAGGTACTCTGGATCTTGGTTGGAGCCATGGTATCCGGGAATGCAGGGAACGCCAGCTTTGGTCATGATGTCTTTGGACTCACTTGTGCGTGTTAGCTAGCATGGCTATATTGGATGGTCAGCACGCACCTCTTGCTTCCCATGGACTCGATTGCTTTCCACGGGGGACCGATGAAGGTTAAGCCCGCATCTGTACATTTTCTCGCAAAGGTCGGGTTCTCACTTAACTGTGGTGCCCATTAGTGTCATGCCGTGTCGATGTTTGGAGGGACGTACGAAGCCATAACCCGGATGTATGCCCTGGCATCCCTGCTCCTTTGCAATCTGTATTATGCGATCGCCGTCGAGGTATGCAGAGGGATCACCGAGGTTGACGGCATAGGGCGAGCTGAGGGCATGCTGTGACCGGGCATCGGGGTCTGTGTAGAGGGTAGTCGTTCGGATGCCGTATTCTAATGCTGTGCGGCCGACTCGTCTAAGACCATGTCAGATGTGATGCTTGCTCGTTCACAGCATGAGGCTTACAATGCAATTTCTCCACGATTTGCTATGAGGACAGAAGTAAGCGACTTGGGTGTGGGCGCAGCGGTGGAATTGCAACGGATGCCATTGGGAGCAAGCAGCTGGCGCGAGAGGTGAGTAGACTTGCGAAAGGCACGCATGGTCACGAATACAGTCTATGGAGCAGAGGAGATGGACAGATTGACTGCTTGATTGACTGCACAGCTACAAAAAAGTAAAGCACATGTGGTGCTGAGCCATGGATATGTGTGAGGAGCCTCGGTGTCGTGTTAAGCCGCGTAGAGCCGGGCGACGTCAATACGCGGGGAAGAAGCACGCGCGAACGGGAGCGGGCAGTCGCACTCCACGCTAGCAACTCAATGGGGAAGGAGCGTGGGTGACGTGGGAAAGTGCCAGCCAGCTCACTGTTGCTTGTCGCCCGTCGCGCTTTCCTCGAGAATGCGCCACTCATCGTCGCGCTGATGGTCCCCGTGCGCCTGAATGCGTCGTCTGCGCACTCGCGTCATAGCCTCCACTTGCTTTGACTGCACCCTCGACAAGCACACGACTCATCTCTAGCCACTATGAGCGACTACGAAGACGACTACGATGACTACGATGCTGAGTTTTTCTACGTTGAAGATGAGTACATGGCAGCCGACGACCTCGCAGAGCACGCCGTAGCCTCGCCCCCACCGGCTACGTGCGGCGACGAAGACATGGAAGACGACTGGGACCGCTTCGACTACTTCAACGACCTCGAGTACGCCTCCGACGGCTACGATGATACTACTTTTCAGCCTCTCGATGTCAAGGGCGCAAAGGCGGGCTCCAAAAGGAAGCGGCCGGTCCGCCGTCCAGCTAGGAAGAGCAAGGCCGACACCAACATAAGTACAGGCACGGAACCCGCTGCGCCAGCTCACTCGCCCGTTGTCTGGCGCTCTCAGGCAGACCGCGGCATGAAACCCAAAGCACTTGAGGACAACGCACAGCCATATGCCCTGTTCAAGAACTGGCGCGAGAGGCTTGCCAACATACCAGACTGGGCAAAGGGGTCGCCGCCAACCTCACCAGGCGCACCGTCAATTCCATCAGAAAAAGGAAAGGGGGAAATGGCTTTTGTTACAGAGCCCGCGTCGCCCCCTTACGACGAGGATGAAGAAGAGGGCCACGACGAGGCTACGAGCGAACAAGGACAAGGCATCTCTCAGGAGGCTCTTCTAGCAGCCTTGCAGCGTCAACTTGCTGCTGCCGGTGGCCCACTAAGCGGCATGGATCCCCAACAGCTGCTCGAGTTCGCCATGCGCATGGCCGCCGACCAGGACGCAGGTGACGACATTGCAGGCGAGATGGCCGATGCGATGCTCGAAGGCGAGGACGAGGAAGACGATGGCAATGCCGAGGAAAAGCTTCTCTCATGGGTAGCCCAACAGCGAAACGGCAACAAGGAAGTCGCAGAAACCGACTCCGTACGTGCCGACGTAGCCCCCTCTAGCAAACGACCCCCCACGCCCCCTCCCTCAACCGCCCCTCGCAGTGTCTCCGCATCCCAAACAGACACCACTCCTTCTGCCCCCACACCCACCAGCCTACCCACTGATTCAAAAATCCCAAAGCTCTCCCGCAAACGCAAAGCCGACGACGAGCCCTGCACCGATGGCCCTACAAAAACAGCAAAGAAACGTTCTACGAGATCCTTTGATGCGCCCACGGCAGCTAGTCAGGCCAAGGCTGCTCCGGCGAAACCTGCTACGAGATCGAGAACGGGTCGGCGAGGTTGAGGGTTTGGGGAGCTATACGAAGTCTCGTGTAGGGAATGGCATGTGGGTCTGATGAATGCGTGGTTATATTTGATACTTGATATGAAAAATATGAAAAACAGGAAGAGCTCATGGCATGAACGCCCGGTATAGGATGGGATAGGGATAGGGATATGCGTAATGAGCGAGGAATTGATTATTATCATTCCCTTTTGTATTATTAATTTTTCCTTTCTGTTTCTTTGTTTGATTTCTGGGGATAAGGATGCGCTGTTTGATGCGCTGCTCGTCACGATTGGGCATTTGACGGATTTTCCCTCCTAGGGGCTTTTGGGAGAGGAGGGGAGAAGGGCGGGGGCGTGGCGCTATATTTAATTAGTTATACCCCATTATGCTCACAGTTATTTGAATATGAAGCCAGTGAATTGGCACTTCTATTGCGTACGAAAATATCCAATACAATGATAGTACGAGGCGTGAATCAGTGTGTTGAGTCGGAAAATACATCACTTAACGTATTCCACCATCGAGAGGGCCACTTTTTCTTGGCACCACCAACTTCACGTACGAACAACAATGCCACAACAACAGAGCGCAATACTAATCCAACAAGAAGGTCGAGTTACTCTTGCTGTTCAGGCCTATCGTACGGGCCAGTTTAAGAGTATGCGAGAAGCTGCAGCAGCCTAGAACGTGCGACATTAGTAGCTCTCTCTGCGGCTTTGAGGAGTTATATTTTGACCTAATACGCAACCAAATTGCCGAAAACTAACTACAACTGAAGAGCAGACAATCGTACGATACATTCTTGACCTAGATTTACGAGGGTTGCCCTCCGACTTTGTGAGGTAGCAGGTATGGCAGAGAAACTACTACGCGTACGAGGTGGCAGGCCTTTAGGTAAGAACCGGCCAGAACGATTCGCAACGCGTTCGGACGAGCTTAAAATAGCCTTTAATCGGTCAAAAGACCGCCAGAGAATACAGCAGGAGGACCCAGAGGTTATTAACGCGTGATTCAGGCTCGTACGAAAGACAATTGAGAAGTATTGAGTGCTTCTAGACAACATCCATAACTTTGATGAGACTGGGTTTCAGATGGGTGTAATTGGCTCAATGAAGGTAGTTACAGGTTCAGAACGTCGTACGATGCCTATACTTGCTCAGCCAGGCAATCCCGAGTGAGCTACAGTCATTCAGAGTATCTGCGCTGCTGGATATGTTACCCCGTCATTTGTTATCTATAAAGGACGCGTCCATATCTCTGCTTGGTACAAAGAAGTAGATATACCGTACGATTGGAAGCTCTTAGTATCAGAGGATGGCTGGACGAACAATGAGCTTGGCCTGGCGTGGTTAAAGCACTTTGATGTGCACACAAAGACGTGTCAGGTGGGGTCGTACAGGCTGCTCATCCTTGACGGCCATGAGAGCCACCTAAACCAAGAATTTAAGGACTAATGTCCGTCCCTACGTGCCGGGACGCACAGTCTAACGGGACGCTTTTTCTTTCGGGTGCCCGAATTGTACCCACCATGCTTATAAGTTGACAGGTCTAGCATGCATCCATTTTGCAGCTCTTACTCTTTCAGTGCATCAGCCTCTGACGCTGAGAGGTGTGTTATTGACCATGCTGTCGCTCATCTTACCAGTGCCATCTATCGACTCTCCTCTAATACCCTCTTGTTTGTTCGCGACGGTGGAATCTTTTACACAGCTCAGTGGGCTAGAAAGGAAGCTAAGATGGCGAAGATCAAGACTGTGTACTCGAAAAGTCGACTTAGGGTGAGGAGTGTGCGTCCCGGCAGTTTCTCCGTGCGGACGTCAAGATTGTCGAAACGCATGGGATCAGCCGTGCGTCCTAAGCGACATTTTGCAGCAGTAGCGTGCTAAGATGTCTGCGAGCCGTATTGCGTGCTGTGGCTAAGGACCCTAGCACTAAGACCTTGCCTTATGCAGCTCTTATTCCTGATCTGTAGGCAGCTATATTACCCAACACTTACTTCTAGTAGTTATATAACTAAGGTTCTTTGTCACGCTGCGTAAGTTTGTTGTGCAAGGTTAGTTAAATCTCTTTACAAGACACCCAGAGTTAGTAGAATTAACTACTCCGCGTTACTAACTATAATCTAGATAAGTTACGGCATGTAGCTTTAAAATCTATATTGCATCCGAAGATAAAGTTATAGGTTCTTCTTGCTACACTCGACTCGCCAGCTATGCAGCGTGTCAAGTGACGACTGTGTGTTAGGGTGCTGCTCGCCAAGGACCCGCTGACGGAATTGGAAGCATTTTTCCATCATTGCAAGAGTCTCCTCGCGGCGAGCTTGCGACTGCAGCGTGAAGGCGAGATTGTTCATGCTGGTCAGTGTGTCAGGATGCTCGCCGCCAAGTACTCTCTTCCTCTTCTACATCACTTGCACCTCTAACTCTTCAGCTTCCTTCCACCGCCCTTGGTTCCAGTACCTCGACGCTAGATTGCTCATGCTAAGCAGCGTGTCAGAATGCTCTTCGCCAAGTACTCTCTTTGTCGTCTGCATTACTTGCACCTCTAGTTCTTCGGCTTCCTTCCACCGCCCTTGGTTCAAGTACGAAGGAACGCCTCCCAGCCTTTTGAGACGAGTTTTTCGAGGTATTTACGTCCGATAACTGCAAGAAGGCTTTTGAGACAGCAGGGCTAGTCCCTATCGATGCGCAAAGAATTATCGATCGCCTTGACGTGCGCCTTCATACCCCACCACAAGAAGCTCAGCTAGAAACACCCTGGCAGTCTAAAACACCTAGCAATTCGTACGAATTTGGACCACAGTCGAACCTTATATGAGGATCCTTCGTACAATCACCAACTACTGCAAAAAAAGGCTTCTCAAAGCTTGTTAAAGGAGCTGAGGAGATGCTGCATGAGAATGTGCTCATGAAGGCCCGTGTACGAGAGCTTGAAGAGCAATTAGCAGAGGTAACAAAGCGCCGAGGGCGTAAAAGAAAGCAGATCCAGACAGGCGGAACACTAGGCTTTGGTGCAGGAGCATCATAGGTAGCTGAAAATACTTCTGCTAGTCGTACGACATCAAAGAAGGCGCGTGGTGAGAGTAGTCAAGAAAGGGCCCTGCCAGGTCAACGGCACTGTAGAATCTGTAGGAGAGCAGGCCATAACGCTCGTACGTGCCAAAAAGATGTAGAAGAAGATTTTTTATCGGAAGCAAGTGAGTCGTACGACGCATCTATAGCTAGTATAGAGTAATTCAAGTTTTCGTACATGAAGTTCGCAATGCTAAGAAAAAGTGGCCCTCGGTGGTGGAATATGCTATATCAACTCAAACAAAACAAACCACATCACAAAAAATCATGCGTGTACAATACAAGAGTGGTATTAAGAACGCTACCAAAAACAGCCTAAAACTACAATCCCTACCTCTTCCTTATTCCATCTCCAATCTTCACGCCCCTACCACCACTTCCTCACCACTACCCCTCGCACTGTCCCGCACCCCCTGAACGGGCGCCTTCCTCTCCCCGAAATTATGCAACCGCTCTCCAATAAGATAGACCTCATCGCGCACAACCAGCCTCCAGCGCACAAGCAATCTCACAACCGCCGACGAAGCCCACATAAGCACGATACTAACACCCACAGCCGGGAAACTAAAGCGCCAAACCTGATTCTTCGTCGCCTCGCTCGCACCACGGTACATTACTCTGGTTGCGAAAAACGCTATGCTAGAGGGGATAGCGATAGCAACGAGGAAGATGGCGAGGATAGGGAGTACAAAGCACCTAGTAGCAATTCTCGCATTGGGATATAGATACCCGTCACGCACGACGGCGGCAAAAGCGCGAGCAGGACGGGAATTGCGATTTGAGAAGATGAGTCTGGCGGCAAGGCGCGAGTACAAGAACCCGAGGGTCCAGTCTTGAATGAGGTGCACTACGTGCGGTTCTTTGGGGCCGAGGTAAGCGTGCAGGGGCATGAGGAAGTAGAGCTCGAGAATGACGGCGAATAAAAAGGGGATGGCGAAGATGATGCTGGCCCAGACGTATGAGAAGCGGAGGGCGCGGCCACCCACACGCGCTGTAGTGGCTGCGACGGTACGTAGGGTAGACATGGGGTCTGGGAGACGTCTATTAAGGGAAGAAATGAATTTTATGGCGTGATAGCCCGAGTAGGCGATGCTGGCTAGGGTGTAGACTCCGAGGGAGAAGGCATGGATGTCGTTCATTTCGACAGTTGGGGGGAGGAAGAGCGAGAAGAGGTAGCGGCCGAAGAGGAGAGGCAGGATGGTGACGCTGACTCCCGACAGGCCCATGAAGATCCAGATCGTGACTACGAAGCAGAATATGCGCAGGCGGAACCATGGCGGTATGAACACCATGGATACAAGATCAGAGTTGTGCACACCCCCTTCGTTTTGGCCGTCCTTGCGCACATTGTTTCGATCCACTTCGACAAAGACAGGCTGACCCTTGGGAATGCGGGTTTGATCTGAAGATGGAGCACGCACATATCTGCCATCCTCGCCTTCCTGCTCCGGAACCTTGTCGCCAAAGAGGAAATTTGAAAGGCGGAGGAAACCGGCGCACTTCTGGAAACACCACTTGTAGATGGCGTGTAGGCCCTCGCTAGGCTTGTAAAACTTGATAATTACTGGTGTGAGGAAGTTGTAAAAGAGGAGGTCAAGCGGGAACTCTAGCGACGGTGCTTCGGTTGTCCAGTGGATTGGCAGAACATTGGAAGTTGCCCGGCTCAGAGTCCAAACCACTCCTCCGAGACAAACAATGACCAGTGCGCCGTAGACCAAAGCACTAAAGGCAATCTTGCGAAGCTGAGTCGTGACACTGCGCTCTAGAACGTCACGGACCGGATGGAATGTAGGGTCATCTGGATCGCGGATGAAGTACAGGACACCCTTACGCATAATCTTACGGCACATGGAGACAAAGAGTGCAAAGTGGAACATGTAGCAGGTGCCGATAAACCAGTGCACAAACCCAGATGTCCACGGACTTTCCCTAGCGAATTGCCACCGTGTGTACAGCGTAGCATTCTTGAAGAGAGGTAGCATGGCGAGATCGAGGAGCAGGCCGCAGTACAGTGGGAATACCAACATCTCGATGCTGATGATCAAGATTACCTTGAGCACACCACCAGCTTGTTGTAGAATATCGGAAATGATGCGTTCAATTTTCTGTCCTTGCTGTGATGAGCTAATGGGAGTACCGCGTTTGAGGTACACTGCACCAGCCAAGGCGAAGAACCCATAGCCAGCAAGAATGGCAATCAGGCGATCGCTAGCTGTCCAGTAGTCCATTGCGGTATACGCGGAAGTCGTGTTGTGAGTCGGATCCAGATCAAGAGTAATCTTGTATGATTTGGAAGCCCATAGCCATGACAGCAAGGCGCCACCCCGTCCATATGCAGATGTAAAGGTGTTTGTGACGAGAGATGGCAAGTGCCCGGCAACCCTCAACACAAGCTTAGGTAACGAGTCTGCTGATATTTCTTCAATGATTGCATTTGCAAAATGGCTAGTCTCGTTGAGCGCGAACGAAGTCGTATTTTGCAGGCTTCGCAAAGAAGCATGGGCATTGACTGAGAGTCGGAAGGAGTCGGGTCCAGGTGATAGAGGTGACTCCATGAACATTTTGCTGATACGAACCATGGAGCTCTCTGCAAGAGAATAAGCTGGCGTTGATATTGTGCGAAGTGGGACCTCGACCGCTTCCGAAAGTTTACCCCAGGAAAAGAGCTTGACCAGACCAGATATGGCAGTAGAGCTCCAATACGTTGCGCCAGCCACGACAAATAGAGTGACATCAACAATCAAGTCTGTGATGGTGGCGACTACTTGCAGAGGTAGCTTGATGAAGAGCGAGACAGGACTTCCCATGAAGAGAATGACAACCTTACCCCAAAGGTAGGGGAGCCAAACTGCACAGGCCAGTGTTGCAGAAATCAGTACTGCGCTGAATAAGGCGTTCTGGAAAAGACCAACCAGGGGCCCTTGCATGCCAATGAGTTCGAGTATGCCCTCCAAGTCCTCTGCATCTTCAATTGCCTCCTGGTCATTGACATCGATACCAGCCTGCGCAGCGGCAGCAGCTACCTCAGCATCCTGTGCAGGGGCATTGCCGTGGTCTCGCGCCTCGTTGCCCATGAATGGGACAAACGGCGCCTCATCTGCCAAGTCACGAACAATGTGCTCCTCATTACCTCCCTCATCAGCTGCCTGGGTTGCAGGCGCCACGTCTCCAAACATCCAGTCCAATACGCGGTTTACCGGGTTTCCTGGGGCTTGAGGGTCTGCGGGCTGGACATGATTTACAGGTGTAGGGGACTCATCTTGATGTTCCTGGTCCTCCTCAGCTTCGGTTTCTTCGTCTGCGGTCAAATTGTGCGCGGGGTGACTGGCATCAAACTCTACTTCAATAGTGGTGTTCACCGTAACACCGTTGTCCGAATCAGCGGTAGTGCTTTCAGACGATGAAGCGGATTCATTTGATGCGTCTTCGTTCGATGCTTCTTCGTCACCATAGTCAACAGCTTTGGCTTTCCCCTTGTCGTGTGCGTGCTCTCTTTCCAGCGCTTGGTCAGAGTCATCCCCCACAACATCAGGAACCTGTTGCCAACTTCCGCTACTATGGTTACTATACTGCTCGTGATCTGACACACTCCCACGCTCTTGAGCTGGCGGTCGGTCTCCAGCGTCATTTTCCCAAGAACTGGGGCCCTCGTCCGCATCGCCAGCGACCGGTTCCGGCGCTTGTGGCAGGTTCTCGAATGACCAAGTGTTGGCCTCTTCTAGGCTGCGACGAATCTCTGTAGCAATGAACGAGCGGTCGCGTGCTGGCATGTTTGGCCTTGACCAAGATGCAGACGAATCAGAATCTGCTGCATCTGGTGTAGAGCTCGAGGGCAGGGGAAGTGACGAAGTACGTGCGGGAAACGTTGAGCTATTAGCTTCTTCTTCTTCATCCTCAGCCTGGTTGGCAGACTCTCCAGCACTCATCGCTTGGCGAAGAGAGTCTTGAAGATTTTGAGCATTCGAACCATCCTGGTTGAAGGTATCGGCGAGGCCATTGGCCGATTCCGATTGCAAGATTGCTCGAACATCATCTGACAAACCTTCGCGTACTAATCTTCGAACCAAGTCATCACGCTCCCTACGGAGCGAAGAAGACCGACGCACCCGGCGTATGGTGGGATCTGGGGCGTCGAGCTCTTCGGTTTGGGTGTTGTTGTCGGGGAAACCTGGTTCGTCCTCATCATGGTCATGCAGCTCGTGAGCGTCTTGAGCGACCTCGGCATGCAGAGCGTCTAGAGCATCGTCCAACTCATCTTCATCAACCGCAACGTCTTCAACATGAGCATCATCGTCAAAGATTGCACCCTGCTGTGCAGCAGCATTGTCGCCAAGGGCAACCATGTTGATTACCGGTTGCTGCTGGACAACCCATTCTCGAATGAGAAATACCAAGATGAATGCGACTACTACAAGCAGAGTGATGATTTGACCTTCAATTACATCGATGATAAACCGATTGGCTGATTGGGATTGGAACCAATTGAAGAAAGGGACGTCGGAGAGTAACGAAGGGCTACGGACACCGAGAGGACTTGAGGTGATATTCGATGCTGTAGTATTCTTCTCAGAGACGGACAAGATGATTGGTTGGTCACTTTGGGGCAACTGAAGGAACGGATACGGGGCGCCAATAAAGAAGCGTTCTGCAAACCTCCAGAGCATGGACTGGGTAGTGGTTTTGTTGTTGGATGTGAGGGATACGGATGCTAGGGAGCCGGAATTGTTCCTGGTCTTGGCATTTTCAACTGCAGCCCGGATCGTGCTTAGTTCACTGGGGGAGAATCGGCGGATATCCGGTGTCTTGGCCGTGTCTATGAATATTTCTCGCGACCAACCGCCATCACCGACCCAGAAGAGGCTGCGCCAGACTACGCGCATGCACCAGGGAAGCAGGAATAGCCACACGGCGCCTACGAGGACACCGCGACACCAGGTGACAAACATGTTGAAGACGTGGAGAGTAGCGCGGTGGATGAATACCGTCGTGGGTATGCGATTGGGCATGTTTGGGTGGTATAGCTTGGTGAAGCGAAAGGACGTCTTGCACAGCTCGCAGTGCTTCTTCTGTGTGTGCGAGAGCCATTCCATCAGACACTCCTGGTGGACATATCGTATGCTGCCGCTGCATTTGCAGGGGAAGAAGAGAGGCTCTTCGGCAGTGCCTTCTCCACGGCAAATTCGGCAGGTATCGGCTTCGTCTCTGTCGAATGTTCGTGTGTCGGGCGAGTCGGGGGCATCGTCGAACGGCCCCGCATTCAGAGGCACGGCATCGGTAGCCATTGCTAGGTGGTATTAAAAGGTGTATACGGGGTACAGGAGAGCGAAGTGAAGTCGTCAGGGCAGTGTGCTTTCAGGCAGGAGCCGTAGGGTGAGGTATCTCAAGTAGTCATCGGGACTAAAGTGACGGACAATGGTTTCTGGCTGCGTCGCGTGCCGGTACGCGGTGGAATAACAGGGTAAGGCTCGGCTTGTGGAAGCAAGCAGAGTATGGAAAGAAATATACAGACAGACAGGAAAGGGAATGGCGTATGGAGGGGGTATGATAGGGGTGGGTGAGAGAAGGCGCCAGAGTGGTGAAGGCGGCGGCAGAGGACACCGGGCGGAAGTGGTGATGTCGCCGCCGGACCCTTGGGAACAGTCTTGGCACATAACCCCCGGCCACCACAACGGCTATGTACTACGCTACCTAGTCACCTTAGTGCCTGGTGGGATGCTCTATCACTGCACACACTATGTACATTTCTTACAAACAAGCATGGGGTCTTGTTCTGGCCCGACCCTTAAAAGAAGCCATGCTGTGACGAAACATCGGCTATTGGCACATGCAAACGGCCCATTTTCTCGGTGCACGACGAGCGTGGGCGTTACAGAGCTCGCAGAAGGAACAGCAGCAGGGGCAATCTGAGGCACTCGCACCCGCAGCTCCCTCTCTGCCGTCGTGACACAGATACACATACATATGTCCTCGTATCCGCTGTCGTCCTGTCACGTATCACAATAATACCCGTTGCCACAATCAGCCCGCATGCCCAAATCCTGATCTTGTTCTGTCTCTCTTCCTGCGCCCGCACGTGCAAATTACATCACTGCTGCAGCTCGGTTGTGCTGCATCCCCCAACGCTAAACAGACAGGTTACGTTGAGAGCGGCCATCAATTCCATTCTCCCTCTATCCACAATCCACCAAGCTGCACATTTCTGCTCCGTTTGGTGAGCAGCTTGATTCGCACCCGCCGCTGCAAATTGGCTGATTCGCAGTGTCCAGAAGCCGCTCCGCTCCATCGTCGACTACACGCGAGCATGGCCGCCCAGGCCAACGGAAGGGCAAAAAAGTCCAAAACCTCGCCAAATGGCAGTGCCAATGGCTCCGCCGGCGCATCTGCCAATGTAAAGGCGAAGAACAATATAGACCAGGCCCGCTCAGCCCGCTCAAGAAAGCCCCGGCGAACTCTGATGGGAGCCTTTACGAGCATGACAGCACGGCTGACAACGTGGTACCTCATCATCACCCTGTTGTTCCGTTGTCCCAAGTCCATCACCCAGCTGCACGATGACTCTCCCCGCGTGTGCAAACCATACATCCAGACTCGCGACTTCGCGGCGCCCTATCTCGACCCCTACTACGAGACCTATGTCGTCCCCCAGCTCGACAAGGTCAAGCCCTACACAACGCCCGCCATCGCCTTTGCACAGGAGCAATACGTAACACATGGTGCACACAGGGTTGAGCTTGCGAGGAAATATGCAGAGGCTCAATATGAAAAGTCCATTCGTCCTCAGCTGCAGAGCGCTCAGGAACAGGCCTGGGCACAGTATGACGTCCACCTGGGTCCCCACGTCAAGAAGGCGACCGACGCCATTGCCCCCCACTACAATGACCTCAAAGTCAGCTCGGAGGAAATCTACCACCACACCCTCTTCCCAGCCTATGAGCGTTCTCTTCCATATCTCAAGCAGGGACATGCGTATGGCCACCACGTCCTCGTTGATATCGTCTGGCCCCACCTTCGCACTGCCCAGGAAACGGCCTGGACTTTTGTCCAGCGCAGCGTCTGGCCCCAAATACGCATCCTGTACGGTGACAATGTTGAGCCCCAGTTAGTCCGCATCTCCGAGCGACTAGGTCGCTACAATGACCAGCAAAAGATGGAGTCTGCCATGTCTGCTGCTGATTCGCAGGCGGCTACCTCTGTGGAATCCAGCAAGCATACCCCCACCACGGCCAGCTCTTCCGCTTCTGTTGCCTCTCCCAGCTCCACCGAAGGATCTGGCTGGGGTGTCCTTGACGACTTCTTTGGCAGCGAATCTGCGAGTACAGCCTCAAAGGGACTTGAACCAAAATCTTCAGCTAGCGTTAAGCCTTCTGCGCCTAAGCTCACCAAGGCCGAGCTGCAGGAGAAGCTTAACAACGATCTCCGCCAGTGGCAGGACAAGTTCACTGCCGCCGCAGACAAGGGTGCCGAAGATCTCGAAGTACGCGTAGAGGAAATCACAAGCAGTAAAATCAACGATGCTGTTAACGGTCAGGGCAAGGCTCTGCTCATCAAGCTTGAGGAGACTGCTGATGCAACCATCGCCAAGCTCAAGAGCTACGTCAAAAAAACCGTTGCCTCTCTCCCTGAAGACGCCTCAGAAGCCGACCTAGAGGCTGCATACGATGATTGCAGTAAAAAGACCCGTGAATTCGGCCTTACGGTCAAGGAACGCGCCCAAAATATCCGTGACTGGAAGGTGTCGTACGACCAGGAGACCGACAATCTAGTGAAAACTGCAGTAAGAAGTACTGTTGAGGTTCTAGAAAAGATCCATAGCCTTGGCCTTCAAGAGGTTGGCATGCGATGGGTATGCTGTGGTCCCAAGAAGTTAACTCCCTAACGAACTCTGCTAACAAAGCATCATAGGCATGGACTGATGGCGTCACATACCGAGACTGGCAAAACTATCACAAGTTAAAAAACACGCTCACTGAATGGCAGGGTGAAGTTGAGGCTGTTGGGTCAAGACATGAAGGCCTTCGCGTTGCTCACGAGGAAGCTAAGAAGCTTGAGGACAAGGCCATGAAGATTGCATCGGACATGGTCGCAGAGTTGGTTCGCCTAAAGGACGTTTCCAAGTCAAAGATTTGGGCTGGTGATATCAGCGATGATTTCTCCGACAAAATCTTTGCGCCTCGCATCCGAAATGCTGCCCAACAGGTTATGGAGAATGTTGAAAAGGCATCAGGTCACGTTTCTGAAGCTATTCAAGGCAGCTCTACCCCACTCAGCGAGAGCATCGCCTCGTCCGCCGCAGAAATGTACTCGGATGCATCCTCTCAAATATCTGAGGCTATCCAGGGCAGCTCAACACCGCTTGCGGAAAGTGTTACATCCTCTGCCAAGGAAGCAGCATCTGGGGCATCATCCCAAGTTGCTGAAGCAGTTGAAGCAGCCTCAACCGCACTTGCTGAGAATGTAATAGCCCCTGTGGGGGATGCAGCGGTACAAGCGTCCTCTGGGGTCTCCGAAGCCATCTACGGTACACCATCATCTGAAAGTGTGCTGTCTCAAGCATCTTCTGTAGTCTCACAGGTAGTTGATGAGGTTTCTGCAAAGGCTTCTGAAGCCTATGAGGCGCCAAAGAAGGTGTTTGGGGGTGCCAATGCCCAGATCCTTGCTGAGGCCAAACAAGTCGTATTTGATCAGCCTCTTGACGACGACGATGAAGATGGCACATACTCTGAAAAGGTACAGGGAGTATTAGCGGACACAGGGGACCGAGCTGCTCAGTTGAGTCGTGCGGTTAGCGAAGCGCTTCTGGGACCATCAAAGACGCAAGGCAGCATCAAATCAGCCTCGTCAGTTGCAAGCGAACAATACGCCAAGGCACTCGTCGCTGCCTCGAGCGTGCTATATGGAACTGAGAAGCCAGCTGTTGAGAAAGCTACCAGCGTCGCTGCAGACAAGTATGCACAGGCCGTCACTGCAGCATCGTACGCCATATTCGGCACGCCAGCTCCCACTGCTGTCATTCAGACAATTCATATCGAGGCGAGCTCACGCTACAATGATGCTGTTAGCGCTGCGAGTAAACAGTTTGAAAATGCCAAGGCTCAATTGTCCATCCTGGTTTCGGGCACGCCCCAACCTGCACACCAGACAATGCTCTCGTACATCGAGAAAGCCTATTCCGACTCTATTGCAGCAGCGAGTGAGCGTTTGTCAAACGCTGTGCAGTATACCCAGTCCGTAAAGGACTACGCAGTTGGCCCACAACAGGGGTACTTTGAGTCAGTTTCCTCCATTGCTGCGTCCCGGCTCTCGGAAGGTCTGAGTCAAGCATCCGCCCAATTCCTTCCCCAGTCGACTGGTGTTGCTGATGGGGCTCGACGACAGTACTACGAGGCTATCGGCCTTGCGCACGCCCGGTACTCTGAATTCGTTGACGCAGCTTCAAGTGCTGTTAATGGCCCCCCCCAACAAGGTACGGTGGGGTCTCTGGTTTCAGTTGCTTCGGCCTCAGCTGCTTCTGCTGCTTCCCACATCTCTGATTCAGCGGAGTCAGCCGCCTCGCAAATTAGATCTAGTGTCATCGGTTCGGAGACACCCTGGACTGAGTCTGTCGCATCGCAAGCCAGCAAGAACTGGGAAGCGCTCATTTCACAAGCAAGTAACCAAGTCTACGGTCAACCCACGCCCTGGGCACAGTCTATCTACTCTCAAGCCGGTGCATATGGCGCACAGGCTACCGAGGCTGCTGCTAAGCAATACGCTGATGTTCAGGCTCTGATTTCCGAGCTTGTAGTTGGCAAGGAGCCTGATTTCACGGAAAGCGTCATGAGCCGTTTTGCTTCCGCATACTCTACAGGTCTGCCCGCCGCTATCGCGTCTGCCCAATCGTACGCTAGCGACAGCTATGATGCGGTGACTGACGCAGCTGCTGACGCATACGCCTCTGCTACTTCCGCTGTTGGCGCAATCTTTACACCTCCAGCTGTTATCGAGGACGTACTAAGTCAGGCCAGCGCTTCTTTAGATCTGGCTGTCGAAAGCGCGTCTATTGCTCTGTATGGAACGCCCAAAGGTGCCGCTGAACAAGCCAGTGAGTCCGTGGCCAGCGTATACTCATCTATTCAATCTCAAGTCAGCGCCAAGGTCTACGGAACCCAGGCAGCTCAAGACAGCGTCTCAGTGGCTGCACTCGCTGCACAGGCGGCTATTAGCGAGGCCATTTTTGGTACTCCTACCGCGGGTGACTATGTGGCTTCCGTCACTAGCAGCGCTGGTAAAGTATACAGCTCGCTATCCTCTGCCGCCAGCTCAGTAGTGTATGGCCCCGAGCAAGGAGCCATGGAGAGCGCCAACCGTCGCATTGCCGATGCCGTTGCTGCTGCCAACAGCCGTATTTCAGAGATGTACGCAGCCGCCTCTGCAAGTGCTGAGGATGCAGCCAGCAGTCTATCCAGCGCTGCCACGAAAGCCACGAAAGCCGCAAAGGATGAGTTGTGAGGTGTCACTTTGGCGTCTCTGTGATAGCTTTGCAGTAGCCCGACGTGACCGCCATTTACACAGTGTGTATAGAACGTATGGAGAGATGAAGAAGTGCGTTGTATGGGGAGGAGATTTCCTTTTTTTGCAGGGCTCTAAGTACCTTCGAGGGTAGTGGTAAAGCGCTCACACGTTACCTACTACACTTTTGCTATGACACGACATGAATTGTACCATCTATATCTATCACCCCCCTCTCCCTCCTTTTTTTCCCTAAATTGTTCCTCGATGGACATACAAGTCTGCAAGTAAGGAAAGACAAAGAGAAAGATAGGGTTCAGTTGATCTGAACCAATAAGGAGTGAGCTTGGGAACTTAGGAAACTCGGTAGTAATGCTTATATCATGTAACCTATGAAGAGGCTCCAAACTACGGATTATTCTAGTCATGCTTTTTTTGTCTCCAATTGAGTATGGGAGTGATGGAGGAGGGGGGGAAGTATAATGATATAATGTCTGGGATAGGTGAACCGCTCACAGTGCCAAGACCCAGCCAACTTTAACCATACTACCATTATTACACGCGATGCCACAACCACCGCAATGCGCAAAGCACTTTAAAAGAACCCCAAATACAGCTTGCAATACTAACTATTCAAAAAGACGCGATACTTAGCTAGCGACGTGCTGCAGCACTGTATAACGTTTCTCGAAGAACTCTTAGTGATCGACTTGCTCGAATCTCTTCTCGACAAGATATCCAGTCCAACTCAATGAGACTCGTTGTGACAGAAGAGGAGACCATTTTGAACATATTCTGGACCTTGACTGGCGAGGATTTCCAGTACGTCTCTCTACTGTCAAAGATCTTACTGATTCTTTACTGGCTGCTCGCAACTGTGAGCCTGTTGGCCAAAACTGAGTTAAGTCCTTTGTAAAGCGTCGTCCAGAGCTTCAAACAAAGTTCAATCGAAATTACAACTATAAGAGAGCCCTTTTTGAGGATCCTGAGCTTGTGCAGGGCTGGTTCCGCCTTGTACAGAATACTAAAGCCAAGTATGGGATCCAGGACAACGATGTATACAATTTTAAGGAGACGGGCTTCATGATGGGCATGCATAATGCGTCAGCAGTAGTCACAGCCTCTAAGCGTCGATTAAAGTCGAAATCCTTGCAGCAAGGCAACCAGGAGTAGGTTACTAGCGTGGTTTGTGTCAGCGCAGCTGGCTGGGCGATCCCACCCTTTATCATCTTTCAAGGCAAGCACCACCTCTCTGTCTGGTACAAGGAAGAAAATCTGTGTATGGATTGGGTTATTGGGGCCTCTGGGAATGTCTGGAAGATAAATGAGCTTGGCGTAAAGTGGCTGGAGCACTTTAACAGGCATACAAAAGAGCGTACCATTGGAGGCTATCATCTGCTTGTTCTTCACGGTCATGAGAGCCACAACTCGCTCGAGTTCCAGCAATACTGCAAGAAGGCAAAGATTATTACTCTATGCATGCCTCCATACTCTTTTCATCTACTGCAGCCACTTGATGGGGGCTGTTTCTCGCTTTTGAAGAGGGCGTATGGGCGCCAAGCCGAGGAGATGATACGCAACGGGATCAACCATATGACGAAGATAGAGTTCTTGACAGCTTTCCGGCAGGCCTATCACAAGACTATTGCAAAGGAAAATATCTTAGGAGGGTTCTGAGGCGCTGGTTTAGTTCCACACGACCCAGAGGTGGTGATATCGAAGCTTGATATAAAGCTGCGTACATCAACACCACCTGCTGTAGAAGATCTGCCCTGGCTATCGCAAACCCCAGGCAACACCCTAGAAATAGGGTCACGATCGACGCTGGTGAAGCAGGAGATTCAGAGGCATATAGATAGTTTACCATCAAGTATGGTGGTTGCTTTTAAAAAGCTAGCTAAAGGTGCTGCAGTTATTGCGCAGAAGTTAGTGTTGGCACAAAACCGCAATGCTGAGCTTGAGGCAGCTAATCAAGCCGCTACACAACAAAGACCACATAAAAAGAAAGCGAGCACAGAAGGGAGAGACTCTAATAGTTGAAGAGGGACAGAGGTTGGCAACTCTAAGAGAGTTTGGGGCGCGTAGTGATGGAAAGAATGTAAAGAAGAGAGCGCGTGTTGAGGCAGGTGAACTATCGCAAAGGCGCTGTGGACGGTGTGGTGAGATAGGGCACAACTTGCGCACCTGTGAGCTAGACGCAGAATTTGATTCCAAGTAGAATAGCTTATTACGATTTCTATTTATTATTGTGGTTGAGTTGTAACAGTCATATAACAGTCGTGAAATTGGTGGGGTCTTGGCATTGTGAGCGGTTACTCTATCCCATACGTTTACTTTTTTGTTGTTGTTCCAATCTGATTCATTGTGATTTTATTGGATTGACTACATACATACACGCACACATGACGACGTGCTTAATGCTCATTTCGTTGTCCCATTTGACATCCCATCGTATCGACATTACGGGGTATTTTCCACCACATCCACAATACCTTCTTTACTCTCGAAAAAAAGCAAAGACCTAGAAAAACAATCAATCATAAGAAGAAAAGGAAGAAAAAGGAAGTCGCTTCATCCCAAACGCCAAGAACACCCATACCGTTCCTCCCAACACTTGTTGTTGAATCGCTTTAATCACTATCACTCAAACTATCCCTTCGGCCCACAGCCCTCACCCCCCCGCGGCGATACCCATCCATGACATCCCTACTCCCCCTCTCGCGGCGCGCATTCGTCGGCACACCAACCTGCGAGACACTTTCCATGGGATGCACGCTACCGGCCTGACTCAGACCGGGGATATGGCACGGATAACTCATGTGGCCGTGGGCATCTCCATTAGTGGTGGTGAAGATATCCGAGGGAGGAGGTGCAGGACGCGAGGAGCGGTGCTGTTTCCGGGGTGACTCTGAGGGAGGACGGGAGCGGGATCCGGAGGGTCGGGGGCGAGATGAGGAGGATGGGCGGGCGGAGCGAGAGGAGCGGTCGCCGCGATCTTGGGAGGGGCGGGCGGAGCGGGAGCGGGAGCGGGGAGCGTGCTTGTTGGGGTCTGTGTAGAGGGAGGGATCGGCGTTGGGGCGGTAGTCCGAGTAGTAGCTTGATTCTGTGATTTCGGTGCGGGCGGTGCGGGAGGTTTTTGCGGGGGCTTTGGCGGAGGGAGAGTCGGGGTCGTTGGCCTTGACGCCGGTGTAGACGGTTTCGGTATCGTCGCCGGTGGTGAAAGAGTAAGCGGCTGAAGGAGGTGCACGGCGGGGACCATTGGGGCCCTTGCTGGTTCTGGTGGGAGCGCGGGTTGGGGTGGTGTCAACGACAGAGGGAGCGGTGTACTCAGTGTAGGCGCGTGTGTACTCGGATTCAGGTGAGTGGTACTCGATCATGGGGCGGCTGACTTCGGCCATTTCGGGGGCTTCAGAGGGTGCACCGTTCTTCTTGGATCGCTTTTGCTCGTCCTTGAGGCGTTTAGCTTCGGCTTTCTGTTCTTCCTTGCGGGCTTTGGCTTCGGCGGCTTCCTTCTTTGCGGCTTCCTTTTCAGCGGCCTTGGCCTTGCGCATGCGTTCCTTTGCACGTTGCTCCTTGGCCTTGGCTTCTTTCTTAGGGTCCTTTGGTTCTTTCTTGACGAGGGGAACATTACTGGAGACTTGGGAGCCGCCGACTTCAGAAGGTTGAGAGCCAGAGTAGTCGGTGTACTTGCCATCGCCGACACGGTTCAGACCACCAACACGGGCAGCCTTCTCCTCGCGGTACTGACGGAGCTCGGGGTCGTTGTAGTCGTTGGTGTGGTTGCGGCGGTGCTTCTTGTGCTTACGTCCGTCACCGCCACGAAGGCCGGCCTGGCCTTTTTCAGCATCGGGGTAGTCGCTTGCAGTGATGGTAGTCCCAGTCTCATCCGTGTAGCCAAGATCGCTCTGAGCACCAAAGTAGCTGCCGCCGTGAACAACACTGCCACCACCGAGCCTGGTGCTCTTGGTAGCATTGGAGAGAGTCTTGCCGTCGGGCCCCTTGCGTCGCAGCACTGTGGATTTGTAGTCCTCCCAGTCACCCTCGCGCCATTTGAAGCCGCCATTCTTGGCCCAGAAGAAGAACCAAATGGCCATAAAGGCCATTCCAATGCCAATGAGAGCGAACAGGGCCTGAAAACCAGGACCAGCGAGATCAAGCGGTGGGCGTGCTCCAGCCGAAGCAAGTTGCTTGTACGGGTCTTCACGCTTGGCCAGAGACTTTGCTTGCTGCAAAGCATTCACAGCCATGGGAGAGAGTGCATCGGCAGCAATCTCGGGATGGGGCGCCATGGTGGGCGAGCCGGTAGTGTTCGTGTTCTCAGTGATACAAGATGGGTTGTGTCGGACTTGAAAACAGCGAGTGCAACTAGCAACAAAATAGTCAGGCTGATGTTCTAGCAGAAAATAAGGATGGGTAAGTTTGTGTGGTTGTAGGGGTTAGGAGAGGAGCAGTCCTGGCCAGGGATTTTTGGTTTGGCTGGAGAGGTCAGTAGTCGAGTGGCTGGAGAGGGCAAATGCAGGTGGTTAGGAGGAGGCTGGGGAAGCGAGCCGACGTCACGCCTCGCCCAAACAAACGGTTGATGCAGCAACAGCACGTTCCCTGCCACACCATTGCCACGCGGCAACCAGTAATTGATGAGAAGAGAACGCCTAGACTGCGGTATCGAGGTACCATCACGATTTACTGCGCCAATCATGACTGCAGCCCATGTAGCGGTCGGCTTCATCGTTGTCACTGGCGACCGCTCTTTCGCAGCGGGTACTACGGCGGCCCATGGCACCCTGCAGGACCGTAAGGCCCGTCGCGGCAGCCTTAGATCTTCCTTTGCCCAACATTTTTCATTTTTGCTACCATGGGTTTACTACATCTCATATTGACGGGTACGAAGCCCTGCAGAAGGAGTTCAGGGATTTGGCGTATCTCACTGTGGCTTGCCCACTCCACCTGAATCAAGCCAGTAGCCATGCGCAATGCGAACCGCACGTTGACATGTGCATTCTGTCATCTGTCAGCCTGAGAATACTGTTCTGCTTTTCTAGACCAGATTTTTTTCCCCATTTCGCTAGAAATGTAGATTCTGGATTTTGACATGTCTCAAGGCGTGGGGCGTGTGGTTAGTCGTCCAACGGCTTGGTTCGCAGTCGAAGTTGGAACGTGCTCGAACATCAGCCATGTATAATAAATATCAATTGTCTTGAAAATGTACATACTTTAAAACAAAAGGAGTCACTCAGCTCCTTAGGCATTTTCAAAAATGGCTACACAAACAGAGGAGACTATGACAGAAGCCTTTGAACTCCGCCAAAGATCCAAGCCCGTACCGATTCCCTACCCATCAGAACCTCCTGGAGAAACTCCATATGTCAACAATGGCATGTTCGATACCGAATCATCTCCATTACCTCCGTCATCCACCCCCAAACCGACAACCCTACGCACTTTTCTCACAATCTTGACACCATCTTTCGTAGGATTCATGGCAAGTTTCACCAACGGCATCATCACCGTCGGCCCCCCAATCATAGCGCGCTCCATCTCTCTCGAGCGATCTCTATTCCTATGGCCTTCATCTGTCTACGGACTGACGTCGGGTGCTGCCTTACTCACTGCAGGCTCTATTACCGACATTGTTGGAGCCAGGCTCGTTGAACTTACTGGTATCACACTACTCAGTACTCTTACCTTGTTAAGCGGATTCGCACAGTCAGGCGCTCAACTCGTTGTTTTCCGTGCTCTTCAAGGTATTGCATTGGCGATGCATCTGCCGGCTTCTGTGGCTATAATAATGGGGGCTGTGCATTCTGGAAGAGCGAGGAACCTAGGGTTTGCGTGTCTGGGATTTAGTCAACCGCTTGGCTTCGCTGTTGGTCTTGTACTCAGTGGTCTTATGATTGAGAGAGCAGGATGGAGGTCGGGCTTCTACGTAGCTGGAGGATGTACTCTAGCCATTGCTGTTGCTGCTCTGTGAACGCTGCCAAAACTACCGTCTCAGACCAACAACGGTGTAGTCGCTTTATCGAAGAAGGCGGGCAGGGAGATAGACTGGGTTGGTGCCATTATTTCCAGTGGTGATTTGGTTATTCTTGCCTACGTTCTAGCGTAAGTCACAGCACCGCTTGATCCATCCCTACCTTCTACTCACAAAATATAGCATCATTAGCGCAGACCTCGCAAGCATCCGTTCAGCCTCGACAGCCTCCCTCCTCGCCATCAGCATCATCCTCCTCGCTGCCTTCCCACTATGGATGCACTACCGCGACCACACCGGCAAACCAGCTCTCGTCCCAAATAAACTCTGGAAGAACCTCCCCTTCACCAGCACCTGCATCATGGTCGCGCTATCCTACGGCGTCATGAACTCCATCGAGCTCTTCTCCAGCCTCTAGTAAGCCAGACCACATATCACCTGCTATAAATCCAATCGCTAACCAAACCTAACAGCTTCCAAGAAATCCAACACACCTCTACCCTAACAACCTCACTCTACCTCCTCCCCAACCTCACCACCGGCGTCCTCTCAACATCCTCGTAGGCCTCTTCATCCACCACATCCCCGCCCGCTGGCTCGTCGCCGGTTCAGCCCTCATCTGCACCTTATCGCCGCCCCTCATGGCTCTCGTACCGCCATCCTGGAGCTACTAGAAACTTGCTTTTTGGGCACAGATCTTTGCACCCTTTAGCGCGGACGTGTTATTCACCGTTGGTCTCATCATTGTCAGTGATAATTTTCCCGGCAAAGACGCAGGCGCTGGCGGGCGTGGTTTTCAACACTGTGGCGCAGTTTGGTATAATTTTGGGGACGAGGAGTTGTCGGGTTGTGGCGCTGGGGGTGCAGGGTCCAGCTGGTGGTAGTAGTGGGGATGGGCATGGAAATGGACATGGTGGGGGGAGTGCATTTGAGGATCAGGACGAGAGGGCTGTGTTGAAGGGGTATAGGGCGAGAGTTATTGGCTCATGTTTGGGTATATGGTGGTGTGCATGGGGACTGCGGTTGTGGGGTTGAGGAAGGCGGGTAAGGATGGGCTGAAGAAGGAGTGAAAGGACTAGAATACCGCCTCCATGTACTGTAATCTTGTATGTATTACTTACCTCGCACGCCGCACTTTCAGCACCTTCTCAGCCCACATTCTGACATCGATCCGTACTCCAAGGCTACACCCGGTTATTCCATCGCTAAAGGGGAAGGTCATATACCACTTCACCAATCGCGTCACCACTACCTCTCCAGCTTCCACAGCATACGGCCCACACATACAGTATCCCCCGCAAGTCATTCGCACGTCGCGGGCGTAGTCTACATGCTGCGCGTTACCCAATTTGGCAGTTGGCTGGCTTGCTACGGCGCAAATCCCCTGCAGATCACCATCTAGGCGCATAAGGCTTGACCTGGCCACCCAGGCTTATCTCGCAGTAAGCAACGATATTAACCACCTGTCAGCCATGCCCCCCAATAACTACACAGATTATGCCAAACCAGCTTCCTGAGCAAGGTTGCTGCCCCGGCCAGCGGCCAAGGCCAGTCGGGCAGGTGTGAGGGAATGGTAGGCTGTCCAAGACCCAATGTGGAATGAAGCCGTCGTACTGCATCGGGGCGGCAACGGGGGGTATACTTTTGTCATGGGAGCCATTTTATTGTTTCGAGGCGTTTATATATATTTGAGACGGCTGAAGCTCAATTTTTTCTGTCCTCAGGCCACGCTTCTCCCTCTCTTTGTTCTCCCTGTCTTCAATCTTGCAGCCAGCCATGAAGCTCCTCAGCGTCACCCTGGCCTCGCTGGGCCTCGCCTCCGCCGCCACCGTTGCCAAGAAAGTAAACTACGACGACTGGAAAGTCGTCCGTGTCAATGTTGGTGCAGACGCTGCTAAGCTCCAGAATGTGATGAGCAAGCTGCAGCTTGAGCTGTGGAAGGGCAAGCCTGCAACTAGCGATGTCGTCGATGTCATGGTGCCGCCGTCGTCGGTCAAGGACTTTGAGGCTCAGACTCAGGGTTTCGAAACAAAAGTCATGCATGAGAATCTTGGCCTTTCTATCGCAGACGAGGAGAGTTTTAGCATATATGCCGGTACGCTTGCTTCCCGCCCAGTAAATTGAAGAGGTGACGTAGGGTGCTAACTCCGTCAGCTGGTCTTGCACCAAACGCGACATGGTTTAACTCTTACCACAGCATTGCCGATCACATGCAATGGATTACCGATCTTGCGGCTGCATACCCCAAGAACGCAGAAGTCATTTCTGCAGGCAAGTCAGTTGAGGGACGTGATATAAAGGGCATTCATATCTGGGGTAGTGGCGGTAAAGGGTCGCAGAAGGGCGTAGTATGGCACGGTACTGTGCACGCACGTGAATGGATCACTACAATGGTAATTACAACCCCCCCCCCCTCCAAAAAAAACAGAACTCATAATGAAGAATCATGCTAATGCAATTGCAGGTCGTTGAATATGCAGCATATCAACTCCTCAACTCCACTGACGCCACAACCGCCAGCTTCAAAGACTCGTACGACTTCTACATCTTCCCCATCGTCAACCCGGATGGTTTCGCCTACAGCCAAACCACCGACCGTATGTGGCGCAAGAACCGCCAGAGCACTCCTAGTGCCTCGTGCGTAGGCCGGGACATCAACCGTAAGTTCTTCTGCTTCCAAACTCACTTCCCCCCTCCCCTCCCCTTCTAAAGCCGCATAACATCTAACTCCTAAAAAGGCAACTGGCCCTCGCACTGGGACCAACCCAACGGCGCCTCCACCACGCCCTGCGACCAAGATTACAAAGGCCCCTCCGCCGGCGACGGCGTAGAAACCAAAGCCCTAAAAGCGCACCTCGACAGCGTCGCTGCCGGAAAAGGAATAACACTCTATATGGACATCCACTCCTACAGCCAACTCTGGATGTATCCCTACGGCTACACCTGCTCCGGTGCTCTCCCCAACGCCGCAAAATACTCCTCCCTTACATCTGGTGCTATTGCCGCGGTGAAGGCGGTGCATGGAACTGCCTTCACGGGCGGGCCGATTTGCAATACTATTTATCAGGTTAGTGGAGATAGTGTGGATTATGCTTTTGAGGTGGCCAAGGCGACGTATAGTATGACAGTCGAGTTGAGGGATACGGGCAAGTATGGGTTTGTGCTGCCTAAGGAACAGATTGTGCCTAGTGCTGAGGAGATGTGGGCCGGGTTGAGGTATTTGGTTAAGAATATGTAAGTTGTAGGGGAGGAGGATGTACATATGAGTGAGATGTTGTGGCTTGGGCTTCGGAGAGATTTCGAGTGGAGCCCAATGTAGATATTTCTAGAGGTTGAAAATTTTAAGAGCAGAGCACTGATTTTGAAAGGGTTTGAAGAACTTTGTTGTATCATTCATGACTTTGATGATTTGAGGAGAGAAAAAAAAAGACTTGACTATACCTCTCTCCCCCTCAACACACCACAAAGAAATCTAGGAAGAACCCTCACTTCAACCACATCATTACAAAAAAAATTCCCCCCAAAACATCACGCCCGACCACCACGAATGGAAAACCACTGCCTTCTCAATCCCACCGACAATGCGGCGTAGGCTTCTCAACACACCTCTCCCACCTCGAACAATCCTGTACAATCCTCCACATACCCATCTCATTACACCGAAACACCGCCCCATCCTTGCCCTCTTCATTCTCCGCCAGACAAACAAGCTCTCCCTTCTTGCACGCCCTCGCCTTTGCCAGCGCCAGGACCTTCGCTTTACCACCGCGCTCGACACATTGTGGCCCACGCCCCCCATCATCACCGCAAGCACACGAATCCCGCATCTCCCATTTGCCGTCCTGGCACACGCTGATGCCGTCGTAACCATGGGTATGTAGCGTTGCGCATTGGGTGGTCGATTCTTCGCAGCGGCTTGGGAGAGGTGTGCATGTGGCGTTTGAGCAAGGGGCGTTGGGCGAGGTGCAGGTATGGACGAGGTCCCAGCGGAGGTTGTTGGTACACTGGAATATGTCATTTGTGTAGCTGGGGGCTGAGCCGCAGACGGAGAGACCCGCGGTTGAAGTGGTGCAGTCGGGGAGGTGGGCGAGGCGCTCGAGGGAGCAGAGGGCCGATGTGGCGAGGGATAGGAGTGTTATGATGAGGAAAAAGAGATCCATTCTGTGTAGTGTGTTGTCTTGGGGTGTATAGAAGAATGGATTTGGTAGTTGATGTTTGATGTTGATGGTAGAAGTGCTAGGTTAGAAGAGACGCAGCCAGGTAAGGCTGTTTATGTACTCGGGAGTCTCTGCAACTACCCGTTTGTTGTCACTAACGTTGTATTGCAGTTGCACCCGATAGGCACGTGGCCTGTCACTTCTCTCCGTGTTGTGATACCGAGGTGAAAGTGATAGGAGCGTTACCGCTACACCGTACCGTGTGCTGCGATAATGCCGTTTGTATATAAATATGAAAGGACAATGAGAGACTAGTTCTTTCACCTTAAGGCACAATCAGGTTTTGAAAAAAGACATGGCAGTGATACCTGTCTTCGGAAACAGCAAGTCAGTTGGTCTTTCACGTACCAGAAAATCAACAGTACTGACACCCCGGCCCGTTTGTATCATTAGAGTAATCCAAAATTTAGCATAAAAACTTCATCTTGTCCATGGAAGGGGTATAATTTGTTGTTGTAGTCATGCAATACGCTACAGCATCTAAGTAAAAAGGGTCTAGTAATTGAGCGGGCACCACAAGAACAGAACCCCTCATCTCTGCCTAATCCAAGCGATTTCCATCACGCTGTCTTTCCGCCACATGAAATTTCGTCATCGTCAAAGCATCAACTACGTCAAGGCGCCACGCAATGTCTTTGATTGAGCATTGGCGGCTGTAGCAGGGTCAGACTTCTTGTCCTTGATATCGGCCTCTGAGCGAACCCGGAGATCAGTAACATTCTATCCGCCAGTCTTGGCATTTTCTTCAAGCCCTGTAACAGTGACATTGGCAAAGTGCACTTTGCGGTCTGAAGCCTCCGAGATCCTTCTAAGCTCAGTGACGAAGGACTCGCCCCACCAGGCACTACGAATTGTCAGATTTAGTCTAATAAATGTTAGTTGAAAAACTCACCTTGTGTATTTACGGACGTATTTTGAGAGCTTCTGGTAGTTCAGGCTACGTTGCTCGTCGCCCATTGTGACTGCGTCGTGGATCGCATCCGCCAGCTCCTCAGTATTCCATGGGTTGACAATGAGACTGCCGTTCAAGCTCTGGGCGGCACCAGTGAACTCGGAGAGAATCATGACGCCATGTCGCTTCTCTTGTGTCGCAATATACTCGTATGAGACCAAGTTCATACCGTCGCGCGTTGAAGAAACGAGGCAGACGTCTGAAACGGCATAGAGTGCGATGAGCTCATCAAAAGAGACGGACTTGTGCATGAAGTGGATAGGCATAAACTCAATGGTGCCAAACTTGCCGTTGATGCGACCAACAAGCTCATTGACGACAGCCCGAAGATTTTGGTACTCTTCGACATCTTGTCTAGAGGGAACAGCAACTTGGACAAGAACGACCTTGCCAATCCATTCGGGGTGCTCGGTGAGGAATACCTCAAGGGCATGCAGCTTCTGCGGTACACCCTTGATGTAGTCAAGACGATCGACACCAACAATCAGCTTCACGCCTTGAAACTTCTTCTCAAGAGCCGCTATCCGCTCCTGCACCTTTGGCTTCTGAAGACCTTCGTCGAACTTTTCCGGGTCGATACCGATGGGGAAAGCGCCCACGGTTACGACCTTGCCTTGGAACTCGACGCCGTTTGGAGTTGTAGCCAAACCGCTTCTGCGTGTTAGCACAATTTCCAGATATATACAGAGGAAATACGTACAGAATGCGAGAGCAACTGCTGAGGAAGTGGCGGGCATAGTCGTAGGTGTGGAAACCAATGAGATCGCAATGGAGAACACCAAGCAAGATCTCGTTACGGACGGGGAGGATTCGGTAAATCTCGGAGCTGGGGAAGGGAGTGTGCAGGAAGAAGCCAATCTTGACGTTCTTCTTTGTGTCACCAAGCTCTTCTCGCAGCATAGACGGCATGAGCATGAGGTGGTAATCGTGCACCCAGACCATGTCGTTATCTTGTACGTCCTTTGCGACAGCCTTTGCGAACAGGCGGTTGGCTTCGGTGTATGCATCCCAAGCCGATTCGTCGAAGGTGATCTCGCCGGGGTGGTAGTGGAAGAGCGGCCACATGATTTCGTCTGCGTGTAGTTAGTTTTGGCAGTTATACAGCTCGCCAGTGTGGCCTCACTTGAAAAGCCGTTGTAGTGGCGGTCTGCGAGCTCGTCGTCAAGCATGACAGGCACGGCATTATACTTTTCCTTGAGTTGGTCGTTCAGGCCCTTGGCCTCGTCTTCTGGTACCTCGAGTCCGGGCCAGCCATACCACTGGAAGGTCGTCGTCTTTGCCAGGCCGCTTAGGCCGCTGACTAGTCCACCAGAGGACATGGACATGTCGTACTTGCCCTCATCGGAGCGCTTGATAGTGATGGGAAGACGGTTGGAGACGAGAAGCAAGCGTCCTTCCGAGGCCTCGGGCCTCACAAGCCGTGTGGGTTCGTCGGGCATCTTTGTGAAGTTTGCGCGGGAGCTGTATGGAGGGGCAGTGAACTGAAGGAGGTGACCAGATGGTCCGATCGCTGGAGATGGAGGTTTATTTACAGCGGGAATAATCAGGCGAGGTCAGCACAGCAAGCGAGCGGGAAAGCTTGGGACGGCGGCAGGTGAGGGGTGTGACAAGTGCTCGCAGGCGCGAGAGGGGAGGGATCAGTGTTTTTCAGCCGCGGTGCTGGGTGACGAAAGTATGATAATAAACAGGGCCCGCTGAGTGCAAGTGGGTTCTCGTAGGTTCCGAGCTCTGCCTCCTACGTATACTTTCTATCTACCCTACCGATGGAGAGACGGTGCGCAACAGGGCCAGATGCAGGCGGAACAGGGGCCAAGGATGAACAAGACTAGGGCTCCAGGGTGGTGTGGGTAGTGAGCAATGGGAAAAGAATCAGATGAGGCTGGTAGAGTGGGATTGTTGAAAGCTGCGAGCGTTTGTGACGTCGGCCGTGGAGCTGCCCGCCGCGTGCGCGGGGCCATCCCTACATAAGTACAGAGCGTGGCTAGTCCTGCCGCCCAACAAATGCCACCTCTGCCTTGAATCTGCAAAAGGACGAGGAGGATATCACAGGCTACGTACTATGTTTCTATCGTGTGTCTCTACCAAAAATAATTGACCAGCGCATTGGGCGGTCGAGCGGCCTGCCAGCCAAAGTGTCTGGCAGCACCATTTGCTGCGGGGCTGCCTGATGCGAATTAACACAATTCCATGTCTCCACTATGTCACGTGCATACCCCATGCCATACTAAGCGATAAGCTGCCGTCAAGCTCCTGCGCCTTGTCGCGTACATACTGTCGGCGATCATCTAACATCACCAACAAACACAGCCCATCATGTCTGATTCAGAGGGCCAAAGGCCTTCCGAGGCAACAATCACCAACAAGCTGCGCGACATTGTCATCGCCATTCACAAGTCTGGCAAGACGGATGACTTGACCGTCAAACGCGTTCGGGCGCGCGCCGAGAAGGAGCTAGGCCTAGGTGAAGGCTTCTTTAAGACCGACGCGAGCTGGAGGGAAAAGTCGCAAAAGACAATTGTAAATGCAGTGGTCGGTAACAGCAGTGACCGTGGCGTTCACCCATCTAAGACGCAATCTAGGACAAATTCTGTAGTGATGAGCCCTCATCGCAGCCCACTCCCAAGAAGCCAGCACCCAAGCCGAAAGCGAAGCCTGCCCCAAAGAAATCCAAACCTCCTACTGAGAGCCCTCGCGGTGTAAAGCGAAAAGCTGCTGCGCCTGCAAAGAAGCCCAAGAAGCGCGCCAAATCTGAATCTGAAGAGTCCGAGGCCGACCTCTCTGAACCTCCTGCTGAAATATCCGATGCTGAAAGCGAACCACCAAAGAAGCCCGCACGGCGCGGTAAAAAGGTTGTCGCAGAAGACTCGGATGAAGAGGATGTGCCCGAACCATTGTCAAAGCCCAGCGCCGCCGCTGATGATGATGACGGTGAACCAGAGACTGCACTTCCAAAGGCGCCAGACACAAAGGGAGACGTGTCTGACAGCGACCTTTCAAGCGTCATTGACGAGGAACCCGTCAAGAAGAAGAAGACTCCAACAGCAAAAGGCAAGAAAGAAAAGGCTCCACCAAAAGCGAAAGCAGCACCCAAGTCCAAGAACCAAGACGACCCTGATACTGCAGAGGTCAAGCGCCTACAAGGTTGGTTGGTCAAATGCGGCTTCCGCAAGGTTTGGTCTCGCGATGCAGAACTCTCAAAATGCGACACATCTAAAGACAAGATCCGCATCCTTAAAGGTTGGCTGAAAGACATCGGTATGGATGGCAAGTATTCTAACGAAAAGGCTGCAAAGATCAAGGAGAAGAGGGAGTTTGCAAAAGATCTCGAGGCTATCCAGGAGGGTGAGCTAGCGTGGGGAAAGACAAATGAGGTGACAGCCACTGGAAGGCCAAGTCGGAGAGCTGCTGCAAGACCAGTGCCCCAACAAAAGGTTGTGCTTGAAGATGATAGTGAAGAAGAGGATGGCCCCGAAGGTGACGATGATGACGATGATGATGACGATGTTGAAGTCGATTCGGGCGACGATGATGATGGCGACAAGAGCGAGGATAGTGCAGGCGACAATTCGGAGTAATCATTTCTTCCCATGCCCTCTTTTTTAACTCTTCATACACGTAGCTTAATCACTCCTTCTTAGCGTGTTCGTTTATTGATACCCACGAACAGATCTCAAAACTATTCTTTCAATCATCTCATCTGTCCTAACGTGCATGAAGTATTTTCATATTGCCCACGAAGGAACCAGTTGGAAGAAGATATATGTTCGAGAATGCTGGATGATCCACTCGACAACTAGCGGGTCGTTTCTGTCCGTCCCAATGGCCGGCCATGGACGCCTTCATTAGGACTAGTGAATCATGTCACCTACGAACACTCCGCCATCAATAGTCATGCTCATCTTGATACTTGGAAATCCAATGCAGTTCATAACATACTCGATGATATCGGAAAACTTCTTCAGATTCACTTAACGTTGTTCCAGTTCGTTTCGGGAATCAGTGGTATCTCTTCTTCTTAGCGATGCGTTATGTGGGGTTCAATGGGAAGGAGCACATGTGCCTCCCACGTGCGTTGAGGCATTTATGACACTCGTTGCGCTCACTTGACTCTTAATCTTCCAGCTGCCAACACATCAAATGCACAGCATCGCGTCCGCACTTTATATCAACACACCCAAGACGAATCAACTGACAGTTAGTAATTTGGATCTACCTCAGTCCAGGCGACTTAGCTCATTTTATATTCAACAACAATATGATGGCATTACACATGATCTAACTGATAAGAAAACACTCCGACGATACAAAGGCAACCATTAAACAACCCAAACAGATTATACACTCTTACACTCTAGAGTCATCTTCCCGGCGTCCCAACGCGTTGGGATCAATATTCTCGCCCTCGTCGTATGTCATACCATCCTCGTCCTTGATCCCTGTAACTTGCGTGACAATTTTGGCTGCCCAAGTGTCACAGCTGACGTTGACAGCCGTCCTGAAGCGATCCAAGAACCAATCAATTGCAATGACGACTGCATACATTCCAGTGATTGGCACACCAACACTAGTGGCAATCATGACTACAAGAACCAGGCTGGAACTCGGAATCGGTGTCGTTCCAATAGAGGCGAGGGTCGAAAGTAGAATAATGATGATGTAATCCGCAGCATTCAGGGTAATGCCTTGAGTTGCAGCCAGAAAAACGACTACGATTGGAAAGTAAATCGCAGTACCATCCATGTTGATCAGACAACCAAGTGGAACGGTAAATTTGGTAACTACGGGACGTCAACGGGCGACAGATGAAAAATCGATCACGAAAACTAACCTGTGACGGGAATGCCCGCCTTCAGCACACAACGAATAGTGACGGGCAAAGTAGCAGCGCTTGATGCAGTACCCCAGGCGGTGATCCAGGCAGGGCTCATCCTGAACCAGAATGTGTATGGGTTGCTCCTGGTGAAGATGAAGAAGATGATAGGAATGAGGATGAACATATGAATGAACATGCCGCATAGCGTTCCTCCAATTAGTATACCCAGGTTCGTACCAATCTCAGCAATGTCGAGGCGGAAAAGGTTGGGCATGATGAGGAAGAAGACACCGATTGGCGCCAAATGAATCAGGACAGTGATCACTCTGAGGATTATGACTTCGACTTCCTCGACCGCTCGGTATATGGCACCTCCTGGCTTGATGACATATCCGAGGACGATAGCTGTGATCAGCACTGAGAGAAGGGCGTCGGTAGCCAAGGCGTTGACAATGTTGTTGGGGACGAGGGAATAGAACATGTCAACAACAACATCATGGATCGCGGTGTCCTTCCTCTCATCGACGAGCTCCTGGTCCTCTTCGGACACTTCCAATGCGCTGCCAGATACAACATTAAACAGCTTGCTCCAGACTAGACCGACTAGCAGAGCAGAATGCGCAACAGCGAGAATGGTGGTAAGGACGTAATATCCAACAGTCCAGCGGGCGAGTTTGCCAGCCGCACCGCCTCCTTGGGTCATGTTTCGTAAGCGCTGGACAGCCATGATCATAGCAGTGACAATCATAGGAAGTACTGTATTTGTCAGGTCGCCGAGTTTGGCTCAAATAGCTACCATGGCACATACCAACTGCTCGCAAGGCACGCAACCAAAGGTTTCCGGGGACTGCGAGAAGAACAATTGCCGCTTCGGGTACTTCCTCGATAGTGGTAGTGACAGCGAGGCCAATGGCAATGGCCAAAATAGCGGCGAAGATGATCTGCCATACCGAGCCTGGAGTCTTCACTCTCTGCCAAAAGTTCTTCTTCTCCTCGACTGCCACAGTCGTTGTTGGCATGGTATTGTCAGAAGGTGAGCTGTTGCTGCTCGCAGCACGCTCCATCTCGTCCGTTTTGGAGTCAAGTTCACCCATTGCAGACGATGTATGGCAAGACGTCAGAAGATGGACAAATTTTCGTTCTCCGTACGAGTGGTGAGAAGCAACAGTCACCTGGAACCTCACCCTGAACATGTGTTACTACACGTACATATTATACAACGAACCCCGCCCTTCAGCTGCTCCGTGCATCGTCCTGTGGCGAGGTAACCAAGAGATAACGATCCTGTTACCAATAATCCGGAATGACACCGTGCTCGCACCGCCTTCGTCCCTGAGTATCCTCAACCTATCATAAGGAGCCAACTATCTCTGACTATGACATCTGATTCGCTCTGGGTAGACCCAGGTCTTGAGTGGATAAGCAGGTATAGTGCTAGCAGACTCCTCCCAACACTCGGACATGTAATTTGAGCCTTGGAGTTGTTGGCAGTGTTGGCAACTATTGCACGCGGGGAAGTTTACAAGCAAAGTAATGTGCCGGCTCCCGACTCGGCCAACAAGGATCGGCTAGACGGCGCCCCATGCCAAGTGCTCATATCATTGTCTTCGCTAGATCGAAACCATGCGATTGGATTGCGCTTGGACTAAAGAGCTTTGTGGAGTATGGGAAAGTGAGACGCTGTACAGAAGCGTGGTGTCTTGGTTTTTTGTCGCGTGCCGGGCGCAGCTTGGCTGGCAGTGGGAACGGCTTGGCAATGACTCTGGCTCGCGTATGGCGTATACTAAGATGAACGTTATCATAGGGAAATACTGGAAAGGGCCGGCTCAAGCAGAAGTCGAGGTCACAGGCCGCGGCACTGCGTTGGCCATGGGCATTGGCGAAATGAGCCTCGAGGCGCTCCAAGCCAGGACGCCATACGACGCTGACCGGTGACCTCCTCGAATAAGCAAGCAGGCAATAACCTTTGTAAACATTTCTTTTGAGACTTAAGACATGTTGAATCCCGAAGTTTGCCTAGGAGTAGGGCCAAAGTACCTGGGCATCGATGCATCTGCATGCAGTCCGGGGTTAGCCAGCGGTACCCAGGTGCCAGGTCGGTCAGACTTCAAAAGCAATGGCCATAGCTGCTTTTGACTGGTGCCTCGACTTCCAGGAATAGCTGCAGAACGACATCAAGCAACAAGGTCTGTCACCGTGGTATTGGATCTAATGCTTGAAGGGTTAGGCTTAATGCATCGAAGGCCAAGGCTGTGCCTGGTAAACAGCTTCGACAAAGATTCCAGAAGTGCAGTTGTGCTAGCATCTGATTAATCCTCGGTCACCTTATTGGCTTCTTGGTATTTACCATAGTTGTGGTACGAGCTTATCTGCCACCAAGCCAAGTAGCGAGTACACTTTCTCAGGAGCAGGTAACTGCTGTCCACACTGATGTCGAAATTGCCTCTTCTATCCCCCACATAATACTCTATAGATTGAGATGGATAGAGGCTCACATTATCGAAAGAACCCCTCCAGCTTTTGATTCAAACGAAGACTGGAACGCTTGGCATTTGCAAAATTTGCTTCTACACTAAGTTTGTAACTTAGAACAGAGCAAGTCCGTCTCCAGAGAAATATTGCCACAACTCCTTGTTCAGTCAATAACAACCAATCATGGTCGCACATCTATCAGCGTCATAATTGTCACTGGGCTATTTGACACTCGGCGAACCTCGATTTCTCTTATTTTCGTGAGAGTTCCCAGTCCAACTCTACTGCATCAAATTTCAAGGAATGAAACCCATCTTCACAGATATTGATTGATGGTTCAGAACTACGGGAGAGGGGCCAGAGAGCTCATGTCAGGGCTTCGCCGGCTTCAACTGCTTATCGTACATGACGGTAACAGGACACAGCATCGACTCCGGAAGACTTTTCATATTTGCGCCACTTGAGATATCAACGATTGACAGGGCACTACTTTGTGCTCTGTAGTACCCAGAACATGCGTATTTGGGTTACATCGGGTCGACTTGAAAGGGTATGGACCATAGGTGGAGATGACTGGTCTGAAGCTACTCTTAACATCTAGCCCATCCATTCGAAGGGCTTTTCTCAACTGGAAGAACAGTATGGCGCATCGAATACTGCCCGAAAGGACCACGCGGCTGGTTGAAGCCATTTTTGCGCAATTACTTTGTAATATCTACTTCGTTCTTCTTACACCACTTTCTGTGCTTTTCCCCCATCAATATCGCAGTTTCCGTACCCATACAATAACTGGAGTAAGTTTCTTATTCATCATATGTCAGCAGAAACCGGCTCATATATGCTCGTGTGGAACATGACCCCGCCAGCCATCGCATTCGGTGTTACAAGCGAGTGTATCAGTCCAATGAGATTAACGATTTCTGCTGCAACATGTCGTTTCTCTTTCGAAATCAAAGCAACACGATGTTGCTTCTTTTCGCAATTCCGTTGTGGGACGCAAAAGAGCGTGACCATTGGCCGTTGGGCTTAGCATCACGGAAGCCGGATCACGATTCTCGATCCGATCCGACCTCACTTGCTTACATAAAAAGCGAACGCATACCAACTCAATAAATCAACAACAGCACACACCAAGTTCTACATCCTAAACTACACATTAGTTGTCCAAAATATCTCAAACAATTCAATCCCTCCACTAAAAATGCCTCAATTCAAAGTAGCAATCTACCTCTACCCTCAAGCCGACCTCCTTGACTTCTCCGGTCCCGCAGAAATCTACTGCCACAGCGACACCCTGGACGAAAATGCCACCTTCCCGTTCGCCGTAACATCCTTCGCGCACTCCAGTCCCGTCGTCTCCGCCTCGCCCGCCCTAGTGTACCAGCCCAACAAGACCTTTGCTGACATGGCCGACCAAATCACAAACTATGACATCCTCGTCATCCCCGGCGCCCACGACAAAACCATCACGGACTTGATTGCCACGGGACCTGGAAAGCAGCTCCTTTCGCTGATTCAAAAATTTGCGGCTGCAAAACCACGTGCTGAGACTGGAAAGAGGTTTCTCCAGTCCGTATGCACGGGTTCACTTTTACTTGCTGCATCGGGTGTTCTTGCTGGGCGCATGGCGACAACGCATCATCTTAGTTATGATTTGCTGAAGACGATTGCGGATGAGGCGGCGGGCGGCGAGTCCAATGTCAATGTTGTGAGGCAGCGGTATGTGGATGCGGGTACGACGGATGGTGGGGTGCGCATTGTGACTGCTGGGGGCGTGAGCTCGGGTATCGATGCTACGTTATATATTATTGAGCAGATTTATGGGAGGGAGAAGGCAAATTGGGTGGCTGAGATTGCGGAGTTTGAGAGGAGGGAGAAGGCGTGGGGGGTTTGAAGGGGGTGGAGTGAGTGGTGTAGAAAATTCCAGTATTGTTGGTTGTCTTGAGGCGTGTATCTGGTTTGAGTGAAAGGGGAATAAACATGTATTGATATTTGGTGAATGTAAAAATTGAATTGACGCCGATATGTTGATTGTTGAGTGAATGAAACATTATACAGTGATCGGTCAAGCTTGAGTTCTCCACTCCTCTTGCTCTTTGATACACTGAAGAGCTTTCCCCTGGTATTTTACCAGCAAGGGAAATATAAAAAGTTGTTTAAATCTACGCCCAAAATTCCTGTTTCGCCTTGTTACCACTGGATGGATAGAATGGAGAGTATTGTCATGTGATACCTGATCCACTTCTGTTGCTTATAGCCGCGTGCGCGAGATAAGAAATAGTGAAAACCAAGGTATTTGAACAGGATTTTAGTAGTTTTTGGAATTCATCTAAATCTGTATTAAAATATGTGAAGAACGTGCGACGCAGAAAACCTGAGGGTCTACGTCCAACATATCTGTGGAGTAAGGTCAAGGATACTAAAGAATAGTCACTTCCTACTCTAGCCGAAATAAATAACTTCCATCAAGGCCATGCTGATAACATTCCAAGAGTGTGATGAGAATCATTTACAATTTGAATAGGCAGCCACCCAAAGCTCAGACGCAAAACGCCGCGGTTACCATAATTCACTCCTTCCAAAACAATGGCATAGTGAAAGCCAACTACCTACCCAATTAGTCCTCGAGGCAAGCAACAGCAATGAAAGACCTGCTCTCAAGTTCTCATTCACTTCTCTTTAGCTCGCTTGCCCACAGTGTAACAATCCATTCTTGCTTCGAGTCGAAACCAAAACAAGACTACAACCCCATCTACCAACAACCAAGTCATCAACCAGCAAAATCACAATGCGGTGCATTTTCCTTCCCTTTAGAAGGCGTCTCCCGTCTCTCAACCGAAACGACCCGCCCGCCGGCTTCCCAAAAGCCCACAAGTACGATGGCCCGCTCCAGGAGCGCTCACAAGGCTCCGTCGAGCAATGGACGCACATCCCAACTAACGCCATTATCGCAGTAAAGGTAATGGCCCATATCCACCCACCTTCCCCCGAAACCCAAATCCTCCGTGACTTACCACTCTATAACTCTATCGTAAGATAAATGGGTCACTACGAAAAAGTGCCATCTACAACCAAAGTATCCATTCTCCTCGAGCACTGTCCCATCGGAGAACTCTACATGCTCCGAAGCCTAAGTATCGACTAAAATAACCCCAGCTTCTCCGAACCCTTCATGTGGTTCACCTACACCTAACTCAGCAGTGCCCTCGCCTTCCTCCACCACGGCATCTCCCCCCCGCACCCCTCAAGCCACAACCCCTGGGCTCCGACTGTGCACCGCGACCTGAAATTCGAAAATATTCTCGTCAAATCCCTCGGTTCCGCACCCGACTGGTCATCACTCGACATCAAACTCGCAGACTTCGGTATGGCAGACTACCACAACCCAGCTCACTCAAATCCCTCAGGCTACATCGGCACGACGCACTACTGGCCATCAGAGGTAATGTGGGAAATCAAGTGGCTTTTATCGGCTAGCGACATCTGGGGCGTCGCAGTTATACTCCACGAATTGGCGTATAACTTCGCCCCCATCGTCGACCCGATGGTGGTAGAAGCGAAGTGGTTCTCGTGCCACGACGCGCCTTCCTTCTCCTCTACATACTCTGAGTCGCAAATGAGAAACTACTGGGCTGCCAAGGCGCTGAGACGAGTTACTCCGATTAATCTTGATACTCGCGCTGAGGTACCGAGTTTGAACCACCCGGAGTTGGGGGGCGAGGATAAGTCGGCGGTGTAGTTTCAACGGAGGAAACCGAGTCCGAAGTATTCAGATCTATTGAATGAGTGTATGATGACAGGTTTGGCGGCGGTGGAGCAGCGGGTGAGTGCTGGGGTGTTGTTGGGGTTGGTAGAGAAGGTGAGGATGGAGCGGATGGGGAGAGGTGGTGATGTGGGGAGTTAGGGTAGAGAGGTATGGTTTGAGCAGGATCTCGTCTTGAGAGTATGATGTTTTTGAAAACTAAGATACTGGGTTATTGAAGGGAGCCTGAGATCGGGATTGCTGTTTGTTGATCATGGATGGACTTATTTAGCACATTTGCTTTGCTGATCGTTGTGGTATGTTTCACTTATATCATATTAGTCTTGACAAATCCGTACTGAAAAAAGTGCTATCGCGAGTTCTGCTGTATATTTGCCTTCGATTGTTCACACACGTATTCTATGTTGTAAACCCACGTTCCAATCAACGCATCACCACTCGTTGGGAAACAAAAGCCTCGAGCAACATGCGAAAACTGAATGCAATCATTCCGCAAAGTATGATACCCCAGGCACAACAGCCCGCACCCTCGTCTTCGCACTCGCTGCGCACGAACATGTTCGGTCGACAGGTTCCTCGCCGTCGATATTTAAGGACAGCCACACTTGTGCCATCTAGGTGGATGGTGTCATCTCCGCAGTATCCCGAACCTACGGATCGCCCCATGTCGCCTCAGTAGCCACTCGTCTGGAAATCACACGGCCTCGGGCTATCCCCGGTTTTTTTTCAACTGGTTGAATCTTTTGTCTTAGAGTTGCGGAATCGCCACCTTTCAAGAATAGAGAATGGGGTGGGGGGCATGCTACCTGCCCTCTTATTCTCCTCATGAATACAGCAAAAGAAGACGGACACGAAAGATAAAAGGGACCTCTGGTCCTTCTAATGTGGCTGGAAATCAACTCAAAGCGGAATTGAGTTTGACAGTGCGGTTGACAAGCTCACGTAAGCATTTTCGCTTACGTGTAGTTAACTATGGTGTTTCGTCAAACCTAGAAGACACAAACGTTTGCTCGTTCATGACACCGATTACTTGAACATTCTTGATTGGAGGATGAAGTCAGTGCTACACTTTGCAGTAGGGATGTTGAGGTTACACGTAACCCTATGCAAATCCGCTTACGACTGAAGCGTGACAATTCCTCAGGGATCCCCATGATACAGACCATACTACAGTGTTTTGTTTTTCTGTTACACCTAGTATATGAATTGTTGTGAAGTAAATGCTTGTAGCTGTATGTCTCGAAACCGCACATGGGATTTCTGGGCGCCAGATGAATGCATTTTATACGTGGCCACGCAGCGATCTACACATAGGATTTCTGTCATATCCATTCCGAACCGGTCAGCTTCATGGCTTAGAGTATGTACGCAAGTGCCAATAGTCTCAAATTTCTTTGTATCCAATCAAAGCTTAGAGCTGCGGATCATGATGACTGTTTTAGATGCCGGTGACATCCATTCTCACAGTTTAGCATCAAAGCTCGTTTTCATAAGACAATTGAGTTGTCCGCTGCACAAGATGTCGTGATCTCAGTCTCATCTCTATTCATGTTCGCCTTGTGGTTTGTTTCTCTATCCGACCGTATTGTAGCCACCCGGCACCCACGCTCATTTTTTCAAACAATGTTAGCCACTCAGCGCACCTGCTTCGTGGTTTTCACAATCTTTGTGTTCATTGCAGCATTCATTTCCTACATGTCCGGCTATCATGAAACGTTAGTGATTAAAAAACCACACAGGTACGCCACCTAGAGGTTCCAATTTAGAGCTGGAGACGTGTCTCCTAACAGCGTGTTCAGAACATCCCCACCGTCCGATCGAGAAAGGCTAGCCCAGATTTTCCAATCTGTGACACACGATCCCGCTGCACCCAGCTATGTGGATCCAGCCGGTAAACACTACGAAGGAGGGCAGAACCCGGTATGGAAAAAGCCCTTGGGCAAAAAAATCTTGATTCTCGACATCGATACACGTGAACCAATTGGCAAGAATAACATCTTCAACCCCGAGCGGATGAACTGGGAAACTCTCCAAGCAGGAGGCACTGATCTGGTGTCCACAGGAATCCTGAACCATTACCTGTACGCCACCATCCATGGATATGACTACAAGTTTTACCATGCGCGCGATCTAAAAGACCATTACGCCACATGGATCAGACCCCATGTGCTCCGCGAGCTGTTACCTCAATATCAATTCATTGTCCACATGGATGCCGACGCTCTCGTTTCGCATCTGGAGCTCCCAGTAGAATGGATGTTTAATCGATGGGGCATCCAGAAGGAGACATCTATGGCACTCCCATGGGACACTGAAGAGATTCGCAACGGCGCATCCATTAGCAGAGATAGCAAGGGATTGCGCGTTCTGAATGGTGGTTTCATCATTGCGCAAAATTCTGCCACCACACTGGAAATGCTCGAGGCATGGCGCGATTGCACAACTGAGACACGCTATAAGGGCTGCGCAAATTGGAAAACAAATTGGAGCCACGAACAGCGTGCATTCTCCGAATACATTCGCTATGACTTCAATAGGACACCAGATACAGTTGTCAGCATACCGTGTGATGATGCAATGGGCTTTCCTGGTTTCCGTGAGTTCGCGTTGAATCACACAATCTGGAACGAAGATATCTCTGATTGTAATGGCAACATGATCCGGCATTACACAAATGGAAAGGCCCATGCTAGGGAAGCTGGCGGTGTCAGTGCAATGCAAATCTTGAGCACAGTGTTACAGCAGCAGCTCTTGGGGCACAAGCGCGAGCTCTGGTATAGCGAACCCTGGCCTAACCTTCCACCGCTCAACATTTTGCAGACAAATGTGGAAGAGGATGAGAAGGAGGAGACTCCAAAATTGAGCGGCCTCCTTGTGGGAGAATGACGAGCTGTGATTACCGGATGAACTCGAAAGACGTTTCCCACCCTGTTTTGTGCATCATAGACATCTAGCGCTTAAAATACATGTCAACCGGGAGGCGCGTATGAAAAGGTACCTACATTAATGTTAACAAGAATACCATTTAGTCGTCTAATGGTACAATGCTTTCTTTTGTGGAATATCAGAGCTATCTTCTACTCGCGCATGGTGTCTCAAGCCCGCTACAACCTCTCACACCCGGGTTAGTGTGCACAAACCACAACATGCGCGAAAGTTGAGCGGGACTTCGGGACACTTGGTTCAAGTGTAATGGAGGATCGTCATGTACGGATGGGATTTTTGGATTGGTTATTAAAGATTGCGACGTACCTGCATCTACTGAAACTTGCCACGCGGTGCATGCTGTTTTGCATGTTCTTGCGCATCAAATCAGTTAAAGTCAGTTTGTGGTAGGTAAGGCTGAGAGGCAGGAGATGGCAGGAACAAAACAGTTTGAGAAAGGGGAGCTCAACCGAGCGATTATGTCAGCTAGTGCGCTTAGACATGCATGGGCCATTAATCACTTCTTCTCTGTCCATCGATTTTCAACAATTATATTCAATTATTCATCGGCTCTTGAGCCGTTTTTGAACCTTACAGACATTATTTAGAGAATTTCCTCTGGCTTGACCACGACCCAGTTCTTGTCTGCGGTAACCTCCCGTCCGTTCGCAATCTGCGCAAGAGTATTGTTTTTGATCTCCTCTTGTAGCTGCTTAAAGTACGAATCCTTACGATTGATCCACAAATGAATGCCACCCTTTGACACATCTACGCCGTGAAACTGCATATACGTATCGCTTCCGGGCGTATCGCCACCGACCAAAATCGGACGCTTCCATTGATCGATGTAGGTCAGGATACCAGCCCATTTACCCGCGAACCAGGTGGCTGGGGTCCAGAGGTAAGGAGTCACAACCAGGTCAAGGTTGGCGGTTTCGTTGTATATACCTGCGGTAATCTGCTCCCGTGCGTTTGTGACCGCGCCTGATGTAGTGTTCTTGAGGACCGTGGTAACGCCAATAACATTCTCGGGTGGAACATTGTATCCGTACTTTGGATCGCTGGCCACCATGCGTACGAGTTCCTCATGCGAGGCGCTCATGATGTAGACAGCAATGCCATTTTCCATGAGTGCATTGTATAGTTCCGCCTGGCCTCGGAAAACTTGGGGTGTATGGACGCTACTGGAAACTACTTCATCGCCATCCCAGTATTTCGTAGGGATGGTCGAGTTGTACGCCATTAGCTCGTCGACGTAGCCCTTTAGTTCACGAAGTGTGAAGCCAGACCACACTTGCGCCGCCCACGGATAGCAGAGGAATGTGTCAATGTCGCACAGACGGTTGTAGTAGCTGAAAAGCGATTCTGTGAAATTCGCCGTATCCTTGAAATCAACTAGCTTTAGGCTAGGGTCCAGGTTTTCGCGCTTGAGGATACCGCGGTTCTCGAGAAAGGGAAGAAGCGACTCCTCGATATCATAGCGCCAGCTCGTGTTGTCCATGTCGAACACAGCATAGTTGCTCTGGTTCGCATTGCGCGCAATCATGGTATTCAGCGCTTTGGCAGCATCGGCAGGCCAGTGCTTGAGTTGGGTTTTGTGATGAGCGCCATAATGGGGTATTGCTGCGCCGAAAGAACTAGCAAATGCCAGCCACAAGGCTGTGTTGAGGGTTGAAGTCCGCATTTTTGTTTCAATGATGGATGTTTCCGGATCCCCAAAAAGTGAGCGACTGGGGCAGTGAGCAAACAAGAATGCAAGAACCTGATTTTCCGGAGAATTGAACAATTAATACTTGGGAGCTGTCAACATTTTGTTCGGGTATATGAAGTCCGCCAACCATGGGTGCTGCTGCCGATAAGGGAGCCCGGACCCACATGCGCGACTCAAAGTCGGCCCTACTAACTTGAATTTTGCTGTCTGCGCTATCTCAATTGCCAGAACAAAATGTCAACGTCCGGCTTGGAGAAGCAAGTGCTCGCGTGAGCTCATGCACAATGATGTGCATATGGGGGGTATCGACGCGTCTGTATCGTCGGTACGGATGCAGCTCTTCAAGGGGTATATACCTCTTCTCTACGACAAATTAAATATGGAATACGCATGGCTCCATCAGTAATACTCAATTTCAAGGGAACCCATGCCGAACCAATACTGCCATATCCAGCAAGACAGCCGAGACGTTATGATTCACCCTAACACCATTCCTTATTTGGAGCTATGTTCCAATGGTCTCCCAATCAGCGATAGCATGGCCGCGCATCCGTCTTTATCCTGATCAGCGAGCTTTTCGTATCTCTTGTCCCCATTCAGGTACAACGAGCGCACCATCCAGTCAACACATGTCCGAAGGGGAGCTCATCTAGCAGCAAATGTCTATAACAAGCAAACCACCACAGAATAACGCCAAACATATAGAAACTGTAAAATGGCAGGGTAGGGCGAACAGGCTCTTGAATAGGCAGTGGATCCATTACCGCCATACTCAAGGTAAGCCATATGGGGCCCAAAGCAAGATACATGTAGATAAAAGCGAGCCCCACGAGGGATAGGGCAGGCAATATGAGGATAGAAGCGAAAACAGCGATTTTTCAAAACGATGGAGTAGTGTCCGAGTCTCGATTATCTGATAACACAACTGGTGCAACAGTGAGTGCATCGTCAAGAGAAGCGTCGCCTTTGGTCTTCATCTCTTCAGGCTTATATTTTGGGTTACTCTCTTCGTGAATTTCAATGACGTCGGCCTTCGAATGCGAGGATGATTGATTAGTCAGGCTATGTGCAGACGATGGGGTCTTCTTCTTCTCCATATGCCGTCCGATGTCTTCAAAGGCTCTGTCGAGGCCCTGTCTGGAGAATTCTAATGAGAAATCTTGCTGGGACTTGGGAACCTGTACTGAGAACCCTGATGCGGGTTCCATAGGTCTCTCCGATTCCTAAGGAGTTCTGGCAGACATATTATCGCTAAAATGCTTTGATTGTTTTCGCATAGGTATACCAATTCCATCCATTTCTTCCTGCCTTTTCCTTTGCTAGGCTGACAATGCTCTCCCATGAAAGTACCAATAATAGCTGGTCAATATCGAGAAGATGATCTGTACGTTGACCTGGGTATTCTCTACAGGTTTCTTGGATGCATTGATACGCCAAATCCGGATAGGTAGGCAAAGCGCCTAATGAGATTTGATCCATTTCGTACATCTGTATGATGCTAAATCTCATCTTTTCTAGTGTCTTTACAAGAATTTCCACTCCCAAGATAATAGGGTTCTTCTCAATTATGGCCACCAAAACTTGGACAACGGCAATCCCAAGGGGCATTGCTTCGTCGTCTCCCCAGAGCAGATCCACATGGTACTTGGCTGTCGCTTTAGACCCCAAAATACGAGCTACATGCTCCATATTTTTTTTAAAGAAGCCCAACCTTGGGTCATCAAGTTTGTCGCTAACTGTTTTCATAGGATAAAGCCTTCGTGTCAGACACGGATATTTCAGATAAAATTCCAGCGCCTTTAGAAGTGCTGCTTCAGACTTGAAAACCAAATTGTCAATCTTGTATGCTTGGTCTAGCATCAACGTGTTGATTGTCTGAACATATTTACTCTCAAGGCGAAAAAAAAAAACGAAGTTGAATCTGTCATTCATTCTTGGTTTCCCATCAGCACCTTCAGCAAGCTCGAGCTGGCTATTCCTTACAGAAGTGTAAGAGTTTCGAGATTTTGCAATGGGGAGATCTTCGAGCAAGGATGTTGCGTGCCCGGGATCCGTGTGCACCTGCGCTTGTGCAGCTAACATATCCGACTTCTGCTTACGAAACTCTGGATGAAGGTCTTCAAGCGGCTCTGGCATATGTGTATCACGGAAGACAATAGCGAGCCTGGGTGAGATGACTGTCAGCAGGTGGAACTCAGTGTAGGCTATTTATTTCTCCTCGCCTGTGAACCTGTGTTACACGGGGTCTGGATCTATACTTCTCTTGCCGGGTCCCACACCAAGGCCGGTGAGCTTTACGCTAGTGTTCCGTGAGGTTGTCTGGCGATTCGTAGTGGAAAAGAGTTATGGATGTAACCGGGGGTTTTGACAAACACTAATCTATATTGCTATAGACTAACGAGTAACAATCTTGTTAAGTAAAGTAACTAGTAAGAAAGTACAATTTGAGTTGACCACAACGAGAGTAAATAATGAAATCCATCCATCCTTATATCCTCATTGCTTTCGTCCTGCCATCTCTTCATGCACTGCCATCTCAGATGCCCGGCCTTGGCGAGATGGAACATCACGTGACCTCGAGCCCCGCGGTGATCCGTTACCTTCTGACGCGGAGCTTTGTGGCACCATAACCACTCGTGCTCTCTCGTTCCTCTTGTCCCGCGTCAAGGAGAGCCCCTTTCTTGTTATCTCTGTAACAACCTGTCCACAGAGTAGCTAACAGGCCCTTCATGAATACTAAATGCGTTTTCTGTTAGAATAAATTCTTCCTGGGGGTCTGAGGGCGTAATAAAAGCCATGTACATGGATTGAATCTTGGTGGCGAGCCAAAGCGCATCAGGGGGTAAATTCTGCTAGAAAGTTCCCACGCCCAATCACCAGCGGGATCCATGGATAAGTCGATGATTTTTTCTGAATTGTCGAACCATACATCGAGCGGACATGAGAACTGATTGGCCCTCATATATTCCAGAAACATATCTCAATCATCATTAAAGTAAAGTATCACCGAGCCGGACACATCACCGAGCCGGACACTTTTTCTTGGCATCGCGAACTTCACGTACGAAACAATATGCATCAACAACATAAGGATTTTCTAACTCAGCGAGAAGGTAGAATTATTCTTGCTCTTCAGGCCTTTCGTACGGGTCAACTTAAGACTACGAAGCGCTGCTGCTGCCTGTAACGTACCTCTTCAACGGCTTTCAGATCGGCTAAACAAAATCACCTTTCGGCCTCAAGTAACCCTAAACTGCCGCAAACTTACCATAACTGAAGAGAAAACAATCGTACGATATATTCTTGACCTAGACTCGCGAGGATTTGCCCCCAGACTGTGCGAAGTAGCAGATATGGCAGATAAACTACTACGTGTATGAGGTGAACAGCCTGTAGGCAATGCTGGGCAGAGCGGTTTGTATCACGTTCGGACAAGCTTAAAACGGCCTTTAGTCGAGCAAAGGATCGTCAGAGAATACAGCAAGAAGACTCAGAGGCTATTAACGCGTGGTTTAACTTCGTACGAGAGACAATTGAGAAGTATGGGGTTCATTTAGACGACATCCACAACTTTGATAAAACTAGTTTCCAGATAAGCGTAATTAGTTCGATAAAGGTATTTACAGGCGTAAAGTTTCGTACAAGGCCTATTCTTACGCAGCCAGGCAATCGCGAGTGGGTTACAGTCATTCAGAGCATCTGCGCTGCGGGATACGCTACCCCGCCATTCATCATCTACAAAGGACGCGTCCACATCTCTGCATGGTACGAAGAAGCATATATACTGTACAATTGTCTGCTCTTCAGTTATGGTAAGTTTGCGGCAGTTTAGGGTTACTTGATGTGATAGGCTAGAGCCTAGTTGGTGTGTTGTACCTCGATGGAATCTCGGCCTGCTCCTAAAATCCGGATGCCACCTAGAGCTCCGAGTCTCGCCGAGACTCGGTGCGCTCTGACCGACAACCGGAGCGACTAGGTCTTATCGACTCGATTGTGCAGGGGCAGCTAGCACTGTATATAGATAGCTACGTAGCTCAGAAGCTCAGTTCTCTATCGAATACAATCTTGTTACCAGGCATCGGCAACCTTTGCGCAGCCTCTCACATTTTGTATTCGATCCCCTCCGAGCAGCTGGTGTGGCCGTCCCCCAGTGCTCTATCAACGGAAAATTGCAAGACCTGCTTCTAAGCAGTGAGCACACGACAACGGAACGAACTACGAGGATTACTCCGAGGTAGTAACAGGTAGCTGGTGTGGCCGTCCCCCAGTACCTAGCGAACGATCAAGCGACAACACGATCGCAAGATTTATTTTTACGCAGAGAACAAAGCGACAACGGAACGGACTACTAAGGGTTACCCTGAAGTAGTAACAGGTAGCTGGTGTGGCCGTCCCCCAGTACTTAACGAGAACGACGCTAGTGTAGGAACCACAACGGTTGAACGCCTACCTAAGCAATCAAGATGGAAACGAACAGTTCTTACGAGGCCCCAGGAGCACAACAAGGGCATGAAGAACATCCACAACCACCGGATGCAAACACCATGTTGATGATGCAACAGACGATGCAGCAAATGATGCAACAGATGATGCAACAAATGAACGAGCTCATGACACGAATGGAGAGGGTTGAGAAGAAGGAACCGAGTGCAGCAACCACTAACCCCACATCAACTACGCCAGTGGTTACGCCT
>NRSV01000043.1:117317-327931 GCA_002286855.1 Bipolaris cookei | reverse complement strand
AACTAGTGGAGGCACGGAATATGGCTCTTGCCACGCAAGGACTATTCGCTTCTTGCACACCAACCATGGCTTGGAACTATCACTTTGGAGACATGGAAGCTTTCTATACTGAGAGATTCGCACAAGTTGACGCTCAGAACGCACTTGTTGATCGTGAAGATGTACCCAAGCCGCGGCCTAAACGTGCTGCAGCAGTCGCGGCTTCTAAAGCCTGGAAAAGTCTTAGCCCGCGTAAGAGACGACGGCGTCAATAGATACCAAATCTAGTGATACATTTGATTCAAGCGCAGCCACCCTTTATATGTATCTATGCCTAAAAGAATAAAATACTGTAATGTGTTTGGCACTAGTAAAGATTTAGCTAGCGTTGGGGACAAATCTCATCTTGGGGACAAATCTCAAAACCTTGGGGACAAATCACGTCAGTCTTTTAGTTTTGAGCATAATGATTACTGAAGCTTAGGTATTCTACTTTGACTAATAGGACTTGCAAGAAAAACAAAAAACATACGACAGCGGGGATTCGCCAGTGGCAGAGTTGTCAACAATCAAGCTCATCAAGCCGAGCTAACGTAATATAGTAGTGATTAAGCCTATATAAGCTAGCGTATTACTATATCACGTTAGCTCGGCTTGATGAGCTTGATTGTTGACAACTCTGGCCAGTGGTCACTCACCTGACTACTGATCCGCCGGTCAAAGGTTTATCGTGTGGGGAGCGGAACGAGACCCAGAGCGATTCTTTGCCTGTAGTCGTATGTATGAAATATTGAAATAAAGCTGTACATATTACAAAGTCAAGATGATTAGAAAGGATGCTCAATGGTACCTTGGTAAATCTTGGCCATGGGAGAAATCAAACGAGAATACTATAGCAGTGATGTGATATCCAACTTTCTGAGAAAATCCAATCAGTTAAGATTGTCTCTTTCCAGAAATGATATGTGAAGTCATATCAGGTGTCTTGCGTCGAAGGTATAGTCGCTAGCTACTTGTTACAACGATGGTAGACTAAGAGCCCCACCATTGTTCCGCACGCAGGGTAACCCTCTGCATGCATACAAACGGCCTATTTTAACACAATACTTAGCATGCAGACCTAAACCGTATAAACTAGTATGAGCAGGAAGTTGTCATCACCCGACTCCATGGTTGAAGTCGTTCGGTAGACCTCCGCCCCGCTCCCCGTCTAGCGCAAGTGCATGCGGCCCGTGCACTGAAAGTTCATCATCGCAATCATCGTCACAAGCGACAAAGCTCGAAGCCCGACACCACCACCACCCATCGCCAACTCCACCCCCACATCTATTCAACCGCCACCTTTTACTCCTTGCCTCACCAATTCAACAGATCAGCATTTGCCAAAATGGTTCAGCTTACAGAAGTTACCGATGAGGAGTTTATGCGCGAGCAGGAAGGACCCGTTGACGACGAGGACTGGGACACGGACTCGGGTACGATACCACAATCCTGCCTTATCACAAATCCAATTACCCACTTCGCACCCACCCGGAGCAATTGCTAACCATAGCGAAACTACAGATTCCGATACTTCGTCTGTCCACTCGGCGCAGCCCGATGAGACGTTTTTCGAGCGCCTTTCTGCACTGCAAGATATGATTCCCGCCAGCACACGGCGCTCCGTCTCGTCAAAAGCAAGCACAATCTCGTCGTGGTTCAAGAGCGGCCTGAGCATGGGCGGCAAGACGCTGTGGGTCGTGAGCACCAGTGCGCTGCTGTTGGGTGTGCCGTGGGCTTTGGCGTACAGCGAGGAGCAGATGATTGTTGAGCAGGAGAGGGCTGAGTTGCAGGCACAGCGTGCTCAGAATGAGGTACGTTTTCGTTTGTTGAAGGAGAATGTTTTTTTCCAAGGCAGATTAATTACTTGCGTCTTATCAACGACATATCTTGATATGCTAACTTTTCTCAATAGTTCATGGCTCCCGGTGCGCCACTTCCAGGCCAGCCGCAGGGCGCAAAGCCGGCTTTGTAAAACCAGAAAAATAAAAATGAATGTCATCTCCCCTCGTTTGTCGCATTTCCGACGGATGGGCTCTCGCCAGGCACAAGCGCCGACATTTTCTTACTTGGCTTGTTACGATAGTGGGATTGGTGCATGGATGGGAATGATCATGTACTTGTAACGGAAATCGGCAATTCTTTTTTCCAGCCGTTAACGATCTGTATTATATTTCTCGACTCCACGATAATTTATTGCGTCACATACGAATGGTAGCCATTGCAAAAACTGCGCGGAAAAGTGCTTAGAGTGTAGTTGCTTACAGTATTTTGGATTTTGGATGCCCCACGGCCACTATATATTTACAAATACATTCACCTCGATTTTCAAAATCATCTGGCGCACAAACATAAACCACCACGGTCCGGTCTACCAAGCGCTCGTAGCCCATTCCATGTGAACATTGCGCCGTTTTACATTCGTAAGATGCTGTAGCAAAAATGGTCACTCTATCAGCGCGCATGCAGTACCGTAACCAATCCGCAGATGGTGGGGTAGAGATTCTACCCAGACTGCGCTCGCTCCAAGAAAGGTGGTAATACAGCAAAGAGAAGAGTCATGGTATTATAGTCGATACATGGATGTGAGTGAGGAGGCGTTTAAAAGGGGATCGCACCGGCTGACATCGCGGCACCCTGTTGTTCTTGCTGCTCCATGACAGCCTCGTCGGCTGCTTCTATCGCAACGGCCAAACCGAGCTTGGCAGCATTCTGCGTCTAGTTAGCATTGCTCGTTGAACTTGAATTTTGCCACAACGTACTTGCTTGTGGTCGATCTCGCCTGAAAAGGTTACGCGGATTGGTGGCGCAATCATCTTCTCCAGCAGACAAGCTACCTTGCCTTGGTTGTCGATCTGCGCCCTGAATGAAGACTGACGGAAGTCGTACTTGGCACCGATTGTGACGTTTCCTTCCTTCTGTGGGCCAGCCATGGGACCTCCAGGGCCAATACCAGCAAACGCCAAGTTGCAGTTGATACCCGTCTCGACCTTGTCTGTGAGTTTGCGCCAGTATGAGGCTTCCAATACACCACGGTCGGGGATAATCTGGCCACAGGCCATCCAGTCTTCAGCCCTGTAGCGCGCTGCATACGAAACATTGAGTTCTGGTGGGTATGCCATGGCGGGGCGTGTCCAGAAAGCGTCAATGCCGAGTGCGAGTCTTGAGGTAACGGACTGAAGGTAACTCGCCATAAGCATACCGGTGACACCACCATCAAGTATTGAAGGGTTGACGGCTTTGAGAGAAGCGGAAAAATCGGCGCCCGTGTAGTCATTCTCAAGCGAGACCATGTTGCCCTGCGAAGTGAGTTGGACAGCGGCCTTGGAAACGAAGGCTGACGTCCAGCGCCAGTTGAAGCGGCCGGAGAAGGCGAGTTCATTGTCAATATTTCCTTGCATGAATACCTGAAAAATGTCAGCCTGCTAAAAACAGTCCAGCAAGCGAACGACGCACCCTTGGTGATCCGTAAAGAACCATGTACGAGTATGGGGGCATGACCTGCGACCCCATAGATAGCGAGTGGGCAACCTGGAAGAGCGGGGCAGCGCTGAATGCCTTTGTGAGTTCGGCGCGCAGGCCCGAAAAGCTGGAATTGTTCAGAAAGACATCGCGCTGGACCTCGCGGGCAATGTTTTCCACTGTGCCGGGGTTGCTGAGGCCCAATGCCTCTCTCCGTTCTTGAAAGGCATCGTATACGTTGAGGAATTGTGCAAATGGGCCGGTATTGGCTGCGCGAGGCCGCGAGAGGATGTCAGCGACAGCCTGTTCCTGCGCCGGGTTGCTGAGCTGCAGCGGGGTAGCCATGACGAAAGTGTGCGTCGAGGTCCAAGTAGACACTCCCTATGAATATGGGAGGGCCGGCACAGGGGGGGTTGGAAATAGCAGCAGGTAGGTGAGGGGATGCTGTGATGCGTCGCGGGCGCTGGACAGTGATGATATCGTGAACATTTTCTCAAGTTACTGATGACATAATAGGCGCTAGCCCACGCAGCGCCCCGAATCTGTTATCTTCGAGGGCTGGCTCCCCAACATGACGGCAGCGGACATTTGCGCCTTGGGTCCTTCGACTGCCAAATCCTCCAAAAGAAAAAGCACTGACTGGTTCTTCTCAGACAGTCTTGCGACGTGGCCTGGTAGAATCGCTACATTGAACTGTCGCGGGTTGTCGCGCCTTGCTCGCTGACGTCGCTCGGCACACCTTTGGACTACCGGGGAACCGTGACCTTCTTGAAGCATCCATACTTTACTCACATTGTTAACGAGTGGCCGTTTCCCTTTTATCTCACAGTCCGCCTTATTCTCCTTGCTTCAATTTTTCTCCCTGTAGACTTTACCTATTTGCAACCATGGACACCCTACTGTGAGTGCCATGACCCCACTTTCCGCAGCCATGCCCAAGCAGCAGCGCCGCACATGGCTCTAAGAGAACATTCACTCACCATGCATAGTACCGCTGAGATATACGCAAACTCGCCCCGCTTCCGGCGGCGGTCGAGTACAGCCGTCGATGCAATCCACGACCTGCCTGCCAGGGAAGAAATGGCGCCTGCCCAACTCTATAGCACAGAATCGGGCCGCCTCTTCCATTCAGGCAGGATAGTCATCGCCACCTGCGGACTCCCGGCTCGAGGAAAGACACACACCTCTGTTGCTCTAGCCCGCTACCTGCGCTGGCTCGGGGTCAAAACTCACGTGTTTCATCTTGGCGACTACCGTCGCGCTACGCTAAGTCCGGGCATGGATGTGCCTGAAGACTACTTCTTCCTCAACGCAGCACCACAGTCCGTTTTGCTTCGCAACAAGATTTTGAAAAAATGCCGCGACGATATCTATCACTTTCTGGAGAACGACAAAGGTCAAGTGGCCATTTATGATGCCGTCAACGCTATCAGCCAGGGCCGTCGGTCGTTAGCCAAGGAGTTTGCAAAGAATGGGATCCAGACAATCTTCATCGAATCACACTGCACAGATGAACGCATCATCCAGGAAAACGTACGTCGCGTTAAGATTTCTTCACCAGATTACAAGGGTTGGAAGGACGAGGATGCAGTTCAAGACTACCTGGCACGTATCAATGCACGGATACCTCATTTCGAGACTATGGAGGAGACCGACCTACATTGGATCAAGATGATCAATGCTGGCGAGCGGGTTGTTGTAAACAACTGCGCATTTGGATACCTCTCACAGCGTATTGTCTTTTACCTGCTCAATCTCCACATCAAGTCACGGCAAACATACTTTGCACGTGCTGGAACGACGCGAGAGGAGGATTCATACAAAGCCGATGCCAATCTCTCACCAGAAGGTCACGAATACGCAAGAAAGATGAGCGAAGTGTTGTTAAAGTACCGTGAAGAAGAAAAGCAGAAGTTAATCGAGTCTGGAGCGACGGATGCGTCTCTGAAACCACTGACCATCTGGACCTCGACGCGTCGAAGGACTGTCCAGACTTCAGAAGTTCTAGCTTCCATGGGCTATCGGGTGAGGCAACGCTCGCAAATGAGCCAGATGAACCCTGGTGTATGCGAGAAGATGTCCGAAGCCAAGATTCGAGAAGAGTTCCCCGAGGAAGTAAGAAAGCATGAGGTAGATCCATATCACCACCGATACCCACGCGCAGAGTCCTACCATGACCTTGCTGTACGCATGGAGCCCATCATTCTCGAGCTTGAGCGTGAAGAAAACGATCTTCTGATCATTGCGCACGAATCCGTGCTTCGTGTGCTTTACGGATACCTCATGGCATGCAATGCAGCAGACATTCCCAAACTCGAGTTTCCCCGTGATGAGATTATCGAGGCAAGTCTGCGCTTCACAATCTACGCACATTTCTCATTCACTGTGCTTACCATTTTCTAGATCATACCTTCATCCTACAACAACGTCGCAAAGCGCATCAAAATCCCCGACCTCCCCGAATCAATGGTACCTGGTAGTCCCGAAGATATCCAAATCCCCGTGCCGCCAAGTGGCACCGTAAGTCCGTTGTCCGGACTGGGAACCCCTCCTTCCAACGGCTCTGGCACTGCAACGCCCTCGCAGCCGCAATAGTAGTATGGTCTTTAGCTCTTGAATCCAAGTCACATGTTAATTCTTGTTCGTGGTTTTAGATCCGGCACTCGTAATAGGCGGTGTTTGGCAATAAACGAATGAGCCGAGAGAGGGACTTTGACTTCGTCTGAGTGGAGGAAATAAAAAAACGGATGAGGCAGGCCTTGATTCGTGGAAATGGGCCATGTTCTGACAATGATGACATGAATGGGTACTTGGCTATAGTGGCGTTGCGGATACTTATGTAGGCCTTGTTAGACCTATACACATTTTCCGGCATGCATGTTTAGTAGTATTCTTGTTGAATCATATTCTTCTACTGGCCACTTATAATCATACAGTCCATCTCAAAAGAATCCGTAGGTGGAATTCCTCGGGCCTACATATCATGACCCTCCTATTCCACTACAAGTACTCCATCGGCTCCAATCCCATCATGCCAATTCCGCCAGTTACGCTGGTAGCAATAAAACAGATCCCAGGGCATAGAACCCAAATAATACCAAGCACACTGGCACTTACAGCCTCCCTTCAGATTTATCCCAGTGCCCAAACCGCACCAAATCACCACTCAAATCCGGACTCATCCACCTATCCCCCAGCCCAATACCATGAAACTGCATACCATACCGCGACCCGCCAAGCTGGCCCGGCATCAACGGATGCGGATCACACTCCAGCTCCGACACCTTGAGATCTAAGAGGTGCGGGATAGCTTTGAGCAAAACATCGATCTCAGCGTCGGGCTTGCGGATATCGGCATCAGTAGGATAGTAATGATCTTTGAAGAGGTCGAATCCCGGTTTGATGTCTTCATTGATGGAGGAACTGGGGCGAGCAGGACCATGGACAGGTTTTTCGGAGTAGACTTCTGCGGGGGTGGGCCAGGATGTGGTATCTTGGGCTTTGAAGCCGCGGTCGTGCGAGGTGCAGTCGTGGAATGTGAGGGCGAAGTCTGGCACGTAGGAAGGGCGGCGGTTAGATGGGTAGGATGTGTCGTCTGGGTATATATCGGCGGATGAGGGCTCGGGACCTTGGTCAGAACGCTTGGTGCGGGTAGCTGCTCGGGGGCGAGTGACTCTCTTAGGTGGCAGGCGGCTTACGTAGCTCCTCTGTTGCAGAGCTTGGACCGCAGATTGGAGGTCGCTGAATCGGCGGGGGTGTCTAAATGCTGAAGGACCTGTAGGCACAACTTGCGGCTCCAAGATATCTGCAAAGTTGGTGCCGCGCTTTTCAGCAAGGATCTCCCGGGGACGCTCTCCGGTAAATCCAGGAGGTGGCTGTACAGTTCTAGTAGATTGATCTTCTCTTACCTCCCGATCTTGTTGCGTGCCAAAGTCATAGCTGTGTAGACTCTGAAGTCCTATAGCCGTATGGTCTGAGACACCCTGCACGTTAAGAAAGCGGGCTAGAGCGTTAGCAGTAAACGGCTTACCGAGAGCTCGGCCCATGAGCTTACCATAAATATTAGTGTTAGCAGGACTTTTGAAGTCGGGGAGATTGCTGGGGCGTGCCGTTAAGTCGTTGGCGCGCGCCTTCCCCTTCCCCACTATGCCGGGGAGTCCAAGACTAGTGCTAAACTCTTCGACTTCCGGGGCACTGAAGCTGGGCTCATAGCGTTGCGTAGGCCAAACCCATCGTGACTGATAGGGCGTTGCTATGCGGATAGATTTCATTGGAGTACTGGAGTTCTGTGCTGTTTGGTTTCCAGCTTGATCTAGGACTACGCAGTGTTTGCATTAGCACTGCATGTTTGGGCGGTGCTGGACATAGTCTTGCCTTGCAGCATATCCTGAAAATCGGAAAATGACATATCCAGCTGGTTCGAATGAGCGCCTGCAAGTTGTGGGACAATCGGTCCACTGTACGCCTGATAGTTGGGGCGCATCTCTCTGGAAGGCCGAAAGGGAGTCTTCTATATTCAAGTCACTGACTGATGACATGAACCCCACAATGGAAGATAATCACCTTTGTACATTTCCGGGACGCTCAACCTCTGCGGAGAGTTCGTGTGGGGAGTTAGCTTAGTACCAATGTCTGCTGCTCCAGTTTTGGCCGGCGCCGGACTGAAGGTGGCTGCTTCAGGATTAAACGAGGCACACCTGCGCGGGAATTCTGGTCGCTTCTCTTCCATGCTGTCGTTATTATTGCTGGGTGCCATTTGGGAGAAAGAAGATACATTCAAACTGCTGTATCAAAAACTATTTTTTAGATCCATCGTACTGCAGTGAATGCGGCAGCCAATCAGATGGTCAATCACCATTCACTCTCATTTACGAACTGCACAGACAGAGCTTGAATGTTTGCTGCATATTGGCAGCAATTTGGTAAGTTTGCATTGAGCAACTGGACAAGGAGATTTCGTTGTGTTCGAGACCATACCATCATGATGGTAGCTTTTACGATGGATCGATTGGATCTTGTACATCGGATCATTTGGGGTTTGACGCAGAGTCTCGTGGTGAGTGTCAGGGTGAGGCCGGAGGAAAGGTGGTTCGGAGAAGGCTAGTGCTGGTGAGTGTGGCAAGGTTGGGCTTCGTAATGGTGCCGTGAGGATGCCCAAGAGCATGGTGTCGGTGCCAAGTCAGAGGCGATGTGTTGTAGTAAGTCGATCTGCCCCCACGATATCCAGTCGGGCGGGTGGGCAGCCCACAGCCAATAGGCGCACGGGCAAGTGGCCATGACCGACGCGCGTGCGACTTTTTGTAGTAACAGGCCAATAAGGGGCCAGCACAACGACGCGCTTGCGCGCCTCGTTCAACAGGGCTGAAGGTCCATGTCACAGTTTAAAAAGTGCCGCAGTACGCACATCTTCTGCCCTGGCTTCGATCCGGATCACTGTTGTCCTTGTCAAGTCTTTTCCTCTCTTGGTGGCTCCAATTCTTTCCTTACTGCTTAGTTTTTTTCCGAGTTCCTCGCCTGGCTGTGGTCCACCACATCACGCGACCCATACCTCAACCCACCAGCAATAATGCACATACGCTCCTTTACGACCCTCAACCACCAAATTCACCAGCCAGACCATTGTCTCCATCATGCCGATGATGCTCACCCCAGAATACATGCCTGCCACTCTGGACAAAAAACAAACGCTTCCCGGCTCCTTTTACCGTCACCCAATACGGACAGCTAGCAAATGTGGCCATACAATTCACCCTTCGAGTTCGACACATGTGCCCTGGTGCCCTCGATGCGCTCTTTCCCGGGCCCGTGCAAGGTCTGACGCTGCGCTGAAGAAGCTGGCCAGCCAAGGGGGTTTGAAACCCCCCGAGCCCATGCGCAACCAGCGGTGGAACAAGGCCAGAAAGGGGTATTTCATTGCAAAACAGCGCTTTGAAAAAACGAGGAGGGACGATCAACTCCGTTGGGAGCGGGAACAATTGTGGGATGACGCACACAGACGATCAGACCCGCGGTCAGCCCAGGCAGCAGTCTTATCCCAGAGCCCCTCGCTCTGCACCATCTGTGACTCCATGTCAGCTTCGTATCCAACTAGTGTGCCCGAGGCGCAGGCTGCAGCGTACAATGTGGCTTGGTGGGAGAAGGCCATCGCTGCCCCTATCATGTCACAGCCCCTCGAGTCCAGCACACCGCCACGGCCTCCGCCTCGGCCAGCATGCACCCAGCACTGGCGGCCGCCAGCAAAACCACCACAAGGCAACCCCGAATTGCTTCAAATCATCAACAACCACCGCCACCAAATGCAACAGCAAAACGCCCTCCGCGAGGCCTGGAACGCACGAAACAAGACAGAAGCAGCGGTGCGCCGCAAACACGGCCTGGGCCCCGACTTTGAGATTGCCGCCGCCTTCTGGGACTGGCCCATACCCGGCTTCTTCAGCTGGCGCAACTACCGCAGCATCCAGGAACAGGGCCGCATGGCGGAGCGGCGAGCTCGCGGAAACACGACGCGGCCTCGTCCTCCGCGCAGCTCTTTATCCTACTCAGAGTCGTCGGAGCAAGTGCAGGTCGAGCCGGAATTCATCGAGACGCTGAAACAGCGGGAGGAGCGCGAGGAACTGGAGCGCCAGACGGCCAAAGCTGCGGGCCAAGTGGGCTACTTGTACTTTGTTGGCAGTAGTAGCGTCAATGGTTTGGAAATATGGCACGATGACGTCGAGCGTAGCGACAAGAACCTCGTTGTGCGCATGCGGCGATCCCCCTCGGATACGTCTGGCAGTGAAGATTCCCAGGACGCAGATGATGACGATGATCCGGATTGGATGGATATTGATGTCCCATAGTAAAATAGCTCTTTTTTTTCTACATTGGAAATTCCTCGGGTATAAAGAAAGAGAGATAGGAAGAAGGAGAAGAAGAAGCAAATAACTATTTCATCACCCCACGGTCAAACCAGTTGGCAAAACAACTAGAGCAAAGAAAATATTCAAAGAGAACATTGCAACTTTTCGTTAAATGACCAAAGTGATGTCCCGCTCCCCCCCCTCCCCTACCTCCGCATTTCTTGTCCAAAATACCCGCGCATTAGCCCCGGACAACGGCAAATCTCCCGCTGCCGCTAACCTCGTTGCCGCACATGGCCGTGATCAGCGATAAGGATGTAGCCTGCAAATGAGTTTATACTAAATAAAACCCTTACCAGCTTATGCAGCATCTCTGTCCAAGACAACAAAGTGGGTGTTAGGAGTCTAAGTATACCAATTTGCATTCAAATTTCGAATACCATGAATAGGGAAGAGGCTAAAGGAAAGGGGGAGGGAGGAGGGGGCATTGAATTTATATAATGGAGACTGCTGCGCAAGGAAGCGAGACTAGTCCAATATGGACGTGCTATCGTGGCCATCATCCGGTCAGACAGGCCTCAACTATGCGGGTACTTACTTACAGACTCGATAGTAAGCAAGGGGGGTATACCACAGAACGTGACTTCAACCATCACAACTCCGTCCTCTTCCTCGCCTCATCCTCCCACTCCGCAGCCTCAACCCCCCGCTTAAGATGCACAAACCCTCCTTCCTCCTCCAAACCATCCCCATCGCCCTTACTCTTTGCCTCTGCATCCGCCTCTTTTTGCATCTGCTCATCCACCTCCTGACGCTCCACAATCTCTGCTTCTTCACCTACTTCCCCAATCAGCGGACCTTCGCTTTCTCCATACCACTCCGTGTTCTCGGTCCACTCGATGATTTTTTCTTTGGCAGTCTCGCTGAGTGTGTAGTAGCCTGGGTTATTGCGAGGATCGAACATAGATGTGTGCGCCCATGTCTCAGCTGTAGCTTTATCGTTTACAGCAGGAATGAAGAAATTCCTTAGCGGGCCCTTGGGTAGGTTGCAAAAAGTGCGGTCTTTGCCCGCGACTCTGCCTGTCCAGCCGTGCTCTTTGTTTTCGCTGTTGATAGCGTGGCCCAAAGTAGTATACATGTTACAGAAGCCAAGCTCGTGTGTTGTAGTAAACTTTGCAATCTTCTCTAGTCGCTTGCGCAGCTCCTCAGGCCGCGCAAGGACGCCGACGAATTCTAGGTGCGATGTCGCCCATGTTACGCCCTGGCTAATCTGGTCTTTCTTCATGTATGCTGCAGCACCACCGGCCGCAATGGCTCCTGCAGCTCCTGCAAACATTGCCATTTTGCCGTAGCGTTGCCATAAAGGTGCTGATGCCGCATCCGCGCTTGGAGAGGTCGCGGGCGCAGGGAGCATCTTGCTTGTATCGACCGTGCTGGAGGCCGTGTCTTTGGCGCCCCATCCAAATGCACCGGCGAGGTTGGTGTAAGCAGAGTATGCCGAGCTTGCCGTATTCCAATGCTTTTCAGCGCCATGGGCTACCACGCCCGGCGCAATGCCTAGATACGGCGTGTCGAAGGCGAGGATGCCTTGTATGTACGGGAACATGAGCGTCGAGTGTTCTGACAGTGACTCGGCGCCCGTTTGTGAATTCGATTGTGAATGGATCGGCTGTTCCGAGAGAATGGAGAGCAGTGTTTCTGCCGCTACAATGCCACCCATGGAATGGCCCACCAGGATGGTCCGCACCGAGGGGTCGACTGTAGGTGAGGGCGTCGAGTTGGCCACCTCGAGATCGATGATCTTGTCCTGCAGCCATTCCTTAAATCTCCCCACACACTCGTGTAAGTCGCCTCTTGTCTCAAACTGGGGATACGTGATGGTGAGGATGGTGACCTTGGGCAGGGCATGCTGGAGCAGCGCCTTCACGTGGCTCGGAAACGTTCTGAATGTCTCATCCCCGCCCTATTACTCGATTTGTCAGTACATATTTTCGGTGCCCAGTTTCACTGCCTTCAAACCGCCTAGTGCTGTAATGACGCTGCTGGTTGTTTATGCTGAGACTGGGCTCGGCCGCCACATGATAATGACGTATTGCACTGGTCCCGCATGGGTCCGCGACGGAGAGAAGCAGACTTACCTTGAAGCCGTGAATAAAGCATAGCAATAAAGTCTTCCTCATTTTCCACGGCTGTGCTCCTGCATGGTGGGTCCAGAGTCAGCGGAAAGGCAAGCCGACAATACGGCGAGCGGAGCGGGAATGGGCCATTACGTCTGGGGCGCAGGTGGTGGCCACCCCCACTTGCTTACTTACCACCTCGCATGGGTCGCCTGGGTTGGCCGGAGCATTCTATTGCCGCCGCTGAGTAGGACCGCAACGCATGAGCCAAGACGTCACAAATATACACAATATAGCCTACAGTATACGGAAAAGGATGGAAACTAAAGCATGCAAGAGTGTCAGCTGTCAACTGACGAGTCATGAGTCAGTGTGCTACTGTTTGATTCATCGTTGCGTATAGTAGTACTATGTCACCATGGCACTAGACTAGCTGCCTCTGTCTCTGCCCGAGTCTGTGGCGCCGCTCTACAGCCTATTCTGCTTTGCATCATCGTACACATGTCCGTTGCTTCCAATCTGCTGACATTCCCAGCTAGCTGTAGTACTAATCGATCTTCTAATCCATCGGTACGGGTATATGGTACAAATCAAACATGCCAATGCCCCAAACGCCGTGTCGTGAGCCGTATATACAACGCTAGGAAATAAGAGAACAAAAAAAGAGTGATATGCAACTATGCACAGATGATCAGGAGGAAGGCTATCGCTAGGAGAACTGCCGCGGCACCACCAAATATATCTTTGTGACTTGACGAGCCTGTCGCGACAACATCAAATGGTGATCCGCCACCTGAAAAGGCATTGGACAACTGCGTACCTGGCGCGAGCGATGGGTCCGGAGCGTTCGTGTCTTCGGGCGGGACGGCTACCGTTGTAGTTGGGGTCGATCCCGTAGCATTCGGGTCCAGGACCAAGCCGTTCGTTGACGAAATCGAGCTAGTGGTTTGTTCGTTTTGCGTGTCGGTCGATAAGCTTGACGGCGTCGGTCTCGCCTCAACCGTCGAGCTGGTTGAACCTGTCGCTGATGATGATGATGAGGACGATGACGGTGATGCCCTTGTAGTTGTGGATGACCTAGACGACTGTGTGCTCGTTGTTGGAGAGTCCGATTTGATGGTCGTTACAGTAACGCCGGGACACAGACTCGCGATACCCAGTCCATTCTGGAAGACGCCAATGAGACTCAGCTCGCCCACGTCAACGTCGGCGCATCTCCTCTTCACACTATCTGCGATCTGGTTGAGACCCCGTACGCAGGCAGTGCTGCATGTTGCGCCTGGCTGGAAATCACCCGGTACGCATCCGGAAATGGTTGAATAGTAGACAGTGTTACAGGCCGAGGGGAGGTTGTCAATCCGTGGGATAAAGGCCGAGAGCGAGACGGTCTGAGCAAGGGTGGTAGATGCGCATAGAAACACCAGTGCGGTTGTACGTAATGATATCGATAGCATCGTGAGGTTTGTCGGGGTAGGTGGATGGACTGTGTGTAGACTGGCAGGTCTGGTGTGCGGAAGCAAACGTATACGAGCGGCGATATCTGGGCGCACGTTCAGGCGTCGTTTACCGAACGCAAAATGCCGATGGAAAAACGTCTTCCGGAGAGGATCTGAGACGGCTGCTGTTTGAATATGGGCTATGACGTTCTTGAGACGGTAGCGCCTGTTCCTAGTCTAGTAGATAGTTTTGAAATATGCTACCAGTCCACTCGAGCTTGAGAGTTGGCGCAATGATCCGGCAACTGCGTTTTGCTGTAGACAAACTCTGTTCGATTTTCTTGTTGGCGAATACGTCAGGGAGATAACGATGCCAGGAACTCGAGTGGTCGAACAAAGTTGGACTTGACACGGGGCAGACGATAGCCACCCTCGTTCTTGCGAGAAGATGACAGAAAAGAAAGTGGAGAGTAGCAAACCAGAATGCACAAGTAAATGAACAAGCTCAAAGTTTGACCCCAGGCCTGCAAAGAGCGACTTTGTTCCCCAAATGGATTGATCAACATTGACGACGCACAGCGTCAATCAGAAATAGAAAGGAACCCGGGAAGGACAAGAAGAGGAAGAAGAAGGAAAAAAAGAAGCAGTCAGTGGCGCGGGACGAGAACAAGAAAGGAAACCGAGGAGAGCCGCGATCTTCGTGATGTTCAGTAGCTCAATAACTCAGCTCAGGTCGCAGCTGACCTGTGCCCGGACCGGCCAACAACTTAAGGCAGATCTACAAAAGGCCCGTCGACGTAGCCCTCGTCACCCCAACCCCAGCTCCACCTACGCGTCTTGCATAGCAATTGGCGGACCAGCCCCCTGGAGGAGAGGCAGCAGACCCTGAAGAATTGTCGTGTACCTGAGTTGGTGTTGCAAGTGGCCAAAACCCAGTCTTCTGAAACAACGGAGTTAGCGCACGTCGTTAACGGCCAGGGCAGCGCGGCCCCTAATAGGCCGACGCAGGCACTGCAGGCGTTACAAGTCGCGAGCGCGCTTCAGGTGCAGGTACCCGCAAGCACAAAAAGAACCGTTGGTAGGAAGCTTGTGTCGAGGGCAGTCTTGATTAAATGCTCGGCGGCTACTGAAGTGGCGAGCGGCCTGCACACATCCATGGATTGCGCCGCTTCTGGCGCTTGCAGTCAGTCAAGGCAAGGCGCGCCAAAGAGGGAGAGAGAAAGATAAGCCATTCAAGCCATACTTGGGGCTCGAGGGACAGAGAGACGGAATTAGACAATGCTACTATACTAGTCCCCTATGCACTGATGTGTCGTCAAGGAAACAGAGCCCAGCGATATTCAGCTTAGCAGCCACTAACCCAGAGCTTAGCTCTGCCTCACCTGCTACCACCGGTGAGTGGCCTCGATCATCCCAGGATGCCAACCGCCAGACAAACAATGACAGAGGAATGGGATTCGACCACAATGTTTCGACGTTTCCATAAAGCCTCGACTATGGTTCTCGAGCGCATTGCGAGATCCTCAATTTCGCAATACATGCCAGCTTGATCCCGGTGGACCGATTTTTAGTCCATGACGATGACGCTCCGGAAGCGTACCTTGCCACTTTCCATGTGCCTGACTGCATCCTCCGCCTCATCAAATGGAAATTTCTCAATCATGCACTTGACCCCTTGACGTTCCGCAAAGTCAATCGCTTCCTCGCTGTCCAATGCGTGTCCTGATGGCCAGCCGTGAACTGAGCGGCCCCCCAGAACCAGGCTCACAGTGTTAATCGGCACGTCACCCACAGGCGCAAGAACAAGCATCTTACCCAGCGGTCCGAGTCCGTCGACCAAAGGCCCTATGATCTCTGGATTTGGTGCTGTGACGACAATGAGGGATGCGCCCCCCATCTTCTGGAGTCCCTCTGCTGCCGACTCTTTGGACATGTCAATGTAGTCAGTCGCTCCCAGTGGGAACGCAAAGTCCTTCTTGTCACTCGATGACGACAGTGCTACAGTCCGATATCCCATCTTGCGAGCGTACTGTAGAGCCAAGTGCCCCAGACCTCCTAGGCCCTGAATAACCACCGTATCGCCCTGCTGGATATTCATCTTGCGTATCCCATTGAACACCGTAACACCAGCACAGAGAAGGGGAGCGTACTCAGCGGCGTCCGCATTAGCAGGAATGCGTACTGCGGCTTCGCTGCGAAGCGTACAGTACTCGGCATCTATATGTAACCTCTCACGTCAGTTTCAACCTTGTACTCAAGAAAAGATGAAGAAAAGAAGCAGATGTACTGTTAAATCACAAGGAAAAAACTTACATCCCCCATCCTTACTAACCCCGTTTATATCCTTCTTCTCACATATCTGGAACAACCCCCGATTACACGCCTTACACACACCGTCATGCCCCCCATGCCATCCGCCCCCAATCCGATCTCCTACCTTCCACTTCTTCTCTCCTTCGCCAACCGCAATCACAGTGCCAATCACTTCGTGACCCGGGATACGCGGAAAAACGTCGGCGCCAAGGTGGCCTTGTTGAAGAAAGACATCAGAGTGGCAGATACCGCAAGCCTGCACTTTGACGAGGACTTCGCCGGGATTCGGGGAGGAAACAGGGACGCTTTTGATGGACCATGGTGCGCCGACTTTGTCGATGACGACGGCGCGGCAGGAGGTGGGGATGTCTGATGGCATTGTGTATTACTCTCTTCTTTATACTTTCTTTAAATCGCGGCTCAGTTCGATGTGAGAAGTGATTTTGTAAGGGAGAATTGTATATCCACCAGTACAAAAGCAACGGGGCGACCGACATTGACCCATACCACGCCTTTATCTACACCTCCAACCACGCATCCCCCACATCATGATTACATCGCTTCCCTCCCTTGTACTAACCTCCACAAGCGCAACCACCAACCCCCGCCAACCCCGATACCAGGGAACTCCACAATCAACATCGTAGGGCGCGCTATCAGCAAGCTTGCATTGGAACATTCACATTCATGTCTCGCATGCCCCCTTCTCTATCAATGCAGGGCGTAAACTTACACGCCGACCCCACGATCGCCGACGTACGTTACTCGCTGCACATGCACATCGTCCTAGATAACATGTCCCAACCAACGGTTCACGCAACTGTGCGAGTTTTTCCCCGCGCCCAACATGCAAAGTCAGCAGGCGGTATAACAGGTAGTGTGTAGTCAGCGGCGTGCAGCAGGCGAAGCGTGCATCATGCATACATACATGCATAGTACTACCAGTTATGACACAACGTGCGCGGAGTTTGTGGACTTAGGATTGAGTGGGTGTCGGATAAGAAGCTTGTGTTGTTGTTGTTTTTTTTTTGGAAGAAGGGGGGGGGGGGGAGGGGTATCATTTGGTGCTGTCAATCAATCATGATGCATGAAGAAAAGAATCAAGTTCGCGTGTTTTTTACCAGGCGTCAAAGTTGCCAAAGCCAGTCTTGGCTTTCTTCTTGACAGGCGCCGCGTCCTCCTCTTCATCTACGAACCCTACAATATCGTCTTCTTCTTGATTCTGCATTTCTTGCTTTGCAGCTTGGAGATACTTGCCTACCCCCATACCCTGACCGCTAGCGTTGTCTACAGTGCCATCGGCACGTATGCGCTTACCGGTCCAGGTAGTCTTGTCGTCGACGGTACCGCCCTGCCGTTTGATCTCCTCAGCCTCGAGTTCCCTGTTTTCGTTGTCTTTGCGCTCTTTTTGCCACTCTTCAAAGGGGTCGACGAAGACGACTACGTCTAGTATTTCGATGTCGTCTACGGGCTTGTCTTTCTCGCCTACTTCGGCAGTCTCCATGGTTCGTAGTGTCGTGTCCAGTCCTCCGACTACACGCGCGAAGATGGTGTGTTTCCGATCGAGATGCGGGACTGCTCGGTAGGTGATGAAGAACTGACTCGTGTTTGTGTTCTTGCCCTTGTTTGCCATGCTCAACACGCCTCTGGTGCTATGCCTTTCCGGCCCCTCAAACTCATCTTCAAACGGCTTGCCCCATATACTCTGTCCACCTCTTCCTGTGCCTGTAGGGTCACCACCTTGTATCATGAAGCCCTTGATGTTTCGATGGAAGATGGTGTGGTTGTAATATCCTTTCTGCGCTAGCTTGACAAAATTCCACACGGCGCGTGGAGCAAACTCGGGCAAGAGCTCGATATTCAGCTCACCCAGAGTAGTTGATATCCGCGCATAACCCTTTTGCTTTACACGCTTTGGCTTGAGCATGTAGTCTTCGTCGGAGAGGAGGGCGCGTTCGCCTGACGTATGCGGTGTGACGCCGGTCGATGTAAAGGATGCTGCAGCTTTACCAGAAGTGTATACTGCAGCGTTGTAGGCTGGCTTTTTGGGCTCTGCGTTTGTCGCGGCCGTCGAGCCATTTCGTGGGAGGTTGGCAATAGCCTTGGATGTTGTTCCGCCTTGCTCCTTGATCTTCCTATTTTCGCGCGCTTTCGCAACGGCTTCTTTTGCCTTGAGGATCTTTGCTGCGTTGCCTAATGCATCCCTGTTCACGCTGCTTTCATTCTCTGCCAATACTGTATCTCCATCCTTGACATGTTTGTATGAGCTGAAATCTCTCGACTCGATGCTTTGTGGATCCTGTAGTGTGATGATATCCTTGCGCGTGAATTCTTCATCGCTGACTAGGTCCCGCCAGTTCTTTGCCTTAATGTTCAACCGCTCCACAGTATCCCAAGCAAACACATTACCGCTCTTCTTCAGCGCAACAACGTGCGTGTTGTCTGTCAAGACTTTGTATGTGACCGGATCTACGTATTCGCCATCTTCGTTTTTCGTAAAGTGCAGCGTAATGAGATCGGCGCGCTTCAAAGGCGTTCCATCGATGGGGTTCGTATTGGGGTGTTTCGACAACCAGGTAAGGATGTGTGTGAGGTCGAAGATGGTACCCGACGAAGTACAGACAGGATCGACAAAGGGCTGAAGCGAGACGGCGCAGTAGTTGAACGGAAGGCGCTTGAATGTGGAAGATAGGCCGGCAGCGGACGCTCGACTTGCGCTGTTCGCGCCGCGCGCGTTTCCAAATGAGTCGGCCGATGACCACTCCGAGTGGGTAATGTAAAGCTTGTCGGTTCCCTTTCCCATGTCGAAGGTAATTTATCTACAGGATCAAGAATCGAGTGGTGTTGAATGGGGCGCAAAACATGTAAGCGTTGGAGAGGCGACGCGCTGCTAACTTTTGGCCGATCCATCGTCGTTAGCGCGACTCCACATTCCCAGGGCTCTGACTTGCCATGGGATAACGTCATTCCCTGGCTTTGCCAACCTCAACTTCAAATGTCAACATCAATCTGCCATGAAATTATTCTTTTTCGTACGATAACATGTAAGCGATTCACTGGAAGCATGAAGCGCGACATATATAGGGAGACAGGTAGGACCTGCTCAAGCTTGGTCCCTCATGTTGAGCAAGCATGAACACATACAAGGCATGTTGACAAATTGGAAATATGATTCATCGTAACCTTAGCCTCGCAGCCTGTATGCTAAGCTTACCTCCGTATCTGACAAAATTTCATTACTACGTCTGCTTTGTTCATTATTCGTCATCACAAATAGGGATAATGATATAGCTCCTCATGTCGATATGATCCGTTCTTGTCATATATTATATAAAGTATGCAGATCCGTACAGTCGTATGATCTTGCTCCTCCTCATATGCAATTTATTCAGCCTCCTACGTTTTGCGTCTAGAGGACCTTGGTAGATTGGGGTATACGATAATATCGGAGGTGGCTGCTGTGGCTGCTGTGGCTGGCTCGAAGGCTTCGGTAACTGTCAGATAGCAGGACGTTATTCAGCCTCCAGGATAACCTGGGACCGTGTGGACCATGCTTTGTGCACATTTTGGAGGATTTAGGGGGACTATGTAGCCTCAAGTAAGAAACACGTCCAGGGTTAGTATTATTTTGGTATCAATTAGTATAGCAGTAGAAGCACAGCATGTAGTGTTTACAGAATAAGAAAAGATAGGGATGAATTAGGCTTGCAAACGTGGGAGCAAAGATAACAGGCGAGCCTCAGAGAACACCACGTTCTGGGTAATAGTAAAGTGTTGGGGGCTGAGACCGGTTGGACGTTGTCTTGGACGTCACCAACTTGGTTGGGATGGAAGATGCATCCTTGCATATTTTGTGACATGGAATTCTGGCACCGGTCTCCACAATTCGGTGTTGTGCATCTAAGATGATTATAGTATATGTGACAAAATGCATGTCAAACATATAATAGGGATCGACCAAGCTGCCAAGCCGTGCGCTGGAATGATCGGTCAAAGCAGAAGTGTTGGACGGTGAGCCTCGTCACGGGCTTCTTGTTGTTAGCTGGGCATTGGGCTTGCTTAACAAGCATCCGGCCGTCGGTGGGATGGAACCGCAGCTTTCGTAGTCAAGAATAACAACACAAACGGTTTGGATTACCCGAGAGATGTATCCATGTATATCGATGATGCAATCTTGATTCCCATAACTGATCATCATCAACAAAGGTCGCAGCGACACGTGTAGATAACGTGTATCTGGCGCGCCATCATATGGCCATGACCTATGCCGTGCGACTGCACAAAATACAGTGTCCGAGGATGTAGTACCTGGTGTGGCAGCGGGCGCCATCGCGTGAGGGCGGCAACAATGCCATAATGAAGGATGCAGATATCCGGAGAGCGGTTTATTTTTATCACCTTGCTAGCGTCCGAACGGGGCGTTCGAAAGGAATCCTGTATGATTTCCTTCTTTCTTCAGCAACGGAACGCACAGCCCCTTGCCATGTCGTCTATCTGGTGGAGTTCGTTTGTTTGTTTTGAGGGAATAGGGCATGCTGCGGGTCAGGAACACAGTGATAAGCTTTGTGGGCTTCAGCCACGTCAGTATTGCGTACGAAAAGGCCGTGTTAGTGTCTTGCGCTGATGATGAGTGTGGTTACAACGAGAAGTGAGCGGAAAAACGAACAAGGCGAGGCCAAAGAAAGCGCTAGTGCGTACGCTTTGGGTCTAGTGAATACATGTCCACTGGGCAGGAAGGGTCCACGGGTCTGCGCAGCATCCAGTTCACCACAGCTGCACTGCAGCCACAGTGCAATTAAACACACGCGCTCTTCCATCAAGCTCCTCCGGATGAGTTCCATTGAAACCACAATAACATGTTCATCAACCTTGTCTGTTCTCAATCATCCGCCATGGTGCTAGAGCCAGTTGCAATCTTATCACTTGCTTTTTCTCTTGTTAGCTCCATCATTTCTCGACAAAAGACCCGAAGCGTAAGCTCGCCATGAGAAAAACTCTCTTGGAGCCCCCTTTCTCGACAATGAGGATCTCGATCGGTTCAAGGAAGCACCGCATTGCGATCACTACTGCCTGGGGCTGGCCACAGATATCCCTGCGTTCGCCTTTAGATCTGCCGAGCTCCAAAGCCCATCAGCTGGCCATGTCTTGGTGAACGCCCAATTCTGTTATGATCTTTGAATAATGATGGTGTGGCTGCACGTGGTGCGCTGCCTGGCTTGCTTAAAGCATTCGTGATGCCTCTGCACTTGTGTTCGCCAGCTTGAAAGAGTTCTCCTGTGTCAATATGTTTTCTTCATCAGTCACTCGCTCATGTTTCTTACTCAACTGCTTAATTCTAGGCTCTCGTGCCGCGCCGTTCGCTAACTACACTACACCTAACACCACTATAACATCAGATCTACCCTATCCAACTCTTCTAGACCCTATTCTGGATGAGTATCCAACAGATGATCTGCTTCCTCCGAACGACAAGGAAGAAAGATGGTCCAGTCCAGAATACAAATGGATCTTTCAATACCCACTTCCCATACCCCCAGTAAAGGAATCAAAACTGTAAGATACCCAACAGTTCGACAATGATCGAAAACTAAGGCAGAACAGCACCTATACCAACAATGTCACAGGCGCTGTTATTGACTATTATGAAGTCGATGTCAAGGCCATCAAGAAACAAGTCTATCCTGACCTCCCACCTGCTGATATGTTCTCGTATGATGGACACGTGCCTGGTCCAACTTTCAAGATGCGCAAGGGTCGAGGTAAGACTGGTCTTTAACCTGCTCGTACGAAGCTAATGTTCCATTTCAGAGGCTGTTGTGCGGTTTAACAACATCAGTCCAACAAATTCATCTGTCCACGTGCATGGCCAATACAACCGTGCTCCTTTTGATGGGTGGGCAGCAGACTATGCGTTGCCCGGCCAGTACAAAGACTACTACTACCCAAATGCACAAAATGCACGAACAATCTGGTACCATGTCAGTCAGATCTGAATTAGTTGCTACAAAACTCGAGCTGATATCCATAGGACCACACCGAGCACGAAACAGGCGAGAACGTGTATTTCGGACTTAATGGTTTCTACCTCTTGAGCGATGACGAAGAGCAAGCGCTTGATTTGCCAGATGGCGACCTTGATATTCCACTTGCTATTTCTGCAAAGCAATATTCCACAAACGGATCCCTGATATACAACACCAACAACCACACTGGACTTTGGGGTGATGTGATTGAAGTGTAAGAAGAGCTTTACAATTTGTTCTATCGCAACTAATCATTTTGGCAGCAATGGACAGCCTTGGCCATACCTGGAAGTGAAGCCATGCAAATACCGTTTCCGCGTGCTCGATGGTGCTGTCAGTCGTGGTAAGTCCAATTATGTAATCTGCATCGTGGCCAGTATGCTGATTCACAATAGCATTCGACATTTACCTCAAGGAGGACGGAAGTAATGAAGCAATGAGCTTCAATGTCATTGGTTCGGATGCCGGTATGTTAATTGATTGATTTTTTCGGGTTCTGCTGATTTTCTCCTCAGGTCTTTTCTCGCACCCAGTGGAAACCAAGAGCCTTGCGCTGGCTGAAGGTGAACGTTATGAGATAATTGTCGACTTTGCCAACTACGCAGGCAAGAATATTACCATGTACAACGAGCGTGGTATGGCTGGAAACCTCGACTTTGCCGCAACTGATCGCATAATGCGATTTGTTGTCAGCGACCCAGACGACTCCTCCATAGTCAACGATCCTCTCCCAACCAATATGCACTACATCCCTCCGCCACCAGAAGCCAACGTCACAAAGAACTTTACCTTTTCCCGTGTTAATGGTTCATGGGTCATTAACGGTGTTGGTTGGGTAGATATTGAAAACCGCATCCTGACCCGACCAATCCTGGGCCAGGATGAAATCTGGGAGTTAAGGCATGGAGGTGGAAATGCCTCGCATCCAGTTCACATCCATCTCGTTGATTTCCAGATCCTTTCTCGCACTGGAGGAAGGAATACGGTGATGCCATACGAATCAGCAGGCATGAAGGATATTGTTTGGGTCGCTCCTGGCGAAGTGGTCAGAGTCGTGGCAAGATACGCGCCATGGAAGGGTGTCTACATGTTTCATTGTCACAACCTCGTCCACGAGGATTACGAGTAAGTTCAAGGCCTTCACCTCTTGGGTATATCAAGACTAACAGTTCAAAGCATGATGGTAGCATTCAATGTGACTCAACTCGAGAAATGGGGATACGACAAAGATACCATTTTCATTGATCCGATGCAGCCCAAATTTCGCCCAAAGAACATTGACTCTGCAGACTACACTGAGGAAGCGATTTTGGAGAAACTGGATTGGTTCTACAACACAAACGCATACAATAGGACCATGGCTTGAGCAGACGGCATGTGTACATAGAGCCGCTCTCAAGTGGATGGTTGAGGAGTGACGATGCATATTTCTGTGCCTTTATGCACCTCAACTTAGATCATAGAACGCATTACCATGACTCTCGCTTACATATTTCTGTAACTATCTATCTTTTTTTTTGCTTTGATAAAAAACCCCACATTCTTGCAGCCTTGTCCTCGAGTTTCATCACGTGTTAAGTGTTGCGACAGGCAATGTATTGGCTTGATACTGTAAGACAACGGGCGGGAAAGCATTATTGCAGCAGGTTTCTCATGAGTAATATGACATATTCTAGAATATTCATTGACATCTGACAACCCGTATTCTACCCCTTCTACTCATGTCATTGCGGCAGCGAGAGCACCCGGGGTCGAGAGCCGATTAAGCCATTAATTTATTTTTCCAATCCTCTTCGCCGCCGCCTTGAACCATCGTCGACCCATCTCCAAATCTTATACTTGTTATTAAGCCCTACGTGACACGTAAACATGACACTTGTGCGTGTCGCAGCTTTATGACCTGAAGTACACGCAAGCACAAACAACGATACCTGAAGCCCAAAGTCAGCTATTCTTATCGACAAGATTATATTTACTACGAACATGTTATTGCGCCCCCACCACCGACTCAAGTTACTCCGAATTCCGACCAACAGGACGCATGCGAAACACTTGAACCTCACATCACGCCATGTAACGACATCGTCTCACCCTCTCCCCGCCAACGCCCTTCCGCCTGGGCACTAAGAGAAAGTGACAGGAAAAAAAATCCAAAACAAGGCTACTGCATGAAATTTCTGTCTAACATACTTAAAGGCTTTATTACGGGGGATAGAGAAATGGGAAGACTCGATACTTTATTGCGAAATGAAAAAAAAAGAGGAATGACGGGGGCCAGGGTAGCGGACAAACCCCACAAAGGGCCCATATCCTGAGACTTGAGCTTGAGGTCTCCACGATCTCGATAAGATAACGAGAAGAAGATGGCTGGGACTGCGACTGGGAAAGGGGGACTGGGGGATCCCAGAGGGCCAGGGGGTATGATGACCGTTGTCCTTCCACTTTGCACGTCCCAAGATCAAACCAGGAGAACCCCAGATCATCGCCCCGAAAAAAAAATCCCACACGAGTCACGATGTCAAGGGTTGCCTGTTTAGGAAGGATACTCGGGGGACCGGGGGACTTACCGGGGGGAAGAAAGGGTAGAGAAGAGAGCTTGTCCATGTTTCACTTTCAACATTTTAACTAGCAAGGGGGGGCCTTACTTAGTGTGTAAGTAAGCAATCCCCGGTAGTTAGTTACCGCCGTAATGAGAGATAGAGAGAGCACGCCATAATCTCTGTGCGATCGGGCCCCTTGCGCTACTTACGCAAAAAGTCTAAATGGATGGGAAGGGAAATGCAGGGTGCAACTTGACAAGTTTGACACCGACGGACTGTGTAGATCAGGATTGTTATGTAAACCTTAGCTAGCTAGCTGGGTGGTTAGCGTACGTAGTAACCCGACTATCTGTCTATCGTAATACCAACACACACACACACACACAAAAAAAAAAGGGGGGGTCTACTACAGTGGCTACCTGTGTATATAAAGTTCCGACTACTTACAAATCCGCGCCTTGCAAACGAGACAAAAGGTTGCACCCTCCTCAACCAGCAACTAGCGCAATCCCACTCTCATACTTACGCTTTGGGGCGAGTGCGCAGGTAATGCTTACTCGAGAACTGTGATACGGCAGCAATTCTGGTTCGACATGTCTACTTGAAACCCCAACAAATCACCGCCCACACCAACTTTATCAAACAATCATTGTCCACAACAACCCTTCATCAAAACAAAATTCCAGAAGCGCAATCATGAGTATTCCAGAACAATTCGTAAGATGAACGTGCAAATAGGCAGGCAGGTAGGTAGGCAGACAGGTAGATAGGTAGGTAGGTAGGTAGGTAATCTACCACGGAAACACGGCTGGACGTAGTAAGACGGAAACGCACTAGGCTCACTCGCCCCGCTGTTTCCGCTCATCAAACAATTGCAACGTCGTGCGTTCCTCTACTCTACTCGGATCCTCAGGCCAACCTACGTACATAAATACTCTACCATGACGCGTATCGGCATCCTCTAATTTCAGTCAAAAGCCCCTCAGAGACATGATTCCCTTACTCTCATGTAACTCAAAATCCACCGTACCGTACTGCCAACCTCGGACCCGCACCCCCAATCGGCCCTCCGAGCACCCGCCCTTCCCCCCCACCAAAAAAATGGGTTATTTCACATGCTAGAAATCGTATATACTTATCTGCACATTTCATATACCGCTTACATATGTAGTACTATGCAGCTTACAAAAACATGAGTATTGCATAAAAGCGGGCTGTCGCGTCGGTCCGACTATGAGAAGTCATCAGTGGATTCATGTCGTGGCACCGACGGGGGAAGGAGGGGCGAGGGAGGGGTAATTGTTTTTCAGCCGCTTAGCGCGGCAGTGTTTTGGGGGATGCTGGGAATCGGGGATATCGGGAGGGAGAAAGATGGGAAGTGATGATGGGATTGTACGTGCGAAGCATGTGGTTTGATTGGGAGTACATCTGAATTGATGTGGTATCATGAACATGTAGTCCATGTCATCTAAGAGAATTTATCATCTACAGCGACAAGCGCTATTCTTCTTAGTCTTGTAAAAGTAAAGAAAGCAGAACCCATACGCCATACACCTATGCTATGCTGTACAGAATTAGAAAAGAAAAATGTCGAGAATCAAAAGTAAACCATCTATTCCTCAATCACACCAGTCGCCATCATGCTCTCCTTTAGGGCCTTCTTGTACTCGCGCTCCATACCGTGCTTGACAGCATCAAGTACAGTGTTTACTGTGGCCTTGGGCTCGAAGCGGGGCTTGGTGCCGTCTTGGAAGACACCAGTCTTGACCAGGATCGAGTACCAATTGGCGTCGGGGTTTTGCTCATTGTATTCATTGGTGCCCCGAATGTCCGATTCTGGTGTGTCGCCTACAAAGTAAACAGTGGAAGGAGGCGAGTCAATACCGTGGGTGTCTTTGCGCCATTCCTGGAGCAGACGAGTAGCGAACTGGAAGGTGCCGATTTGTGGCTTTCCAAATGCAGTGGTCTCGAGGGTACGGCCAGTGACGGCCTTAAACATAGCCTCCAAGGAAACGCGGAGGGCACCCATACCAATGCGGGTAAGATCGTGCGAAGCGCTCCAGACCACATCGTTGTGCGAGAAGAAGACTGGTGGGCCTTCGTCGTAGTGCTCGGACCTGGTGCCAAGACGACCCTTCTTTGACATGAGGAGGTCAAGAATGATCTGCTGGTCCGATGCCCAATCACGTGAATCGGCGAAAACGAAAATAGCCTCGATCTCAACCTCAGCAAAGTTGCGGGTTCGAGAGTTGTTGTACTCTTCCTCTGTGAGCTTGCGGAAAGGGGTAGTATCTTGGTTGTCCTTGATGATGTCACCAGGAGTTACACTGAGCTTGTGTTAGAAACAGATATGCGGCCGGAACAGCGGACAAGACTTACACATCCTTGAATCCGTAACCTTCGGCGACAATCCGGCACTTCTCGCCCTCGCCACCGACGACCAGCACAGTACCGTACTTCTCGGCCATCTCCCTCATTGGAGTATGTCCGCAGATGAACTGGCCAGGCGAAACTTCAATCTCTAGTTGCTTGCTCAGTTGTATGCAACGCTCAGCTTCAGTCTTGCCACCACCATTGGTGACGAAAATGTACGGAACTTGTATGCCATATTCATTGTCACCGTTGAGCATCTTCATGGCCTCAATGGCTTCTGGAATGGGACGGCCACCACGAATGAGGACACCGTCAATGTCTATGCATGGTTAGAACTATTGCGCTTCACATGTGACTTGGTCTAACGCACCAAAAGCAAATGCATATTTGTCTGTAACGGATGTTTCAGGAGGAGTCAGATCAGGTGATCCAGGAGCGACAGCATCGAGGTGACGTCTGGCGGTCTCGAAGCCGCTGGCAATCTCCGATTGCTTGGACGGGGCCATGAGGTGTTGTGGGGGAACGACGACGGTTGGGCCCATGTTGATGTTCTCGCGGGTGGCCTCCACTGCTGAGAGGCGACGCACGAAACCGCTTCCCGCTGCGGGAACTGCAAGAGAAGGTGCCGACATGGTGTAAGGTAGGCGTATACGAAATTTGTGTCAATCACAAAGGTTTGCTAAAAAAAAATGTTCTCCTTCGGGAGGTGGAGTTTGGAAGATGTGGCGAGTTGATAGCGGAGGGAGTTTAGTGGTCTTTATAGCGTTTGAGCCCGATAATCAGATCGATTCTCCAGAAAACCCCTCAAGGAAGCGGAGAGAATAGTGGGTATGTGGATATGTGGGAATGTGGAGGTGGGTTGTAACGCTACATGGTTGGTTTGCACAAAGATACCGAGTGTTTTATACCAAAGACGAACGGTCAATCTAAGCTGAACCCCTAGCATTGCTGGAGTGATAATCTTCATCACTAGTGGCATGATACTCTGCACGTCTACGTTGATTCACCGGACCCTGAGCATGAGAACTACTAGTTTAGGACTTTGTCGGTGAGTATTGCGTAGAGTGATGGCGTCACCCAGTCAAAATAAGCGCAAGGGACGCCTCAGCACGTCGAATTCGATGGCGGTATAATATCTCAGGCGTGTGCTTCTCGACATGTGCTTGGAGATTGTGGCATGTTTCTCGATGCTGATTCGATACATACGCCAGGGATGTTGCAGTAATAGTGGGTATAAGGCCGAAGATGTGCGGCTGCTTGGATCCCTGGCATTCTTGGATTACATACTTACAGCCGTCTCATGCGCGCCATGTGGCAGACGGCCGCGGTTGGTGTTGTAGTTGTGGAACAGTGTTGCAGAATTTTGAGGTTGTTCGGCGCTATGATGTCACTAATGATTAGGTTGCATGTCGCTACGCCGCATGAGAGCACACATCCTCACCGGCCGGAGGTGCCCGCGAATGAACATTCGTCAGGGACTCAGGGACTCTGCGTCGCCGTGTCAAACACTTACCAACTATGAAGGGTTAACACGAATGAAATACCAGCCGCCCTGGTCTTCTGGCGAGGACAAGCCGGCCTGCGTTCTCGCCAAGCTTCGGGGACTTGATGAGGCAACTTGAGGCTCAACGGATGCTATCTCGGCAGACATGCCAAACGTTAAACCGTCCTGTCAGGGTCTGGCGCGTCGCATCAAGAAATGGTGTCAGCATCCGCCATACAATGCAATTGTTCGTGCTTGCGATATTACGATAGCAATAGCAACAGTAATAGCAATAGCAATAGCAATAGCAACAACAGTTTGCGACATCCTCGAAATGACGTCTGCACCATTGTCCCATCTCTTGCCCCGAATAAAAGCGCGCGCGCGCATCTACACAGCCTACACACAGTGGATCGCTAGTACCTACAGTAAGACAGGTATCCACATCCAAGGCACGAGTATGAGTCACTTGACGTAACTGTACATGGCCCTACAAGCCGCCCGGTGCTTTTTGCAGAGTTAATGACGGCTGTAGGTATGCGACTTGTACGTGAAACCGGGCCAGGTCGCAATAAAGGTAGCAATGAGGCATTTCTGCAAGATAGAAGTAACGCTGGTCGTATCAGTTCTCCCGGCCACGACAACAACGACAACAACGATAAGACCAAAGACTGCGTATGCTACCAGTAGTGACATTGGCGCAACAATGGGGGATGCAGCATTGTCAACCAGCCTCCCAATGGGACTACGAGTACATTTAGTGGCTAGTCATCACACGTATCCCTAGCGCATATGGGCATATGCAAATGCCGAGAAGCCGTTTAAGACCGGAAGCAATCTGCAGGAAGCAATGATCAGACGACATTGTTATGGAAAGTGAGGGGGTGCTAGTTGCGCTGTTGCCGCTACCGCTACTGGCGTTTGGTGTTTGGATACTGAAGAGATGGAGAAAGGACCAACAGAGCAGAGAAGGCGGGGTGTGGTATCGAATCCACGTCTCCACGCCTCCACGCCTCCACGCCTCCACGAGTTTCCTGGAGCGGCTCCGGATTTGCAACCAGCAGGAATTAACCAGCATAGGGTCTATCTATACACCACCTTTAGCGGGCTCACCGCAAGTTCTTGCACATCAGTCGACTGTCGCTAGGGCGGCGCTATGCTGTCCTAAAGTGCTTTGCTCTGCAAGCCTTGGGCATGATTGTGCGAGACTTGCTTCACGCACAAGGTTCCCGTCGCAGGGACTCGGTTCAGCTGCCGTGCTCCACTGTTTTTGCGGAGGGACGAAGTAGGAGTGCTGATCGGTTAGGGAAAGTGGGCCCTATGGTCTTTGGCAGTGTCGCTGTCGGCACAGTACAACAAAGTACGTTGCGGATATGGCGTTTCACCGATTGTGAGGACAGACGGATTTAAATCAGTGCTTCGAGTGTCAAATACTGTGCTAAGTGTGAGCTCCGAGGAGGAGAGATAGATAAGTGGGGTTGTTGGTCATAGAAGAAGGAAGCAGCACTTTACATCGAGTAGGCAGGAACAGGCCCGAACACCACGCGTTGCGATTTGAATCGTTGCCCCGTGTTAAGCTCCCACCCCCCTTATCCATCTCCATACTATGAGTAAGACTTATCTTGTCAAGTCATGAGTTGGACAGGTGGTTCTCTGCAGCGCACTAAGAAAGCCAACTGGGGCATGCTGCAACGGCAGAGAGCGTATTTTGCCAAGGCACGAACAAACCTTCAGAACATACCTCAAACGCCTATTGCTCCCTTTTACCCTAGTTATCTTCGCGACAATAGCAAATCGGATTCACTGGCGGTTCCTTCGTTTGAGTTGATCTCGGACCGACGTAGGGGGTGCTCTGTGACAGGTCGAGGGGAGCCAGCACAGAGTGAGGATATACCTGTACCAGACGACAAGCGGTGCGCGATAAACAGGCATCAAGTATCTCCACATGAATCACCCAGCAGACGTGTCGCTCACCATGACGTCCAATCGGAGACCCCAACGCAAGCTCAAAAAGACAGCTGTGGCAAGCAGATCCATGATTACTTGTGTGGTGTTTAGACAGCAACTGACGGCAGAGTAGACTTGGGTAGCCCGAAACGCAAGGCCCCAGACAAGAATGTGGAGATGCAACTGCTGGAGGCGAATAAGAAAAGGCTCTTAACACAGCCAGATTGGATCGGCATCGACGCTTCAAAGCCAGTGCAACTGCAATTTATGTCACGCAAGCAGAAAGAGAAGATTGGCAAGCGCAGAAGACCGATTGGAAAATGCCTCGCACAGAAAAGACAGTGTGTTGAAGGAGAATTAAAACAAAAAAGGCCTTATACTCAGCACCGATCCTTTGCTAAATTCTTGGAAAGTCATGCTAACCGTGACGGACTCGAGAACATAGAGATTCGCGTAGGCACAGAGGCATTGACAGATGGGCAGTCGGAAGCTTGTTCAAGCCCGATGCTTTTTGAGCAAGACGATTTAGTTTCCCACGCCTCAGCGACATGTAAAGATGCTCGGCACAATGGCGATGCTTCAGGTTGTGCGGAGTCCGTTGCAGGTAGAGACGGTTGCGACAAGTTGCACAAGCAGCAGCAACTCGCAACAGTGAATGTGGATGAATGCAATAGGTCGATATACAGCTTTGGGCTCGTTGACCGTGGTCACAACGACGAGCGCAATCTGCGTTTTGTGTCTAGGGGCCGGGCGTCTCCCATGGGTCTACGTACTCACCACATAACGGACAGGCAAAAGATGGATGAAACACAGCTACTCAGAGAACGAGCATCAGTATCCACATGCCAAGCCAAACATGTGCATCAGGTTACCAATGACGGCGAGGACCCAAGTGTATACGCAATCGTCGATCAAGAACCCTGGATGGCGTATCTCGCAATTTCCGACAATTATTCACGGGCAAACGATACGGGCGTTTGTACCAAAGACGAATTGCAGCTTCATGAGCGCATTACGGGAAATGAGAGTGGGTGTGACACAAGATGGTCAATGGGCGCCACTCAGGGCCAGGAGGAAGAGGATGGTGAAAGTTTTGGGGCAGCATCAAGATGCGAGTCTTTGGCTTCGTTGAAGCGGGGTATAGGGAGAGCGGCAGCAGGGTATGTGCCGGAGATGAAAGTCATTCGCGCAGACCAACCAAATTGGAGCCATCTGCAAACTTTGAACGAAGATGAGAAGGAGTGGCAGGCGTTTGTCTTGGGTGGCGACCAGAGTCGATCCTTGCCAAGGGTGCAGCTGGATGCACGCCGACGTTTTGCACAGACAGTAGTAGAGTATGCGGAAGAGGCATGTTCAGAGCAGCTGTCGCTATCCGTTGCAGCGAGTTGCGCAAGCGCGCCGCGGCGGAATGATGCCGAATTTCCGTAGATTTGGTTCTTCCATAAGCGACAGGGAACAAGATGCAGCAGATTGAATGCTACGGGCGCGGTCATGCAAGAGGTATGTACGCATGTACAGAAGGAATTATTTGGGAGGAGATGTTGAGGAGACAAGAAGTGTTGGGCATGGTGAGTCAATGGTCAAAGGCGAGGCGGTAGATGGGTAGATGGGCAGTGAGTGACTGATGCATGTGTACATAGTACATAGTACATAGTACATAGTACATCCATCCACTTACCTATCTAGAAAGCAAGGCATGTTTACCTAGATGTGGCTTGTCCCTTAGAACGTTCAGACGCAACGTCCCGTACTAGTACTTGGACATTCGGGGCGACTCAGACAGGCATAGACGGAAGGGCGGCGAGTAAGGAAACAGAGTGTATACAGGTATTCGGGCCGGGCGGGTATGAAGAGTGAATGGGTGGCTACTGTACTAGCACTAGTAACAGTTGCGATACCCCAGTCAGCAGTGACAAAGGACTGTGTCGTTGTAGATCCCAACAAGCGGTAGCCAGACACAGACGCATGTATACCTAATCATCGTTTCAGCGGGGACGTGGGATGAGGCGGGACTAGAGAAGTGGATTGGCCCGTTTTGGCCGAGGACCAAATGACAAGGTCTATGTTTTGACTTTTAAAGTGGTAGGCTAGCGTAGCTGGCGACGTACCGTCGTGTTGCGTGTCAGCGAATGAAGATGGGCAGATGGCATTGTCTTTGTGTCGCTGACGCGCTATGTGAATAGGGCCCGGATGGCGTCGAGGCGTTGGAAACGTTAGCTGGTGGGTGTTGGCAGCGGTGGAGCGCCTTTTCGCAAGGGAGAGTTTTTTTTACGAGTGCGTGCGAGGTGTTAGTGTGGAAGTGTGTGCGCAGGACGCATTGAGAAGGGGCTAGTGAGGGTTCTGTAAGAGGAAGTGTAGAAGGCCATGCTAAGAGTTTGACGAATGCAGCAACTCGAGTATGGACAGAGGGTACGCCAAGATGGGGAGCAATGCGAACACCTGCACAGGATGCGTCAGAGTCGGATCAACATGCATGTCGTGGGTAGTAGCAATTGTTTGAAGAGGGGAGGGGGTGGCCCAGGGCAGGCCGAGTGACGTGCGGGGCTCTATTTCTGGGTGAGCCCTATGAGTTGAGAGGAGGTGGTGGCCAGGCATCCCTGTCTTTGCCCAGTGCACTCGGACCGGGGCAAAGGATGGAAATGCCAGAGCCAAAGCCAGTGCCGGTGACGGTGCCAGAGTTACAGACGGACAGGCAGACAGGCGGACAGGCGGACAGACACCGAGACACGGTGAAGCCCAAGGGCAGGCGGCGGTCATGTGAGGGAGCGGGCTGCGGTGATGATTCAGAGCGGCGCGCAGCGAGGGCGGCAAGGAAACGATTGGACAAAGACGACGGAAAACGAGAGAGGACAGCACACCGCCAGCCGGTCACATGGACTGGCTGACTGGCAGGCAGTCCCGGAGGAGGGCGAGAGGGCCATCGCAACAGCAGACAGTCCATAATTGATGTGCGGGGGGGGCGTTGTGGCATGACTGGCGCTCGGGCGTCAGGGGTAGAAAATCCTTTGCCTTCTCGAAGCCGTCGAAAGATGACTAGCCGGGCGGCCGTCACGCGACTCGGCGACGCAGCAGCAGCAGCAGCAACAGCTAGTAGCAACAGCAGCAATGCCCGCAGCAGATGCAGCCGCCGCCGTCGCCCTGTGGTGCCACGGCGAGTCGTCGGGTGATTGCACAAGGGAGCCGCGAAGCAGCCGGGCGGGCAGGAAATTGGTGGCTCGAGGCAAACTTTGGCCATGACGACGGCGGATCCCTCGCCTCTGATTGCGCCGTCTGTGGTGATCGAACCGTTGTGCCGGCTTCGCACTTGGTTTCACCTTGCCTGCGCGCCACGTGTGAGCCTATCGAGGCGCGCGCAGCCACACATGGGGCGCCCCAGCTCTGCCTCCAAGCTGCTTCCATGGCACTCATCCTCGCCCAGCCCAGCCCTCGGACTCGGGGGGAGTCATAGTAATCTGTGAGTATGGAGGAGCCGGCCAGCGAGCGAGTACAGCACAGCAGTGGCAGGCAGCCCGCTCACCGGTGTCAAGACACGACTGACCCACGCAGTCCGTGGCATCGTCCTTCGTGGGGCCGTGGATGCTGCCCTACACCGATGTCTGCTGCTGCATACAGACCCGACGATGATGATGATGATGATGCTGCTGCTGGTAGTGGTAGCGGTGGTAACGATGATGACGATACAAGCAGGCAAGCACGACGCCAGCCTTGCCAATGTTGCCCTCTACTCTGGTTGCCTCAATTTCCAGCATGGGATCCCCCTCTTCGGCCGGATGTAACGGCAGCGCTACAGTGCTATACATACTTACACATGCACCGAAATACGTAGTAGCTGGACGCAACTCGCCCTTGCCCTCGCCTGTCAGCGGGAAGCGGCAGCGCAGGCCATGGTCCTCCTTGGTGCCATGCCTGCCCGCGCCTCTGCCTCACTCATGCTCAGGCTCTCCACCACTGGCCCCAGCAGCATGCAGGCGGGCGTGATTGGCAGCGGCTCGTGGTGCAGTGGATGCTGGATGGTACAACCTTGGGCTGCGTCATTGTCGACGCCGTTGCTCGGTGGGGCCTAACCAGTGTCGCGGCTCGCAGTGGTTACCGCTAGCACACGAGACAAACAGGGAAGAGGGCTTTCGCAGCCCGAGTTACCATGTCTTGACGCGGACTTGGGCCCGACCGACAAGGAGGCACGGAGTCAAGACATGCTGTGGCAGAGGCGTGTCGTTTGCAAAGTTAGCTGAGAAAAATTCCGTGTGCGGCTTGTCTGTTCCTGGCCGCCAGCCTGGCCCACCGCGCGCTGCCGCTGCCCGCTGCTCTGCCCACGGGCCTGCCCATATACATAGTAGTCCGAGTACCTCGCTGCTGGCCTGCCCTAGAGTACACAAAGCCTGCCCGCTCCTTAGTCCGCCCTGCACTACCCGCTAGAGCTAGCAAAACAATTACACCCACACACGACATTACTCCAGCACACCCCCCGACTCCTCACTCGACCACCACCACATCATCCTGCTGCCAGCTACTCCTCTTTCTCTCTCCATCTCTCTCCACCCCGCCCAATCCCCTTTCGGCACCCGCTGCTGCAGCTGCCCGTCCTTCTCCGCACATCATCCCACTGCGTTTTTAACGAGCCTGGGTGCGCCCGCCCTGGTCTGCCGAATCGCTTGCTGCAAAAAAAACCCAACCACCCCCACGACTGCTCCGGAGTACTTCAGATCGCACAGTATCCATGCAACGTGCATGCAAGGCCGTCTCCCAGTAATCCCAGCTGACCTCCGCCTGCACCTCGCGCAGCGCGCGCTTCCTCGTCCAAACTCGTCATAGCCAAACGCATTCTGTCAGTCTCACGATGCGATCCAGTTCCTAGCCTGAGCTTTTCAAAAGAGGACCCAGCAGGCTGTTGATCCTATCTGCTTTTATTCCCCAGTGGCGCCCGCCCGCCTTGACGCTCCCTCCACACATCCACACACTCACATCCACTCACATCCACTCACACTCCCGCACACACCCCCTCCTACTCCAACTCCAATTCCTACTCCTCCTCTCACCAATTGCCCGCGCCATGAAGATTTACTAGCACGCCCCGACACCAGCCTTTTGATCTCAGACATCCCACCACCATGTCACTCCTCCACGACTCCTACGCGCGCCCGCGCATGCCCTCGCCCTCGCCTAGTTACGCTCGCGCCATTAGCATTTCCGCCCGTGGCAGCCCGGCCCTTACTGCCTCTTGCCTCAATGGTTCCCTCCAGTCAACCCCAGAAGGCATGGTGCCCATCTCGTCGTCGCTACCCGCCATCCCTTCCTACACACTACCAGAGTCGTTGCTCCCTCCTCCCGTTCAGTCGCAGCCAACTTCCTCGCCATCGGCCATGGCGGAAGCCCTAGGCAAGGGTCCAGGCCTGATCCGACGAGTTAGCCGGGGCGCCCAGGGTATCCCGCATCGCTTCCGTCGCGGCAACTCGACTGCTCAACGCGACAAGAGCTCTGGTCCCGTTATTATGCGCCGCCGCAGCGACAGCAGGACTGCCGCTGACGGCGACACAGGCATCTCCGACTTTGATGCTTTCGAGGAAGAGGAGGCCATTGAAGATCCATACGAACCCATCCACGGGCTTGGCATCACCGGCCCTTCACCCAGCTTCAGCTCAATACCCGACGCCGCTGTTGTAGCCCCGGTACGCAACTCGCGCCTCGAGCAGGGTACCGTTTTGAAGAAGATTACCAAAAAGGAAAAGAAGGAAATCAACCTGCGCCTGGACCTGGAATCTGCAAAAGTCTTCTGGGACCCCTCAAGACCTTCAAAAGCCTTTTACATTGATGATGTAAAGGAAATCCGCTCCGGCCCAGAAGCAAAGCACTATCGCGAAGAGTGCGGACTATCAGAAAACTGGGCACCATACTGGTTCACCATTGTATACACCGACACAACACGATCAAAGGGCCGGATACGAACCATGCACCTCATCGCGCCCGACGTCGGTGTCTTCAACATGTGGACCCAGACACTCGAATCCGTGTCACGTAACCGCATCGACCTCATGGCTGGCCTCATGGGCTTTGCCGACAAGAGTGCCAAGCTCGTGTGGCAACGCGCAATGAAGAAGCGGGGTGAAGGCGAAGAGTCCCTAGACTTCCCCAGCATTGTTGAGTTGTGTCGGAGCTTGCACATCAACTGCAGCGAATCCACACTTCGTATCTACTTCCAAAAGGCCGATACTCTTTCCACTGGAAAGCTCAACCAATCACAATTTCTATCCTTTGTCAGGCGCCTAAAAGAGCGTAAAGATATCAAGACAATTTACAAGTCCCTGACATCAGGTTCCAAAATCGAAATGGACAAGGTTACCTTCTTCTCCTTTCTCCAACAAGAACAGGGTGTCGATGTCAACGCAGACCTTGAGTACTGGACCAACACATTTGAGCGCTTTGCACGTGCCACCAAGCCTCGAGCGCCTGCCACACCTGTCGAGGGTGGTGACATTCCTCTGCCCCTGGCCATGAACTTCTCGGGTTTCCAGACGTTCCTCACATCTGCTGCAAACTCTATTCTCCGCCCGGTTGGTCGCCAACAAAAACTCGATCGACCATTAAACGAGTACTACATCTCTAGCTCTCACAACACATACCTCTTGGGCCGCCAGGTAGCTGGCGAATCTAGCACAGAAGCATACATTACTGCACTTCAAAAGGGTTGCCGATGCCTTGAGATTGACTGCTGGGACGGGGCAGACAACGTCCCCGTCGTCATGCACGGCCGGACTCTAACCAAGAGCATTCTCTTCCAGGACACCATCAAGGTCATCAACAAGTACGCCTTTACAGAGTCGCCATACCCCGTCATCCTATCGCTCGAGGTTCACTGTTCGCCAGTTCAACAGTCGGCCATGGTCAAGATTATGATGCAAGAGTTTGGCGACAAGCTAGTGCTTCAACCCCTGGACTTTGAGTCGCAGAGCCTGCCTAGCCCTGAGGAGCTCAAATACCGCATACTCATCAAGGTAAAGGGTGCTGCTGGCGACGAGTTCGACACCAGAGCGCTCATTGGCGAAATCACCTCGCGAAGGCAGCGCAGCTTCAGTTCACCATGGTCACGACCCGTCATCATGAACGACAATGCCATCCCAAACTCGCCCCTTCTCTCAAGCCCGCCTTCGATGAGCCCGCCGGAGCGATCGGCAACCTTTTGGGCAACCCCTCGAACTTCAAACAACACGCTACCCACCTCAACAGCTGTAAGCTCGGCAGAAGACAGCGACAGCCCCAATGTAACTGCCGCGGAAGCTGCCGAGGTGGTTGACGACCGAAGCAAGCCCAAGAAAACCAAGACGAGCAACATCACCAAAGAGCTAGGAAGCCTCGGAGTTTACACTCGCGGTGTCAAGTTTACGGACTTTGGCAGCATGGAAGCCAACTCGTTCAACCATGTCTTCTCGATCAATGAGCGTGCCTTCGACAAGCTCACCAAGCCTGGAGCACGCGAGAAGCACCTACTCGAAGACCACAACATGCGTTGCCTAATGCGCGTATACCCGCACGCCTTCCGCATCAACTCGTCAAACTTTGATCCTCTCAAGTTCTGGCGTCGCGGTGTGCAGATGGCTGCTCTGAACTGGCAGACGTACGATCTTGGCCAGCAGCTGAATGAGGCCATGTTCGCTGGTGGAGACGACCGCACGGGCTACGTCCTTAAGCCGGCGGCACTTCGCCTCGAGTCACAGACACCAGTTGTTGGTCACCGCAAGGCACCCAAGAAAGAAGTCAAGTTTACCGTACAAATCATCTCGGCTCAACAGCTGCCTCGTCCGCGAGGTCTTGGTCAGGAGGCCAACATCAACCCATACGTCGAGTTTGAAATGTACTGCGCTGAAGACATGGGTGCAAACGCTACAGGTATTGGGGGCCAAGACGCATCAGCCCGCAACGGTCACTCGGGTATTGGAAACCCTCTGCGCAAGCGGACCCGCATTGTTGAGGGCAACGGCTATAACCCCGAGTTCGGCAATGAAATTGACATGACAGTCACAACAAGATACCCCAGCCTCGTATTCGTACGCTGGACTGTCTGGAATTCGCTTGATGCACGGACCACGAATCACGCGCCACTTGCTACCTTCACAGCCAAATTGAGCAGTATTCAGCAAGGCTATCGTCACCTTCCTCTCTACGACAGCAACGGCGAGCAGTACTTGTTCTCGACCCTCTTCTGCAAGATCAAGAAACAGGATATTGTCGATGCTCCTGAACCCTCGAGCGGCACTTCGTGCGGATCCTCGATTGACCCTGGCAGCCCCCTCCAGGAGCCTACCAGCACCAAAGCGAGCCGCAGCTTCGTCAGACGCTTGATCAGCCGTGCACCTAGTGAACGCAGGAGGCGCAAGGACGAGCTGCACCGCACAGGAAGCGAGTCACGCGAATCTGACCTAGACCCCATTAGTCGCTCAAGCACAATGGAGCGATAGCCCAAGCTCCAGATACCGCCTCACTCTAGGTGTGCAGCTGACAGTGTCGCCACGCACATCTGTAAGCACGAATCCTCGGCTGCAGGTGGTGCACCATACAACGAGTAGCATGTTGTTCACCCCACATGTACTGATATTTGGCCGTGCGCCGGTTTCTTACTCTTCTAAGAAACATAACGCCATGACATGGGCCACGGCTATGCGTCCCGCATCTTGACCCCAAACACGGATACGCGGAACAAAGCTAAGAAAATCTCGGGCAACAACACCATGCGTATACTCCCGCTTCCGACAACTATCGGATATCCAACAGAATCGCAATTACTACCGCTCGGCCCAGCAAATACTGCTTTGCACAAAAACAAACAAAAAAGTTATCATTGATTCTCAGTCTGGTCTAGGGCGTCGATCGCTTTCATCCTTGCCGTATGTATTCGATTCTAGTATATACCCTTTTTTTCTCGACAACCTTTTCTTTCTTTTCATTGTTTTTTCCCGGGATCGGAAACATTGGCGTAGGTGAACAATCATAGCGAGACTATCATGGTTTGCCGGCGAGCAACCGTTTTTTGCATCTTGGCGATATCCCCATAGACTTTTTTGTTTTTGACCTTTTCTTTCTTTGGAAGGGCTTCATTGCTCGAGTAACCACCTCCTGTACAAACCTCTTCTTCTTCTCTTCTCAATCCTCTTCTTATTCTTACCAATACTTGTTTCGTTTTCTCTCTGTAGCCATAGTGGGCTTGACGACTTTACGATGTAGCTTATTCTGGCATAGCCTAGTTAGCAATTCTGTAGGGCAGGATTCCACATTTTTTCTTCGTTTTCATAAGCGCTTCAACCGTTGATTCTTTGGTGCCCGCTTTTCTTCTTCACTTTTTTTTGTCCGCGTGGTTTTCTAATTGGAACCTCTTTTTTTCCCTTTCTGTTCTTGTCGACTCACAACTCAACACACATGGGGCCGGGCCCAACAAAAAAGATTAGGAGTCAAGGGCGGTATGTAACCATTTGTTGGGAATTTTTTTTTTGCATTCTTGTTTGTTGTTCTATTGGTAATATCTGTGTGTTTTTGTACTCATCTTTTTTTTCCTTTGTCTGGTTGGGTATGTATGTATAGAAGGATTTCGGAAGTGGGCCTGTGAGGCGGCGGTAGGGGGGGGGGGAGGCGTAAACGGAAAGGATATTTGGCTGGCCTCAAGGGGTTTCTTCGGCATCGGTTCCAGTTACATCAAGGGACCGGGGCGGGCGGGCGGGGGTTACAAACAAAGGAAAACACTGTGTTCAAAATCGAACCAATGGGTACAAAAAAGTTGACACCAAACTTTTTTCTTTCCCGGCTTTTCCTAATAACCCCGAAGAAGGCATTAAAAAAAGCTACACTCTGACAGAAATGATAACACGACTTATTTTTAAGCGTCTGAGGAAATCATACAAGGATTCCTGCGCTGATCATGCATATACCCGCCTCTCTCTCCTCTCTTCCACTCATCGCGTGCGTGTGTGCCTCTTCGTACCTTTCCCGCCCTCCCTCCATGTAACCCTTGCTTGCCTCGAACCTCGCAAACAATAAAGCCGGAAAGAGGGGGCCGCCATAAAGCGGGGAGGGGGGGGGACGGAGCCTCCCCAAAACACACACACAATCAAAACATAGGAATATCGGAAACTTGCAAAAGTCAATTGCATTACGTACACACATATTCTGACCCATTCCCTCGGGGGTGCACCAAAAAAACGGAGGATCTACGCATCACGCAACGATTACACGTCTACCACACGTGGGCGGAAATCCGCTCAATCACTGGGGTTTTGCCTCATTTTTTTGCTTTTTCGCATCGGACCCAACTAACCCTACACCTTACCTTGCACGTACTTATAGTTGGAAAAAAAGAAAATACGGATACATGCGTACACTAACATACACTAACACAAAACGTCCCACGTAGCTGTGTGTGTAGAGTACACGTGCACATACGTATGTAAGTAAGTCCATACGCATATACGCGCCCCCCTCCCCCTCCCCCCACACGAAGAGCAAAGGGTAAATAAAATAACGCTCTTTTAGTATTGGCAAGATAAAGGGCATAATTGAGTCAAAACACTAAATGAAGACTTGACTAATTCGACTAGCTACTGGGCTATCGACATAGCTATATACTCAGCAGTTGCAGCCTTGCCTGCTACTGCTGAAACGTGTGTTCCCCTGCTGAGACGCGTATGCCCTTTGCTAAGACTTGTATGCCCGTAGCAAGACCGAGGTAAGACTGGTGTCGTCAGCTCGATTCCAATATATGTCCCAACATTTACGCTCCACTTCTTTTTCCTTTTCTTTTTGGTGCGCCCGTTGCTAGGGTAGAGGATCATGTTTGCCCCACAAATGCGACGTGCAGCGGAGGGTAAGCAGGCGGGGTATGGGCTGTAGACTTCATTTCCCTCCCCTCCCCCCTTCCCCTCTTTCTACAAAGAGGGGAGAGGATGAGGCAAGGGGAGGGAGGGGACGCAGACGAGGCTCCCCGCATTTCTTTGCCAGGGCGAAAAGCGAAAAGCGGAAGGGCAAGGGCAAGAGAGAGAGGGGGGAGTGAGGGAATTTAGACGTGTATGCGAAGAGCACGCGAGGTTGTCTGGGATATGTTTGATATGAAGTAACTTTTTGTCACAGGGGCGGCAGCATGCGGGTAGGGAGATAGAGAGAGAGAGAGAGAAAAATAGGATATTGTGTACGTATTCGATTAGTCGAAGAATTGCATATTCCCAGCATGCATTTTACTCGTACGTTGCATGAAAGGGGCATGATACCAAGCCAATTGATGTAATCGTAATCGTAATGTCAATATTAGACTGAACCCTCCATCTTCCCCCCTCCCTCCAGAGAAAAAAAAAGTAGTGGACCAGGAGAGACAGAAAGACCACTACCATCGAATGCAACTTCTCCGGAATTCCGTATTCACAATATCGAAAAGTGAGTTGATTCCCAATACCAATACAATCTTTTTTTTTCATGCTGTCGGACGATCTGGGACCCATGCTTGTCCCGCGCGCGTCCGCGTTCCCGCGCAACGCAAGTTCAAGGTTGGGACTAGCTGGGCGCGGGAACGACCCGGACGGACACGGGGCGCAGCGGGTAAGGTTCAAGCACGCGCGTGTGCACGCGCGGGGGGGGGGGGGTTGGGGTTGGCAAAGAGGAGAAAAGAGAGCGCGACAGAAAGTGAGGTAAGCTCGACTTCCTTTTCCAGCCCGTCAATGGCGCATTCTAGGCTGCGGAGGGCGAGTCGGACGGCTGGCTGGACTGGGTCTATTTGGAAAATTCCCCCCTTTTCCCAATTTTTTTCCTTGTTCAGCCGATTTTTGGATTTGGAATTCTGCTTGTGTACCTTTAGTCTCTGGTGCTCAGTGTGTCGTGTGCTTCTCAGTGGTAGTCGTGGCGCGTGGGATACTCCGCAGATGTGGAGAGGAGAAAACATGTTTGCGTGCGTTTCAAGCAACCTATGTAAAAAACCACGACCACAGCATAGCCAAAAAGCCATTCCAATATTGCTCCTACGGTCTATGCTCAAACTCCCGTTCACTGATGTCGTGCGACCACTCTTGAATATACCGCGGTTGTGCTTCTTGTCCATTTTCTCACCAATCGCAACACCCCGGTCCTACCGTCTCACGTCTTCGTGCTCCTCTTTTTTTGGGGGGTTTGCTCTCACTAATACTGCACCTGAAGCGCGAGGCCGTCTCACCCAATCGTGAATTACTACGGAGCAGAGCGCATCTTTTTTGTATGCATGTATCCTATATTTACTGAGTCATGGCCGGCAGCAGCCGATGTCAAAGCGAGATAATCACACTTGCTCGGTCTGCGCCTTGCAGCTGCATGCCCCGCTTTCTCAGCTTCTTGCTCGGCGGGAATATGTTGCACAGCATGCGCGCAATACGGAGCGCACGGTGGGCGTTGCGTGAGCGGGCGGAGGCATTAGCCGTGTTGGTAGGGATGGCGATGCAATCACCCCCTCTCGCTCTTTGTCTTTCTCTCTTTGCTACACGCCAGAGTTAATACAATAATCTCGTATCTTTTCCTTCCCATTTCTAGCTGTTAGGCAGCATTAGAAATAAGGTGATGCTCACTGCCCAGTCTGACTGCCAGGCTCTGATCAAAAACAAAGAGAAAGAAGAAGGCTGTCTGCAATAACATGCAGCTATTTCGGCAACAGGGCCGGACCTCTCATAAACGTGCATACTGTAAGAATGGGCAATACAGCCTTGTGCCTTGCGTCCTGCGTGCTGCGTGACATCGGAATAGGGCCGAATAACCCCCCATCTACGGCTACGTGTTACCGCCTGCATGGCAGCAGAGGCTGAAAATGGATGTGGCTGCACAAGAAGCTTCTAAGCTTTCGGATCGGACTTGTACTACTGACTTCGATCGGTAAAGAGCATGTCGTGATAGTATGCCATAAGCTGAGTTTCCATTTTGATTGCTGCTCGCAGTAGTTTCAAAGCCAAGATGGCCATGTGGTTATCTCGCTCTATGTCTTTGTGTGCCGATGGCTCCAAGGTGGGAGATATTGGCGCTACTGAAGTGTGAGGCTGCAACACATGTACAGTACTATTCCTATATTAGACGTTATGCCGCGGTGAATGGGGCTGGATATCCACCAGTATCCCGTTGCTCTGCATGGCCATGCCAATCTACCTGCCCAGACTGCAGAGATGGACATGTGCGACATACCAAGTGTTTCGCAGTACCACAGCCGAGACAGGGTGCGCCATGCGAACCTGCATGGAATCAGACGCTGAGTAACGTGGTCCCAATTGTGGGGGTTGCATATGGGCTGATAGCCGATCGCAGGTCAGCATCGTGGTCCTATAGTGAGAGATTCTGGCTTTTGCAAATGCGGTGGCCTGCATGGTGCTAAATGCACGGCGTTGTCGTCTGACATTTTGCAAATATGGCTCCAACTTCCCCCACACTCGCGTCAACGATGTATGCTATGCTGCGGAATTATAGTGGAAATGCATATGCACAGGCAAACGCACGCAAATACAAACCTGCTTTGTGCGAATCTGATCATCATGACGGGACAGCTGACAGACTGCACATTGTGAGCTGGACGCAATATGTGGAATTATCGCTAGCAGTAGATGCACAAGGCAGCTGTTGACAAGTTGCGTATGCAACAACGTGATCAAGTTGAACCGCACCAAGTGTGTAGTGGGCAGCTGATGCTGGGTCTTGGTCTTGGTCTCGCTGTGACAAACAAGCAAACCAGCAGGCAGACCGGCAGGCAGCCCAAGGCGAGAGCGCTGATGTCGATGGGATGGCGCTGACAACAGAGATCTAGCCACCGCACTAGCTGCCAACACTTTGGAAGAGTATTAACGATGAGCCATGTGATGACTTGGATCCTATTGATGACATGCTCTGTTGGTATTGAGAGACTCGAGCGCAAACGAATAACCACTTGGAAAAAGTAGCCAAGGCAATGCGTCGCCATGTAGTGAATAAAAAAATCGATCCTGATAACATGAGCAAATATGAATGCTCATCTGCCTCGTTTTGATTACGGCCGTCGTGTTGCGTTGAATAAGTCCGAGTATCAGGGCGGGTCGAAAAGATATGGAAGCATTTGGTTACCGACCACCGCTTCTTCCTCTGGGTGAAGACCGAACACATGGTTTATGCTTACACAAGCCCTGGTAAGAGGATGTGTAGAGGACGGTCTCTTACACAAGCGTCCTTCCAAGGACAGTGTCAAGGGTAGACGGTGCGAAAAGCTTGTACAGCAGGCGTGTAGGGTACAGAGAGTATACTAACGGTAATGGATCCTAGATTACGGCCAGTCCCATATGTGCTTTGTGAGATTTTTCAATTTGCACCAATGGGCCTCGATGCATGGCTACAGTGGCTGTCAATGACGTGGGTGGGGCAATTGAACGGTTGCTGGCGATGGTTATCTTTCTGCTGGGCTCTTGTAAGTTGACATGTCCTTGAATTGTAGGTTGATGATTGTGTAGAGGGATGCGGTTTGGTATTTGCACATGCAGTGCTTAATGTGAAGAAGATACAGTGTTGGGAGTGAGCATCAAGGCAACCATGGGAGAGAGCACGCGCCAAGGGCAATACGCTCCGACATTCCGACCCCACTGGACTTTGTTTCAACACAATCTTTGTCCGCCACAATCCATCTACACTTAGTCGCAAACCCACACGCGCAACGTCAAGACCTTGTCGCGCTGGGAATGGTGTGAGCAGAAGAGACGGACATATTCTCAGCCCCTGCTGTCCACCAACAACATCAACATCGCCCACTAACACCACCACCTCGAAACTTTGCACTCGGCCCCACGAATTTCCAGGCCCAACCGGGGGTGAGTGAGGCCTCGAGCGCCACACAACTTGGAATTCGACTACGGTCGAGACTACGACGAAGACGACGAAACCACCGACTACGACGGCGAATATGGAGGGCGCCTTCACGCACATGGGCAACCACCTGGTGTCGGACTCGGCGGCCACCATCAACGCCGGCGACGTAGACGAGGGCATCCTAGATGGCGACCTCTCCCGCGGCCAGCTTTCGCGCAGGCGCCGCGCCGATGATGACGAAGATTATGACGACGATGATGCAGAGAGCATGGCCAGTATGCCTGTAGGCGGCCGGGGCGGCCAGTCGGCCATGCGTGCAGAAGATGCGGAGGTTGAGTTGCCGGCCCATGCGTGTACGTAGGAAGGAAGCAGGCGGGCACAACCAAAGGCTGTACTGACTGATTGGTTGCTTTAGGCGCGTACTGTGGCATCCACAACGCTGGGAGCGTCGTCAAGTGTCTGGCCTGCAGCAAGTGGTTCTGCAGCGCCCGTGGCAACTCGTCGTCGTCGCACATCATCAACCATCTGGTCCGCGCCCGCCACAAGGAAGTCCAGCTGCATCCCGCCTCTTCGCTCGGTGACACAACACTCGAATGCTACAATTGCGGCACCAAGAATGTCTTCCTGCTCGGCTTCATCCCTGCAAAGTCGGATACGGTCGTTGTACTGCTCTGTCGCCAGCCATGCGCCGCCATGCCCTCGCAGAAAGACATGAACTGGGACACATCGCGCTGGCAGCCCCTCATTGAAGACCGCTCCTTCCTTCCCTGGCTCGTCCCTCCCCCAACTGACCAGGAGCAGCTCCGTGCCCGCCATCTGAGTCCCCAGACCATTGCGAAGCTCGAGGAGCTGTGGAAGGACGACGCCAATGCCACAATCGCCGACCTCGAAAAGGGTGCCGGCCAAGAGGAAGTTATCGCCAAGGTCTTGCTTCGATATGACGACGCCTACCAGTACCAGAATGTCTTTGGCCCCTTGGTCAAGATCGAGGCCGACTATGACCGAAAACTTAAGGAATCACAGTCGCAGGATAACTTAGTCGTGCGCTGGGACATGGCTTTAAACAACAAGCACACGGCTAGCTTCATCCTACCCAAGCTTGAGCTAGGCGATGTGAAGCTTGCCGTCGGTGACGAGATGCGACTGCGCTACACTGGAGAGCTCCGCCCACACTGGGAAGGCGTCGGCTATGTCATCAAAATACCGAACAACCAGTCCGACGAGGTCACCATCGAACTGCGCACCAAGGGCGACCACAAGTCAGTTCCCACCGAGTGTACCCACAACTTCAGTGCCGATTACGTTTGGAAAGCCACTTCTTTTGACCGCATGCAGCATGCAATGAAGACGTTTGCTATTGATGAGATGAGTGTTTCCGGCTATATTTTCCACCGTCTGCTTGGTCACGAAGTGGCAGCGGCCCCTATGAAGGTTACGATTCCCCGCAAGTTCAGCGTCCCAGGCCTTCCGGAGCTCAACAACAGTCAAAATAATGCTGTAAAGAGCGTCCTTCAGAAGCCACTCAGTCTGATTCAAGGACCTCCGGGTACCGGAAAGACTGTCACGTCCGCCACTATCATCTACCACCTCTGCAAGATCAGCGGTAGCCAAGTCCTAGTTTGCGCACCCTCCAACGTTGCCGTCGATCAGCTGTGCGAACGTATTCACCTTACTGGTCTCAAGACAGTTCGTGTGACCGCGAAGTCCAGGGAGGATGTCGAGTCTCCAGTTGGTTTCCTGTCTCTCCATGAGCAAGTCCGCATGAACGACACCAACGTCGAGCTCAACAAGTTGAACCAGCTGAAGAACGATGTAGGCGAGCTCTCAAGCCAGGACGAAAAGAAATTTAAGCAGCTCACTCGTGCAGCCGAGCGTGAGATCCTGAATGCAGCCGACGTCATCTGCTGCACCTGCGTTGGTGCCGGTGATCCTCGTCTGTCCAAGATGAAGTTTCGCACTGTACTTATTGATGAATCGACACAGTCTGCAGAGCCAGAGTGCATGATTCCCTTGGTCCTGGGATGTAAGCAGGTCGTGTTGGTTGGTGACCACCAGCAACTCGGACCCGTCATCATGAACAAGAAGGCCGCAACAGCTGGTCTTAACCAATCTTTGTTCGAGCGTCTCGTCATTCTTGGATGCTCTCCAATCCGACTCCAGGTCCAGTACCGTATGCACCCGTGTCTTTCTGAGTTTCCATCCAACATGTTCTATGAAGGCTCTCTCCAGAATGGTGTCACGATGCAAGAGCGCATCCGCCGCGATGTCGACTTCCCCTGGCCAGTTGTTGATAGCCCAATGATGTTCTGGTCAAACCTTGGTGCTGAGGAAATCTCGGCTTCTGGAACTTCCTACCTCAACCGGACCGAAGCTCAGAATGTTGAAAAGATCGTGACCCGCTTCTTCAAGGCAGGCGTGCAGCCCAGCGATATTGGTATCATCACTCCATACGAGGGCCAGCGCAGTTATGTTGTTAGCTCCATGCAGGCAACTGGCAGTTTCAAGAAGGAGAACTACAAGGAGGTCGAGGTTGCATCCGTTGACGCTTTCCAGGGCCGTGAGAAAGATTTCATTATATTGTCCTGTGTACGTTCCAATGATCACCAGGGTATCGGTTTCTTGAGTGATCCTCGTCGTCTCAACGTCGCCCTCACTCGTGCCAAGTATGGTCTTGTCATTCTTGGTAACCCCAAGGTCCTATCCAAGCACCCACTGTGGCACTACCTTCTTCTTCATTTCAAGGAGCGCAACTGCCTTGTCGAAGGTCCCTTGACCAACCTACAGGTGTCGCTTCTCCAATTCAGCCGCCCCAAGCAGACATATCGCGGGCCTCAACGCTACCAGATGGCCTACCAGCACGCCAACGCCATGACCTCTGGTCGCCAGCCAGGCTTCAATGGCAACAAACCTCGTCAAGAGTACAATGACAACGGTTCCATTGTGGGCTACATCCCAGATGACGTCTCTTCTGTCCACTCTTCTGCCCTTGGTGGTGTTGGCGTTCCTTCCAATTATCCCCCCATGTTCTCCAACTTCCAAGAGTCCTGGCCCCTACCTGGCCGTTCTAATGGCAAGGGCAAGAATGGCGCGCCTCAAAGCGTTGCTGGTGAATCCGTTGCAGCTAGCGAGCTCACAGACACCCGTAGCGATGCGCCTGGCGGCATTAGTCTTTCTGGTCTGAGTCTGAACGACTACAACAAGCCGACTTCACTCAGCCAGTCAGACCGACTTAACCGCTTTGTGGAATCAACTCGCCAGGGTCCAAACGTCGGTACTGGTTTTGGCGCTGGTCGTGGGTTGCGTGGTGCACTTGGCGGCTTTGAAGATGATGACGCTCGCAGTGTTTCCACTGCTTTTGCCAGTCAGATTGGCACCGGTAATGGCTATGACTGATCTCGCTTCTCTGATATAGTGGTAAAATACCCTACTACTACTCTTACACGTTTTGGCTGTGAGCCTCTCTCTTTCACCCAATCGAGCAACAGACCGGGTTCATTACCGGCCGTCCGACCTAGGACATGCTCTGTCGGCAGAACCAGAGCAGGCGACCGCCAGTGCGTTGGCACTGATATTGATATTAGTTCCAGTCCGTACTGCAGCTTGTGTCGGCTCCTCCGGATAGTATACCACCATACCTGCGGCAATCCGTCGCTAGCACGTAACCGCATCTCAACCACATGCGAGCTTTAAATCCGCCGTACCTCCTGGATTAAGCCCATATGGGTGATGCGTCAAGATGAAGTGCATAAGGGAGTAAGCCCAACTGCAACCCGGAGGAGCTGAGCATCAAACACACAAGAATTGAGCATTCCTTTTTACTGTTTCTCACATTCCTTCTTTTTATCACCTCCACATAGGTGTGCTTGACTTTTACACAATTGCTATGAAGAAAATAGGTGAGGAGAAAATCATACGAGAGTGTAGTTTTTGAGTTTTAGAAGATAATTTAAACCATGCTTGTTTCGAATTGTGTTTGGGATTCGATCACTGATATACGTGATTGTATCGGCTTTCGCGGTGAGCTATTGCCCCTCTTCGACACCTTTTTCTCCCCACAGTACAAGGCCCGATAACTACAAATTACCTTGTTCATATAGATTTTTGCATTTCACCAATACTGCTGCCGCTAGCCACCCCCCCCCCCCCCTGTTTTCCTCCTGATATACACATACATAAACTTTGCTAAGAAAACTCAGAAAAACAAATCAGAAAGTAAAAAAATCAGTCCTCATATGAGCTGTTCTGTTCTTTTCTTCTCATCTTTCTAAAAACGTGGTACATGAAGCATAATCAAATAAAGCTTCAATTACCATGTCCTCTCACCATCCCAGGTTCCTTCTCACAGAGTAAGAAACAGGGTCTCCGCTGCTCTTGGCATGTAAATAACGAGATCCGAGAAATTATGTCGGACTTTTCTATCGAAGGGAGAAAAATGGGAGGTACATGGAAGTATGGGGATACAATGTAGAAGCGAGAAAGCGGAGAAAAAGTTTTGTGTGTAGAAGTTTTTTACTACTCTTGCTTTAATATTTTTCTCGCGGGAAGAGAAAAAATTGGTTAAAGCGAGGAAGAAGATGAGGAAAGATAATTATGCCATAAGAGAGAGAGGAGAGATTTTTTGTAATGGTGACGTTAACACAAATGAGTAGATATAGAGAAAAATTCATAACGTACCTCATAGGTTCGCCGTCCACTTTTGCCAGGCCTCCACTAAAACACCCACTACACCCTAATATCGCAACAACAACAACAACAACAACAGTACTTACAGCCTTCTACTGAATGTCAAATACAGCTTGCTCTTCAAGCTCTTAATTGAGAACCAAAACTCTCAGAGCGATACGCTGTGGCTATCTACAATGTCTCTCGTACAACACTACGCAGTCGACGCGACGGACGACCTCCACAGGCAGATCGCTGGCCTTGGCGCAACGGGAGATAGCTGAGCTCAAGGTAGCAAATGAGGGCGCAACGCGACGAAGACTGTATAAAAGAAAGCGGGCTTAGGTAGAGGGAACCTTAATAGTTGAAGATGGGACGCGCTTAGCCGCTCTTATAGACTTTGGCGCGCGTAGTGATGGGAAGAAGTTAAAGAGGCGGGTAGGCGCTGAAGTGGGTGAACCATCTCAACAACGGTGTAGACGGTGCAATATGACTAGGTATAACGCACGAACATGTAATCAAGTAGTAGAAGTAGACTATAAATGATGTCTTGTATCGCATTACACAATATAGGGCCAAAGTGGGCTATTCTGCGCTATAATGTGGTGGTTTTGGTGGGGGCTTGGCAATAATGGACCGCGAACCCGTGAGGTACGTTGATGATCAAACAAAAAAACTACTCATTCGAGTACAACGTAACACTCATACTCACACCGCACCAATTAAAACAAAAAAATATATACGTGGAGAGAACCCTAACAGGTTTCCGCCTGACATAATAGTAAAGTTTCACCCACCCACGTTCCACAACGTCTCTTGGGTATCACAATGTTCTTTTCCCTTTATACAAATTCCCACATTCCCCATTTCTCTTATCCCAATTTTTACTTTTTTCTTCTTTCTTTCTCTGGATCATATACATCTTTGTAACAAGAGATGGAAGAAAAAAATGTAACGTATATATCCCAGCACAACGAGCCAACCTCGCCACGCGCCTTACATAACGGTACAGCACTTGAGCATCTTAAGCAATTTGGGCAGACCCTTCTTAACCATCTGCTCAATCTCGTCGTTTTGGTTCTGCTGCTGGTCATGCTGTTGCTGGTGTTGACCACCATGGTGTTGTGGGGCTCCATTGTGGTGCTGCTGTCCAGGGTATCCACCGCCACCATAGTCTGACGGCGCATGTGGAGCCGGCGGCATTTCGTCGACGCTGCCGCCCTGGAGGTTGACGAAGATTCTACCTTCGTTTTCCTCGGTACGGTACTGCAGGCCCAGTTCCTGGCATACTTGCTCGACTCGCGGTTTGATCTTTTGCACATGATTCTTGCTGTGGTTGCCCTTGCCGACGATGACGTGGAGGTGGGTTTGGCCTTGTTGTCTGGCGACTTTGATTCTTTCTTCGAGCACGTCTTCAGCTTCTTCTACGAAGAGACCGTGCAAGTCAATAGTGTCGCTGTCAACGCGCCCTTCGGCATTGTTTTCCCGGAAGATAAAGTCGCGTGCTTGGCGGTTGTATTGCTCCATCTTTTCGGCGTGCTTCTTTCCTTCCTGTGAGAGCTCGTGGGCAGCAGCGCCATCACCGGACTCGTACGCTTGATGCGCGCGGTCGAAACATGAGGAGCGTTTGGCGGCTTCTTGACGGGCAAGGTCGCGAAGGCGGTCGTATTCAGCTTCCGCATCCGCGGAGGAGTGGTTGAGAGCTGGGCGTGTTTGTTAGCTGTTGTTGCAATTGCGGGTGGACGCGATCAGGAACATGGGGGGTTGGGTACGTACAGCGTGAGCCCAAAGCGGTCATTTGTATGGCTGTCATCTTGTCGCGACACCGAATATGTCAATTGAAAAGGGATGCAATGGATTAACACTGAGTTATTGTTGTTCTTGAGCAATGCACTTGGCGGAATCAAGGCACATAATAAGACGGGGCTCGGTGACGCTAAGCGGCTGCTTGCAGGATGCGAGATGGGCGCAGGGTCCAGTTCTGTGGCTCAGCGGTGAAGATGGATCAGGGCTGCCGTGTGAGCCACGTGGTGTGTACGCAGATACGTGTTCGGCGCAAAGTGCGTAGCGCCATGGATGTTGACTGAAATTTAGGCCAAGCTCATGCGTGACACGCTGTCATTGGTGCCGATGGTGATGTTGGCACGCCCATGTGAGCTATGTGCCACGCCCACCGCCCCTCATGCTTGCGAAACATTAGTGACATGGATGGAAATCCAATGGTTCTTTTCTGACAGTGTCGCTACCTGCAAGGGCAGTTTCAGAAACGGACCTTAGGTCCTATGAATACAATTAGGAATGCGATCAACCATAGGCCAGCAATCATGCCATAGAGCCTCATTCTGTCCCACCAACCCTTGCCTTCAGTCATCTTCCGCAGAGTGCCCATCCTCTTACTAGCAGCATCCATATTCAACGTGTTCTTGTCTAGCCCAGCCAATGCTCGATCTACCACATTCTTGTCGCCCTCGAGCGTGTTTGAAAAATTTATCGATTGTTGCTTCAACAGCTTGGCCATGTCGAGGAGGCTTGTCGTGAGCGTTTCCTGTTCATTTCTTTCGTATGATAAGAGTGCCTCTGTCTGCGCATGGGTTGGGTCGCCTGTCGTTGTGGGTTTCGAAGGGAAAAGAGAATTGCCAGAGGCTGCTTGTGCCCCAGACTCGGCTCCGTCAGCCTCTGGCTTGCCTCTCCATCGCAGTTCTGACGCCAATCCCTGCGCAGCATTTTGGAGTGCCTCGCTGTTTCCCCCTGATGTTGTGACATCTCGTCCAGCCTCTGCCTTCACTCTCGGCGCATATGAAGGAAATTCATCTGCCTCTTCTTGATCGGAATCTACGGACCCGTCCGACTCTGTATCATCTAGCTGATTCAATTCGTATATCCGCTGATTTAGCTGCTTTATGAGCTCGCGTTTTTGCTGCAGATCGGTTTGTAGTTCCGATTTCTTGGACTTGGATGGTATTGTCGAGGCCGAGTGCTCAAGGTTGAGGAGTAACGTGCGCGCATGTTCGATATTCTGGGAGATGTTAGCAAGCCATGTCTACAGATATGGTGCATGTGTTTCAACCTACTGCGCTCACGCGTGTCCGCTCATAACTGGACTTTCGCAGCTCTGGTGACGGATCTGCCAATACTATACGCTCTAGCCTTGAGAGCAGGCGATTAAGGTTGATACTGGTAACATCACCAAATCCTGGAGAGTGAGATCTGGCAGTCATCGTTTGCTTTGCTATAGCGTCGTTGGATTGTTGGCGTGACGGGAGCTGGTACAAATGATGAAGTGCTGTATGTAGCGGGGCGCCGAGACTAGAAAGTAGTAGTTGCGCAAGTTTTCAGGATTGCAGTTACGAGTCCAACGTATTATAGCAGTAGCGACACAAATCATGCAACAGCAAGTAGGGCGCAAGATGGTAATGAAGAAAGGTGTTCGTTCGTAGATATTAGGTGCATGTAGCCACAACGTCACTTTCACAACAGCCAATAGCAATTTGGTGGGCCTTCCCCGCACTGGCCCATGCTTAGCCACAGCTCAAATCTCACGTATCGTCGCATGTATCAATTGAATCCATGGGCTCATTTGTATATTGTTTGTCTTTGAATTTACATCATGTTGGTATAATACATGCTTGCGAAAACGCTTTGTCCCGTCATTTTTGGTCATCTACTCTGTGAGCAAACCATGTTTGCCTTCTGGCTTCTTGCTTCATAAATTTTCTTCTCATCTCATTGCGATGTTGCACACTTGAGATATCAAAAACTTATGATGACCCCCCCTTCGATGGCTGCGACTGGGTAGTGGGCTTAAGAGGCCCACGGGTGAAGCTGAGAATAATTAGTATTGAGTTTGGGAGCACTCGATAGGTTAAGAATCATACTTGTTCCACCAAGTACCGATTAGACTGGGCTTTCCGTATGCATCATGGAAGGATTGTCTCCGGGCCAGGCTCTCCTCATCCTGACGACGCTTGAGAGCCTCTAGATTTGCAAATCGCTGGGCTGCCGAAGACTACACAGTGTCAGTCACGACTGTTTAATCAACCAAGTATTAAAAACATACCCTTCGGCGACCATTGAAGAATGATTCAGATCCGACAGAGGCATCAGACGCTCGACGGTCGTTGTTTTGCTTTGGGGCTTCAGGCATGGCTGGGGTAGCATCATTGCCAAAGACTTTGTTGATTGGAGAAGACATCTTTGATGTATGAATAGAAATCTTGTATAGAGTCAAAATTGGACTAGAGCGTGGTGATTAAGAGTAGTTTGCAGGTATTGGTTATTTTGAAAACTGGAATGCAAACCGCTGATAAATACCCCTTCAGTCCCATACTGTCGAGCACATGATCGCATGTGGCATGACCATTACGCAGACGATACGTGATCGTACCAATCAGTGAAGGCCTAGTCCTCCCCCGCATTCTGACAGTGCAGTTTGGACCCTGAACGCCTACAACGATGACATGAATGGCAAGCAAACGGCGCTATGCTGCAATTGCTTCTGCTGGTTAAATCTAATCAGTGTTCCGCAGCGAATCATGTTCTGCTGATTTATCCACACTTGACGCGGCTCGATGATCTAAAGCGTGGATGCTAACCAGACCATTTGTTTGCACGTGACATCGATCTTGGACGACAGTCGAGGCGTCGAAGACGGCCTGCAGGGTCCAGCGACCTCAATGACAGATTCGGCTCTTTCCATTCTAAGGGGTATTGAGGCGCAGTCGGGGAAGGGGTATCGATCGCACTAGTTTTTGTAAGCAGATCGTGCCGCCCGTGAGGGACCGACCGCTATTAAGTACACCTGTCGATCTTTGGGTAGTACAACAACGGTGTATTCGATCATGTGTTTGAAGTAAAGCTACTGGATCCCCTCCTGAATGCACAACACTGTAAGTACGCACGCTATGACACCATCGATAACTTTCCACCGACGGCATTCAGCCAAGCTTTGCACAGGCGCAGGTGCCATGTCTCGGTATTGTTGATGTCATGTCTTTGGAAATTGTCATCGGATTTCGTATGATCAGTGCTAGCGGGCATGGCTTGTGGTTAAGGAATTACAAGTCGGCGGCTGAGTGAAGAGTAACCCCGTCCGTTGCTATGATGGCTCTGACGTCAGTGGCTGACAAATAAGCGCGCGTTACCGCTTTTGCTAAGCGAGTGCAAATGTCTTTCGCGCTCGCACTGCAGAGCAATCTCTTCCTCAACCCTCAGCAAGGTAACCTTGGTGCAGACTTCCGCAAATTCTCCCGGACTCGGCACAGCGTTGAGCCGTCGACCTCGTATACTTGGCATGTGCAGCGGTTGCCGCTTTTTAGAGTTTGCCGCCTTCAGCCGTTAACAGGTTGCGTGCTGTCTCCTGAGAGAGACGCAATTGCAATGATAGCTACTGATGCAGATCTTTCGGATACACAACAGCCGGGCCGATGAGGAATATTCTTGCTAGCCGCCGCACGTGTCGCGACTTGACCTCCGCTCTTTAATCCGCCATTCGACACATGCTGCGCAAACTGTCTTGGTGTAATTCAAATCACTGCCTCGACGTTGGCATCAGATCAAGTTTTTCGGTGCAGTCTCGCTGCTGCAGCAGCCTTGCAGCAAAGACGGCATTGGCCAGCAAAGGTACGTGACACTTGTCAGCAATCCCATCCCCTTGCATGATGATACCACATTTTTAAAGCATAGTTCATCTTAGTCCAAAGGACACTGAGGAACCAAACAGCATTGTCTTTCGCTCCTATCTGATCACAGCCACCATCCCAATTTGTGCCAATGGCCGCTTACTGTTACAACATGTTCTGACTCTGAATAGACTTCTCTGCGAACGAGCCACGTTGCCTTGAACACTGCTATAGGTCAAGGAGGGTGGCAGGTGTTTGCCAATAGGGGCGTCGTATGAATGACTGACGGTATATCACGGCTGCATGTTGTTGTATGCTGTGCATGTTTTTCCTTGGACCAGTGGCCGCCGCCTACGTCTGCATCACATGATGATTTGGTCGTTTGCTCAGGTCAGGCGGACGTAAGTGTGCATAGATATGTATGTACAATGTGCGTACATACATATAGTATGACGGTAAGTATGCATGCAGGTGTTCAAGTAAGTATGTATGTTGTGAAGCATGGCCAGTTGGACGCTGTGTGCAGCGAGTGCAATTGCAATTGCAACATGATGGTTGGCCAGGGGAAATGAAATTTGACGGACTGGTGTGCCGGGCCATGCGAATGGGGCGGATGAAGGGAATACCCAGCCGGTATCCCGCAGGCCATGGCATATTAATAAAAAAACGACGGTTGGCATTATTGCGCGAGCGCTCGCGTTGCCGCATTTTGCGCAAAGCTCAGCCCGCCGCTGCTTTGTTTTTGTGAGATGGTTCGCAAGCATGGCCTCGGCACAGTTCAGGCAGGTCAGGTTTTGTGGTTGTTGATCACAGAGCTAGACGAGGGGTGCATCCACTGTGTGCGCGTTCGGCTGGCGGGTTCCCTGAATTCGCAGGTGTGACGGTGGTATCGCGTCGTCCCTCCGGCCACGCGGTTGGCTGTCACCCGCGATGATCACTGCTACCTCTGCAATCCCCGACGGGCCCCTGGCGGCATTTCAATTTAGCATCCCCTATTGTGAGCCGGGAGCGACAGGAGCAGAGTATTAGGCCGACACGGAAGCCCGTCCTGCGCTTGTGAATCGCGAAAGTGGCCAAGGGTGACTCGTGAACCGAGCGCAAAGTCTGTGACGTTAGCGCTTGACTCGGAGTGATAAGAAGTGCATCTCTCCTAACCCGGCCACGCACGCAAATTCATCCCATTGGCTTCCAAACCGCCGAAGACATTTGCTCGCGGCACTTGTGTGTGGGGCCCTCTCCTATGCGTTGGCACTCAAACCAAGCTACCATCCCGTCAGCAACTCAAGTCCGCGCCCGCATATTCTCAGCTCTCTCGCTTCCTTCTTTCCTCCTCAACACCACAGCTTTTACTCTCAATCACTACCATCGCTCTGCAAACAAGCTATATTAGCAATCTTTCTTTGCGACGTTTGCTGATCTGTCCAATACGACACATACAACATCAACAAAACAAGAGCCCTTGCTCAGGATGACAATTCGGAGCCCAGACGGAGCCCTATCCAGGTACTTACTGCCCAATGGTTTCCTCCCCCAACCTGTTTTGCTTTGACCTTCACCTTTTCCTTTCAGTCTTACCTCTACGTTACTGCCTGTCTTGCTACAATCATGTGTTTCTTTCTTATCGTTTGATTTTTCTACTCTTTCTGCTCGCCGCCACTACAGCCCAAGATGGATCTCCCAAAGGATGCCACAGGATACCTCCCATAGGATTTACCGCCCCGGTAAAGGACAACCACAAGGCCACTTTTCTTCAGTTCTACCAGGATCACATTTCCCCCAAGGATGGTCTTTCCAGTATACGAGACACGTAGCACACTGCCCTCGCAGTGTTTGTAGACACGACAATTACGAGGCCTCGATGCCCCCGATTCAGAGCTAAAATGCAGAGCTCTCGAAACGGCGGTGAACATACGAGAGTGGATCCTCGCTAATGATGCCCAACATCACACTGGATCAAAATTCTTGTGCGACAAACGGCATGCAGCCCTGCATCGCCGTAAGGATTACGTAGGCACCTTCCAACAATGTCGTTCTTCTCTGTTGCTGTTCAACTAGGCTAAACGACAGGCGACTGGTAATAAGAGTGTACGCTTTCTCAAAGGACGCCAAGCCATGGATCATATACCCTAGGATCAGCCCATGGAACACGTGACTTTTATGTAAGATCACGTGCCGGATCATAACCTGGACGCGCTAGCCCAGACCGACCACGGTCCTGGGCATGGAGATTCTTTGGTCGGATATGAAGTACGTACATGGGCTAGAGTCTGCCTATCCTTACCGACCCATTGATCGAAAACTAACTTGAGTGTTGTCAAAGGAGCACCTGTTGTTCTAGATGAGTTGCCCTGGTTTTCTGTGAACTGCTTCTACTGGATCTGGACACCTGCTAAGTACTCGTCCTGGGAATATTGTCATTTTACTGGTCGAACCACTCTGGCGCCAACGTGGATACGTCAACGTGGACATGCTATGGCCAATGATGCTGACCTACCCTACTGGCTCCTTCAGGTGTGTGCTCACCACTATGTCTCCCGTCTATTGATCTTTGCTAACGTGAAGCTTTGCACAGGTTTCCTTCTGGTTACTGTACTAACATGGCGTTTTCCTTTGTCTTCAATTGTTCTTTTATCATTCAGGTTTGCCGTGAACATGTGTTTGGTACTGACTCTGGTGTCCAGTGACTCTTTTTTCGATTCACCACCGGAGCCCGCATTCTACATCTCAAACATCACTGAGTGGAGAAAGGAGATTCCTGCACCTGTTTGCGCACCGGACTTTCCTTTCTCTTCAGATTTCCAGGACATGAGCACATCAGACTTCTTTGAACTGAAGGATACTGTTTCTGAGTGCAGCATGGACAGCGCATACCAGAGCCAGAGCGGTGCCAGCCGGCGCGGACCCAGGAAGCCAGAGATGAACCGCCAGAAGAGCCAGATGAGCAGCCACTTTGTTGGCAGCGACATTTACTCGCCGACAATGAACTCGGACAACTTCAGTGCTTTCCCGGACACCCTGGACATGAGCCACATGCAGCAACCAGCCACTTCCGGATCATGGGAACCCACGGATGGTCCCCTCGCTTATGCTAATTACTCTACTGCTCAGGACTACACCCAGTACACAACATCAAACATGACACGATTCACACCCTCATCCATCAGCGGCTCGCCACACTGGCCAAGTGCTGATGCCCACTTCCAGAACAATACCTTCCCATTCTCGTCATGGCCATCACACAACGCCAACGATGCTATGTTCAGCACCCCTACTTCTCAGCGCAACTGGCAGAATACTTCTCTTGATGCCTCTGAGCGCCCTGCTGCAGCACGCTACTCATCATACGGCTTCCAGCAAGAGTCTAGGCGAGCATCTACACAGGATTCGACCTTTGGTGCATTCGTTGCTACCCCGACTAGCACCACCAGTGTACACTTTCCTACGGTTGACCTTGACCAATCAAGACTTGCCGAGTCTCGGTAGATATCCTTTTCCTTTTACCAAGTATGCCAGCTGACCCTCTTCAAAGCAACGAGAACGAAGACATGAAGGCGGCATCTGCACCTCAGTCGCTAGACGGACACGAAGACGCTCTCTCTCAGTCTGAAGCCGCTGACACTAAGCTCGAGGAGGAGCGCACAAAGGTTGCCCGCAGCCACCCATTGTATCAACAAACGCCAGACAAGGATGGCAAGTACCACTGCCCCGAGGAGGGCAAGGCTGGATGCAGCCACAAGCCGACTGCTTTGAAGTGCAACTACGAGTACGTTCTACATCGTCCGTCCTACTTATATGATACATGTCTAAACTGTTTCTAGCAAGTACGTCGACTCTCACCTCAAGCCTTTCCGTTGCAACAAGAAGACCTGCGTTGGTGTGCAGTTCTCTTCTACTGCATGCCTTCTCCGCCACGAGCGCGAGGCGCACGGTATGCACGGTCACGGCGCTCGACCACACTTGTGCCACTTCAGAGACTGTGAGAGAGCGGTGCCTGGTCACGGCTTCCCTCGTCGCTACAACCTCTTTGACCACATGAAGCGAGTCCATCAGTACGATGGGCCCACCACTGAGCCCTTGCCACCTGTGCAAGGACAAGCTACTCGCAAGTCTTCCTCCCGCAAGCGCAAGGCGTCGGCCGAGGAGTCCGGAGAGAAGCGCGCCAAGGTTGTCAAGCTTACTGCTGAGCAACAACGCCAGCAACGTCGTGAGGCGCTCTCCAAGGAGTTCCTTGCCAAGAAGCAGCACATCATCGAGGTGCTCACCAACCTGAGCAACCCAAGCGACCTCGGTGACGATATCCAGCTGACAAAGGAGGTTGTCGGCCTTCATGACATTTGCACTCAGTACCGAGATGTCTTCGGTGGCTGAAGGGAGGATACGTCTGGTAGAGTCGGTTTGCCGTGACGCATCCAAATAGGTTTGTCGTTACCCCAAGGACCCCTCTGCTCTTGCTCTTTTTTTCAACATATGCACTTTTGCGTTTTTGCTTTTCCGCGTTCTTCAAAAGCCGGATGGGATTCCCGCATGCCTCGCGGATGAAGGATCAAGACTTGCCACAAGTCTCTGGATGCCCACTCATGACCCTGGATGGATGAACATTGCCGGATACAAGCCACAGGATGCATAAGCCCAAGGATTTTGTCCCAGCCGTGGACTCGGAAGCCGAAGGATTGCTGGTCTGCCGTCAAGGCGACAGCTGAGAACCCCTTTGAGGGGAGATGGACTGCGGTCCTCACTCATTGCAATATGGTTGGCATGAGTCTTGGTCGATATTCGAGATTGATTAATCTGATGTGAGCGGAGGAGCCTGCCATCAGGCTGTAGCTTTGTATTTTTTGTCATTGTATTCATGGCGTCGAATGGCATCTAGACTAGGATCGGGAAGGGAGGAGGTGACCATTCAGAGAGGTCAGTCTTGTATTGGCCATCATTGCCCGCTTTGCGGAAGTTGGTGGCCCCTCCTCCTTTTGTACTTTGTATATTTAATAGAAGGCGTTTGTTTAATTCTCATCCAATGCGCATGAATTTTGAGAGCGAAAGCGTGTATTGTGCTGGATCCTAACACGAGCCTCTGGCGTGAACCTTAATCACTCACCGTATGTGTGCCCCTCCAGTACCCCTCTCCGCACATGCATGCAGCATACTTAATCGGGCCGAATCCCAGCTTATCGCCCAGCAAGGTTTTTGTCCAAGGCTCGGCCCTAATGCAGCAATCACCAGCCCTCCTACGTCATTCACTCTGCACCAGGATCAAAGTTGCACGACGAATTATCACGTCTTTCTTTTTAACTCCGTATGTGTGTGCATACCGCATGTTACATAGCCCATACTACGCAGGTAAAGTATGTATGTAGCAGCTCTGCAATAGAAGCCGAGTCAGCCGATATTGCGAGACTCGTACGCACGTACCTCGAGAGAAAGAAAGAAAAAGCGACCCGCTGCGTTTCTTTCCCAGCCAATATCCTCGGTCGACTTCTTCTGTTTTTTGGCGGGGGGTTAAGCGCCATCGCGGTGTTCCGTCACGCACATACCATACCATACTTTGGGTGCTTGTTAACTGTCCGAACGGGTCATTTGGAATCATACCTTTTTTGCATCTTGTCAGCCCAGAGGGTCCGGACTGCACGTAGTAATCGTTCCATTTCAGCCCGGACACACGGAGTCAGGGTGATACACTGCAGGTTGGAATAGCGAGAATACGGTATGATGATGTTGGGTAGTAGGATGTCCGAGGGTGCGGCTGGTGCGGCGGTGGTGTCACATGTCCGGTGGTGGTGTAGAGCGGGTGGAGTGGGATTAGGAATCCGGCGAGGGGCTAGAAGCTTGAGCACTGCCCCGCGTTGTGAGTTTGTTGCGAGGGCGAGGGCGCCTCCGAGCTTATTAACCTTGTGTCGGCCTGCTACCTCTACAGCTACCTCTGCGACTTTTGCTGCGAATACTACTGCTTTTGCTGCTGCTACTGCGACACGTATCGGCGCTGTAAGATTGTCTGAGATTAATAAGAGTTGGAAAAAAAGAGTATACGCGACCATGGCTTCTGCGACGAGCTTTTACGAATTTAAGCCAAAGGATAGTGAGTTTGCCCTCTCCCTCTCCGCCGTTTTACGTCGAGGATGTATACATGAAGAAGAGGAAGCAGAATTTCGTTGTCCCTGCGAAGCACACACACACACACACACACACACACACACACACACACACACAACCTACTGTCTTCTCTTCCGCCATACCTCCCTCCCCTCCGCATGCTCCCCCGCTAACCCATCCTCTCTCCCCTCACAGAAAAGGGCCAACCCTACGACCTCTCTCAACTCTCTAACAAAGTCGTCCTCGTGGTAAACACGGCCTCTAAATGCGGCTTCACCCCTCAATTCGAAGGCCTCGAAAAGCTCTACAAAGACATCAAATCCAAATACCCGGACGACTTTGAAATCCTCGGTTTCCCTTGCAACCAGTTTGGCGGTCAGGATCCGGGGACAAACGAGGAAATTCAGGAGTTTTGCCAGGTGAATTATGGTGTTAGTTTTCCGGTGTTGGGCAAGATTGATGTACGTTGTTCCCCCCTCCCCCATCTTCTTTTTTTGCTAGCTTCACGGTGCGCTGCCGTTGTTGCTGTGCCGCGGAAGTACGACTATACAAGATAATATGGAGACTTTTTGACTAATATGTGTATGATTTGAACAGGTCAACGGCTCAACCGCAGACCCTGCCTTCGAATGGCTCAAGAACGAAAAGCCCGGTCTCATGGGCCTCAAGCGTGTCAAGTGGAATTTTGAAAAGTTCCTTGTTGGACGGGATGGCAAGGTCAAGGGACGGTGGGCGAGTACGAAGAAGCCTGAGGATCTCAAGGCGGAGATTGAGAAGGAGTTGAGCAAGAAATAAGGGATAGTTGATGGAGAGGAAGGGGGAGGGAGAGTAGGCATTGATACCACTAAATATGCAATATAAAGGGAACAGAATGAATGGTTAATTGTTGGATTTAGAGGGTTTGTTGGTATGAACACGTCTATGCCAAAGTGATTTGCAGTCTGTTTCTTTCTTTTGGGTATTCGTATCAAAAAATGCCAGTCCACTTCATGCCATACAAAAATCTCAATCAAACGGCACTCTCCTCAAGCCCCTTGCACCACCTTTCCTCGCCTCACCTTCCGCTCCCACAGCCGCCGGTACACGAATACCACAGCAGTCGCCCCATCCCACACCCGCATGCACATGTCTCTTACCCGCTTCATCATCAAATACCTGTACCTCTCCGCCCTCCGCCCCTTCCTCTTCCTTATCCGCCCCAGCCTCATCCTCTACACTCATCCCCTCAACCGCAGCCACCAAGCTCCCAAACAAAAAATGCTGCATAACCGGCAACTTCTCCAAAATCTCTTTGCGAAACATTTTGCGCATGCCCGCCTCAATCTTGGCCCAATTCTTGGCCGAAGAAATATCATCTAGCATAGGCGAATGCCATCGCAAGCCCTCAACATTCTTCACGCTATTCACGAACGCAATCTGATCGAGGTAAAGAAACTCTTTGCCTTCCTCCTCCAGCACAAGCGCGTTGTGGATGGATTTCGGCGTGATGTAAGGGTGGTGCAGGAGCTGTGCTGCACCGAATAGGAAGGGTAGGAATTGGTAATCATCGAGGCCCCAGACACCGTGGGAGCCTGCGGGCTCGAGGTAGTATGCTTCTTGGATGCGGCGCATAAGGCGGAGGTAGGCGGGGAGGACGACGAGGGCAAGGGCGGGGAAGGTAGCCGGGGGAAGGTAGCCTAAGCGATTGAGGCACAGGAGCCAGAGGAAGAAATTGAGTTCATGTCCGGAACCGTAGTCGATGCGTTGGCGGTTGCCGAAGGAGTGGCGGAGGTACGTTGATACTTCTTCGATTTGCGCGGTGTTGTGCAGACCCAGTTGCTCGTGCCAGACTGGCAGCGCTTTTTCGAGCTCGTCGAGGAAAGAGCGGAACATGGGGTTTCCAAAGCGGGAGCCGGTGTCTTCGGGTGGGCATGTTGAGAGGATCTCTTCGGCGGAGCGGAGTATCGAGACTATGGTTTTGATTGTGGTGGTTGCTTCGTCGCCATCGCGCACGCTCGATATGCTTCTATTGCGGACGGCGTCGGCGATGCCGAAGATAAAGGCTTCGATGAGTGTGCATGTTTTGCTGTGTAAGAAGAGCTTGTGGTCTTGGGGACTGAGGATGCGGCGCGACGGGTGGACGTATGTGTGCTGCGCTAGGTTTGGGGGCGCGGGGAGCGAGGGTGTCGGCGGGGGAGGGGCAGAAGGCGGTTCTCGCGTCGTGGGGGCGCGTCTGCGTGGAATGAGCTTGGGGAGTTTGGCGCTGAGATCGGGTGGTGCGGTGGGTTGTGTCTGTGTCATGGTATTGTAGTATGTTCAGGTTGAAGATATGTGCTTGTACTATGATGCTAATGTATCTAAGGTAGAGGAGAGGAGCGGGTCAGGGCGCCGGCCTACGCCATTGCGATGCCACACCAAGAATTTGACATGTACGGCAGGGCAGTGTATCGAAACTTCGCGAACATTGTCTGATGGCTAGTGTATGCGCTGTTGCCCCCGTTACTCTTCAGTCATACCGCTCTTTTGCACTGCCTATCCTCACGTGAGAATGGAGACATGTATCTTCGTCTTGTGTCCCCGTTCGGCCTACCAAGTTTTTGAAGCATCTTTATTTTCATATGTTTTTCTTCTAGAGCCTCGTACTGTTAAATGCTATTCTCAATGGTAATATCTACCTTGACCTCCTTAAAGAAGCTCTCTCTTGTTATTCTCTGCCCCGACATCTTGCTCACTCAAAACGATCAAAAAAAACTCCCACGAAGAACCAAGCTTTGGATTTTTGAAAAACAGAAAGACAGTAAGACTTCTTAGTCTGCACCGGTATGGAAACGCCACGGATAACGCCCCTCTAGTAGATTTGCCAACAGGCAACCCAACAATGCTCTTTCTCGTCAAATGTTACACACCGCTGCCTCTGATTTGCCGCCTGATAGATAAAAAGAGATATAAAAAATAAGTGGTCTATAGAGCGAATTTCCAAGTTGCAAAACAATGCTCGAAGATGCAAATAACGTCGCGGCCAAGATTCAAGAAACCGGTCAAAGGTCCGATAAGCGAATGACCTTGTTGTGAATCCAAGAGAAATGAAGATCGAAAGGAAGCAGAGGTAAAAGTGCAACTGCTGAAGCCATCATACAGCCGCTCTCTCTTTTTTCTAAAGACGCCAATGTAAGAAAACAGAGAGCCTCCCCTTCTAATCGTCCAACTCGCTAGGAGCCTCTTCAAGTTTATGCCTCCGCTCTTCATCCATTTCCTTATACGAAGCCCAAGACAAGAGACCAAAAGCCCCAATGATTAAAAGACCGCCGACAATAGCGGCGGGCGTAAGCGGCGAGTTGAGTGGCGGAGGAAGCAACTGGTCGACAAGCGCAACGATAAAAATAGTAAGAAGTGCCGCGACCGAAGAAAGGACCGGCGATGTAAGGGAAATGAGGGCGAGAAAGGCTCCGGAAAAGGCTAGAGTTCGAAAAGTTAGTATTTGTGTTTAGGAAAGTCGGAATAAAGGAAAAAAGAGACGTACTGGCATTTGCTAAAACGCTAATGGCCATCATCCATGCTTGTTCTCCCTTGGGCAGCTCAAAGACTTCCCAGCCCAACCAGTGGAGCAATGGCAATGGAATCCACAGCACACTCAAAGTAAATGCGCCAATCAAGCTGCCAAACAGATTTGCAAAGATGACGCCCTTGTTTGGTGCAGCGCCCTCGGGCGGACAAGCCAGCCGCTTGTACAAGACCTCGTAGAGACCGTACAAGACACTACCAACGCCAATGACTAAGTTGCCAAAGGCGCGGTTCTCAGCTTCTTGTGAGGGCGGCGCCTTGTCACCGCCGGCCCCGCCGCCAGACTTGGAGCCGTGCTTTGCGGGCGCCTGATCGCCGTATGCCACAATAAAAACACCGGCAATGGCAATGGCCACAGCCAATATCTTGCTGGCGCGCACCTTTTCATGAAGGATGGGGATGCTGAAGGCGTAGGCGAAGAAGGCAGAGCAGTTGTAAATGGCCGTCAGGTCACTGGCAGTTGTCATGTTAACGGCGACATACCAACTGCCTCCTGCAAGAGTCAAAGCGCATGTAATGAAAGCCGTCATCTTCACCATGTACCGGACGGGTGATACTTGGGATTGCCGAGGCGTAGGGTGGAGCGTCTGGTGCTGGACCATGAGGGCTGTCTGGCGCAGTACGTGGACGTGTCTGCGCCAAAACGTTGGCCACGGCTCGCTCCAATGCTGAAGACGGAGTAGGGCAAGAGTTGCAGGCCAGAGCACAACCCAGGAGCCATGGGTCATGTACAACATGCAATACGGCTTCTCCCATTTGAGCTGGTGCTGGATGTACACAGCCGTCTCCGTCTGCACAGTGAAGCTGATCAGACTCAGGGCCAGCAAAAAAGCAGCATACGTGTACTTTCTCCGTGTCTCGAGCTTTGCCTGTGTCTCTGGGTCTCGCTCATGAAAGTGGTGTGTGCTCCTGCTCAGCAGGCCCTCGTCAACAGTGTCGTCTTCGGTTTTGCGCCCCAGCAGAGGCGAGTTTGCGCGGCCATCGGGGCGCTCGAGGGAGGGTCTCAGGTCGGAGGGCATGGCTGGGTCGTGGTCATCCCAATCGTCAAAGTCTCGGGCTGGGTTGCGCGGCTGTCGTGAGGAGGAGCGTGAGCGCGAGAGATGGCGCGCGTTGGAGGCGGAGACAAGGCTGAAGTCGTCGGAGAGTGTGTGGGCGAGGGTGCGAGGAGTTGCTGGGGGCTTCTTGCGTAGTGGAATCGACTCAGGCATATAAGGCGAGTGTTGGGCAGAGCAAGAGGCCGCACCGAGTGGCAGGTGATGGGTGGGTGGGCCTGGGGGGCTGCAGCGTGGGAGGTGGCCAGGGGGGAATGTGTGGCGGTGTCTTTTTGTGGGAATTGGTTTGCTTGGTTCCGGCGCAGGCGTCAAATGCTTAGTAGTCGTGACTGGCGACTGGCGATATCTGTCTTCAGGTGCCTGGTGGCATCGCAGCCGCGTACTACTGCAACACGGCCAAGCCCCCTGCATGCCGTAACCTCCGTGCAAACTCCGCTGACCTGACTCTCCACCTCCCCCACGGCCCAATCGCAGCTGAGCCCACTTGCCGCCTACGCGTCTTTTCCCTCGCATCCAATCTCCCCGTCTCAGCCAAGTCTGCCTCCAGTTGTATTTTCCGTCTTATTACTCATCGTTTACCTTATACAAACACCACAAGTCGCCTTTTGAATATTTTTTCGTCCTCAAAACCCCTTGGTAATTTGACGTGACATGCCGCTGTCCTGCCGTCATCACGTCATACTTTAGCTGCATGCATAGTCGAATCACAACCCAGCTTCACGAGTGGCCTTGCCTGCTGTCCACGTCTCTCAGATGACCAAATTCTGCATCCTCCATGCACCATCAAGTGACTTGCTTGTCCTAGTATAGATGGATAGAAGCAGCCTCCAAGCCCCGTGGGGGACACCAGTAGGTTATTTTCGACATACTCCTATGTGCTGAAGCCCAACAATGACAGCATGACCGATAACAGAAACAAAAGTGATCACGATTCCGTGCGTCCGTTAGGAGCTAGCAGTGCTGTTATCTCGGTCGTAAAGTGCTCGTTACCCTATCCGTCCTCCCTAAATCATAGCCCAACAACCAAGAAAGAATGCGCCGGGGGAATCAAAAACGTCGGTGGCAGACATCTGACCAAGCTGCTCGAATCACACCGGGCTGCCCTCCAGTCCTTCGGCCCGCTCTTGCGTCTCTGCCTCTTCTAACTCCTGCAGGATCTCGGGCAGCATTGACTCAACGTCTTCTTCCCGCTCCCCTAGTGCTTTTGCAATCAGCTTCTTGTACGTGCCCTGTTTCTCGCTCATGCCCGCCACGCTCAAGTTGCCCACCACTTCTCTGACCAGCTCTCTCCGCTCCAGCTGTGCTCGGTGCAGCAGTAGCGCCAGACGCATCTTCTCCGTAATGTCCACTGGCGAGCTATCGGTGTTTTGCTGCGGCATGCTGCTGCACAGTCGCCGCAGCTCCGCTTTTTGTTCAATCTCCAAGAGCGACTCTGCTTCTTCCACTAATAGCCGCAGCTCGTCTTCTTGTTGCCGCTCCGCCTCTTCATCATTGAGATCAATATGCAGCCCCTTTGACATGCTCTGCAGCTCCGCTACTTGCTTCCGTACAGCCTCTAGCTCTGCTTGCCGCCGCTTGACTACACGTTCGGCGTCGAAGAACTCTGCTTCCTTCTCTTGTAACTCTGTCTCGTATGCCGCTGCTAGTTCCTCGCACTTTTCCAGCAACGTGGGCGCTACTTTGGTCATCAAGTGTGAAGCAGTCTGTGACCGGTACTGCACTGACTCTCGAACTGCCATGCTAGGAACGGGTACCGACATGAGCGGCCCACCGTCAAAGTGAGGAACATCTCCATTCAGTCGGTTCTCTGGTGCTGGCGCAAACGGCGATGACGAGGCCTGCCGCGTTCGGCCATGCATACGTCGTCTTTGATTGAGCTCTCGGATCAGGTCGTCGGCAGTCTCGCCCTTCTTGTTCGGGATGTCCACTGCTACGTTTCGTCCCAACAGGCTTCGTACGCATTTTCTTGCACCGTTGCGTGCAGCAATCATAATGGCCGTGTCACCGTTCTGGTCCGCTGCATTCAAAAGCCTCGTGACTTCTTCCGGTATCCACGTTTCCGAGAGCTTGTTGATGATGCAGTCAAGATACCATCTCGCACAAACATACTTGTTTGAACTGCTTGTAGTCGCTGCAATATGGTGGAAAACAGTACTGCCAAACCAGTCTGTCCTGTGCACCGTCTGCTGGAATATCTTGACCATACTCGGCATCGTCTCCTTGTCGAAGTTGTTGGTGAACATGACGGCGCGCATCAAAGGCGTCTCCAAGTTGTTCGATAGACAGTCTAAACGTGCTCCTCGATGTATCAGCTCCTTGACCACACCGACGTCACCCATGGCCGCTGCCCAGTGCATCGCCGCATGGCCTTTTTCGTCAATCGGTCGGTCTAGGTTGATGCTTGGCGGTGGTTCCGGCCATGATACGGCTGCTTCGTGGTCCAGCAGCATGAAGTAATCCAGTAGCTGGTCTGCCCATATTTGGTGTTGCTGGTCTAGTAAAGACATTTGGTCCGTCCCCCTCTTCCGCTTTCTGTTACCGTCGGCCGAATATTGCGACATATCCATTAGATCGGCGTCACCCAGCATCGACTCTGAAATCACTGTCTCGTTGCCCGGTGTGTCCTCGCGGTAGATTTGCGACCTGGCCTGCGAGTTTTCATATGGGTCTTCGCTGGCTTGCGACCGCGAATTGCTCATGAGTGCTGCACAATACATCAGCGCAAATTCTCTCACATGATTGCATCAACAGGAGACTGGATAGATTCAAGCAAATAGACAAATTTACCATTGTGACTTGCAGCCGCAGCCACAGCAGCTGCCGCAGCCGCAGCCGCCACCGCTGCTGCCGTCTGCCTGGGTGGCTTCATGCGATTCGACGCAGCCGTCGCATGCTTGGGCGCAGGAGGCGGGCTCCTGTCACCTGGCACATAGTCGAAGATGGCGCGCATCTTGTCCAGCACGCCGTTGCGCTCTGCGAGCCCGCGCCCTTCCTCGAGGGGTATCCATGTGCCTTGGTATTTGCCATATCCACCCTGCACCTTCTCGTGTACGCCCTTTTGCACCTCGCGCTCCAGGATACGCGTTCGCGCTGGCTTGTCATAGTCAGCTACTTTGAGAATATGTGTAGCATTGATCCAGTCATCGGCGCGGCGGCGCATGACATGGTGGCCGTTGACATTGCACTCATAGACGGGGACCTTAGGCGTGTGTTAGCAGGGAGGTCATGGTGGAGTGATAGTAGCTATGGCAGTCAAGTAGCATCGAGGGACATTCGGCAGGCAGAGGGCGGTTTGTCGCTACGCACATTACTGTAGGTCGCCGAATATATCTTGCCATCGGGTGCCGGGGGCATTTTCACCATTCAATAAGGCGCAAGCGGCGTCTTGCAGGCGTGTCAAGTGATTTCGTGAAGGCGTGTCTGCGGTTCGCGTCAGACCTGGGGGGAAGTCGCGTTGCAAGGGCCGCGGTCGCGCCTGCCCTGCCCTGCCAAGCATCAGGGTCGGTGGTAGCTTCCCTTTGCCGACCGCAGTGAACCTCAGCAACCTCGCCCGCAAACGACGCTCCCGCCCACCACTTTCCCCTCGTTCTGTGTGCCATTGACGACAAAAACCACCTTGGGCCGCCAATATGACTGTCACAGACTCCATCAAGCATGCTATCGGCCTCGGCGAGCCCCGAAGTGAGTGCACCCACGCATCCACACGTAATTGGCTCCGCATGCCAGACACTGACAACTACACAGAGGCTACCCGCGAGGAGATGAGTGCTGCTAAGCTGCCCCTGCCCTACAGAGATTCATGCGCACATCTTCTGATTCCGCTGAATCGGTGTCGATACGAGGAGTACTACCTCCCATGGAAGTGCGAGGTGCGCAAAACCCCATTTCCCATCTACGTGGGGGGAGCCGCAGACTGACTGACTACACTGGACAGAACGAGCGACACTCATACGAAAAGTGCCAGTACGAGGAGTTCAAGGAGCGCGTGAAGAAGATGGATGAGCTGAGGGCGGCCAAGGGCGGAGAGCGAAGCAATTAGAGCGTTGGCAGGTGCCCATTCAGGGTAGATTATGGAAATGACAGTCATGAGCGGACGCCGCTGCATGTACATACCGAAGCAGCAGAGGACACGAAATTTCAGCACTAAAGACCTCAAAGGCTACCAGACATGACGCCATGGCTTGAGGACATGGCAGCGACTTGGCGCCTTCTTTGAGTCCTACGAGACAGGCTTGATCAGCACTGCAACCCAAGTTTATGCTAAAACAAGACTGTAATTGATATTCTTTCCAGAATTATGATGGCCCGTATAGACAGAGACAGATACATACGTGTAGTCGACTGTTTACAGCTTCGGCTTGGGGTCTTCCTGCGCAGCGCTGTTCCTCAATTCTTTCCTCAAAATCTTGCCAGACGGGTTCTGAGGTATCGCATCGATAAAGTACACGCCGCCTTCCAGCCGCTTGTACTTTGAGACACGCTCCGCCAATCATGCTTTGATATTTGCCGCCGTTTCCGGCGTGGCATTGACCAAGAACCGAAGCACAATGTATGCGCGTGGCAATTTGGTACCCTCACTGACCATGATTAGCAGGTGTGCCCACATGTGGCTGCAAAAATGACGCCTGTACCCCGATGACAGCAGCATCTTGCACCTGGGGATGGTCCAACAACAAGGCCTCCAGCTCGGCGGGCGCAACCTGTAGTCCCTTAACCTTGATCAACTTCTTCATTCTGTCCACGATATGAATGTGCTGATTAACATCCACCCGTCCGGTGTGATGGTCTCCTTTGTCGCATCTGGCTTCTTCCAGTACCCCTTCATGACATTGGGGTTGCGCATCCAGATTTCACCTTTTTCACCTTGAGGAGCTTCAACCTGGCCCCGGTCATCCAAGACAATCTTTGCCTCGAGGTTTAGATACAGTTCCCCTACGGAGGAACTAGGATGCCGGACCGAGGGATAGTGGTTACAGCCAACGCAAGTGTGTTCCGTCATACCCCACCCGTTTCCGAATCTGATCTTGCCTGGCGGCCAAAGGCGCTCAAACTCTTGAATAGTCTCACTACCGAGAGGAGCAGCGCCAGAGGCTACGCTCTCCACTGAGCTCAGGTCAACAACGACTCTTGGTATCTCTCCTCTTACGCTGGAAAGTATAACTGCTGAACACAATTCGCAACGTAATTCCTATGCGTAATCATCACGCCTTTCGCCACACCCGTTGTGCATGACGAGTAATTCAACACAACAACGCGGTCCAGTTCCTCTGCGGTGCTCAGCTCTGGCCACGCATACGAATCGCCATATTCCGGTGTATCTAGCAGTTTCATCCAATGGCGAATGCGTCCCAGCTCCTCATCCCGTTCCACCTTTCTACCTTCAAACGTCACGACTCCATCGAAAACAAAAATCTGATCCGCGCTCGACCCGACTTCTTTCGCGGCTGCGATACCTGTGTCAAGATTGGCTTCTGCGCTGATTAGATACCGCGCCCCACTATCCCGCAATTGATATGCCAACTCCCAAGCTACGTAGCTTGGATTCGCGCCTTTGAAGATGCCTTCGGCCATTATGGCACCTATTACCACGGCGAGGAAGAACAGCGTGTTCGATGAGAAGAGCAGCACGCGGTCACCCGGTTGCAGTCCTGCGCGCAGCGGACCCAATGCAAAGCGCTTTGCATATTGCCGGTGGTAGTCTAGCAAGAGAAAATGCGACTCTGGGTTCGCAGCGGAGATGAGAATCGGTGCTTTGGGCAATGGGGCGGTGGGAGAGTTGAGAATGTAGGTTGGGAGTGAGACTTGGGAGATGGGGATTGTGAAGTGGGATTCTATGGGCATTGTTATTTCGACTTCGGAGTAGCTATCAAGTTGACCTAGAGATATGTTAGACTTTCTGTACATGGTCGGGATATTGTATCAACACCACTTTATTACCTTTTCTTCTCGTTCTTTACAAACTGTCGAATCTTCATACATCTAGTTCCGGTAATATACTAGTTTTCTATATAAACAATCCACCCTAGCCCTCCTTCTCTTCCCCCCCTTTCTCGAAACGGTAATCACAACGCTGTTCTCCCTCCCATCCAGCCTCGTACGAAGCACCGCCCACCCCCCGTTCTCCGCACGCTCAACCACAAATAGTGGTATTGACATCAATTTTAGCATGTTAGGCTTCTTGGTAAAACTGCATCGTGTTAGTGTAACAGTGTGGTAAAGGTCTAAGCTGCCTCGCGCGTGGCGAGTACGTGCGGGGCTCGTGGGCGTGGGCCGAGGTTGCCGAGTTCTTGGGAGGAGTATTGGGAATGGGAAATGGGATAAAGAGCTAGTGTGGACGGGTTGGTTCGATTTGGGTTGTAGGGTTGTGAGGTTATTTGGGACTGTGGGTAAAGGGGGGGGGGTTGCTGAATGCTGGGTGTGGGGAAGGAGAGGGAAGTGCAGGGGGCTTGTGGTTGGCGTATTATTTGGGTTTTTGAGTTGCAGTTGTTTTGGATCATTAAGTTTTTTAAAGATGAAGTGGTTTTTTGGTGGACCGGGTTCTCTTCCTGCTACCCATCTACTTTGCTGATTTTGCTTTGGGGGAGTTGTTGTTTAGTGCGTAAAGGTGCAGTGCCCTGCGTATGATAGTGTTTGGCGTTAATTTACGGCGCTAGTAAAACCAGTTCTCTTGAAATATGCTAAATTGTCATAACGTACCTAACAGGTTCGTGAGCCACACAGGTTCATGAGATACTTTTGCCAAGCCCCTACCAAAACTACTTCTCTACTTCAATACTACCCTGAGCACAACTTATGGAGTCTCATAAAATGCTAAACTCTCTTTACAACGCGCTGTAACGTGTGTGCATAGCGAGCGCGCCAGCTAAGCGAGCGCGCCACCCTAAATCTCACCAAAAACCCCCAACTACAAAGGTCTATATCTCAACAACTATACATTAGAATTGTCTAGAAATCTATAAGTCTAATACTTGTAACAATCTCGCTGTTACCTCAAGTTTTAAGACTATTCCAACATACAATTATACAAATATAGAAAAGTACGCTAGAATAATCCCTGTATTTCTGCTATCTCTTATTAAGTTTATTACTATTATAGCTATTGTTATGTAACTCTAACGTCTTTTTATTTATATAGATGCAGCCTTTATAACTACTGGATTTCTAGACAATTCTAATGTATAGTTGTTGAGATATAGACCTTTGTAGTTGGGGGTTTTTGGTGAGATTTAGGGTGGCGCGCTCGCTTAGCTGGCGCGCTCGCTATGCAGTCACGTTAGCTATCTATAATATTGATTGATCTACACTAAGCCGCTGGTGCATACGATAGAATTTTTAGGCAGATTGCTGGCCTAAATTAAAGAATCTAACTAAGATTAAGGATGACGTCGTTGTTGAGCATATATACTTCAGCTTGTTGCGTGCGGATTTCCCTCTAGGCTCGCAGCTGTAGCTGATATGGCCAATTTTTTACGCGTTGAGCGCAGTCTAGGCTAGGTCAGTGTTACGATCCGTAGGCAAACTGCTTACTAGTAATCAGTTTGGAAGATCCAAAGGGATGCGCTGCGCCGCAATCCTTTATCCACGCCACAGTCACGTGACTGATTGTACACGATCAGTTGCATCCAGCCAATCAGGGTGCGATCGTCAATCATCACTTTATTGATCGTACACGATCACTCAGCTACCAATCAGGAGCAAGCCTTTAACCTGATCGTCCACGACCACCTCTATGACCGTACACGATCGCTTCATTCATTTAGTATATAGTATAGGCATCTGTAAGAGGCGCAACCCCGGGGAGTAGTCTTAAGCTTAGGAGCACGATTGGACAGGCCAGGGAAACAAGATTGTATTCGACAACGAGCTAAGCTCTAGCCTACGTAGCTATCTATATACTATACTAGTTGCCTAAGTAACAACCGGGCAGGGTAGGTAAGGTAAACGAGGTCGTAGACGAGGATAAGAGGCGAAGGGCGTTCAGCCCGTTACAACTACATCAGCTATATCGCAAAATGAGAGTTCTTGCCTCACTTTAAGCGCGCCTTTAACACCTTAGTTACTGCTAATAACATCCAAATAGGGTTCCAAGGCGCTAGATTAGTCCCATTTAATCTAGAATGGGTTATAATAGCCCTTAATGTTAAGCTACGCACCTCTTCACTACCCGTACATAATAACGATCCCTAGTAGTCCTAAAACCTAAGCAATACCCTTGAATTAAGGTCACAGTCAACGCTTATAGAGGCAAGGATCTAGAAGCACCTAGATAGCTCACTAACTTCTATAGTAGAGGCCTTTGAGAAGGCTTCAAAAGGGGCCGCAATTATAGCGTATAAGCTGGCGTTAGCGCAACGGGAGACAGCTGAGCTTCGAGCAGCTAACGAGGCCGCTACACGCCGTAAATCGCACAAAAAAAGCGGGTTCAGGCAGAGGGGACCTTGATAGTTGAAGATGGAGAGCGCCTAGCTGCTCTCAAGGATTTTGGGGCGCATAGTGATGGGAAGAAGCTAAAGACGCAGATGCGCGTTGAAGTAGGTGAAGTATCTCAACGGCGGTGTAGACTATGTAACAAGACCAGAAATAACGCGCGAACGTGTAAGAAAGTAGTAGAAGTATACACAGAATAATATTTTGTCTTGTGTTGTGCTATATAGGGCTAAAGTAGGCTGTTGTGCGCCAGAATAGGGCAGTTTGGTAGGGGCTTGGCAAAAGTGTCTCTCGAACTCGTGAGGTAAGTTAATTAATATTCTTTTGTAATTGCATAAATCATGCGAACTGTACTAGATTTTCCTGCACTCGCAGATTGTGGGTTCCCTCGGCTGCTACTATGCATGGCACAGGGGAGCCCGGATTGTTGAGGAATCTAGCACCTGGGGTTCCACGTGGGCAGATCGAACATGTAAAAATCGCAGGGTCTTTTGTCAGACCTAAAGCGTGACAATTTTAGTATAGTACACCATAGTACGCTTGCTAGTCCGTACAACGGTCATCCCTGCTTCTCCCCTGTAACCTGCAACGACCGTATCGGCAGTAGTCATCTCCCTCGTATTCGGAAGCACGTCATCACGATCTAAAAGACAGTGTGGTTCTCATACTAGGTTACTGAGAGGGTGTGTTTTGACATCAAAGTCACATACGCATCTTTCTTGGAGGTGATGCCGCGTGGGTAGTTATCTGGCACTGGGCGCTTGCACTTAGTGTTAGTCGTGGAGCAGCCACAACCGGTTTCAACAATCCGTATATAAAATATAACTCAACTTTGAAACATATTATGCTGAACTCTAATAAACCGTCCATACTCATTAGGCTATATCCCGCTGACTTGCACTTCAAAGAGTGGCGCAATCAAATGCCTATATACTACATCCTCGCACACCGTCTACAACACAGTATACCACAAGTTCAACATGAAGAAATTTGATGCATATACTACAAAGACTGTATAACTTAAATGAAAAGATCATGCAACACCATCCGCTATGCAACTATTCAGATACATGGGCCTCAAGGAAAAATCAACTCAGGGGTGGAATGCAGGCATGCTAGACATGGGGAAGTACAAACTGAGAAAAGGGAGTCTAGAAAGACTATCTTACACTACCCTCATGAGATGTACCGATTTGGATGATAAATCTCAGGGTTGAAGTATGAAGTCACAGACAGCCCTGTCTTCTTAAACGAGCATGTAATATAGGTATGCAAGCCAAGTCCAGAGTCGAGAGATCTATGTGAACTGCAATCATAGTTAGCTATGAATGTGGAAGCTCAACATGCATACTTACAAGATATCCGAAAGTGCTTGCACGTATTTATCCGCTGTCACCGACTGTCCGCGACGCTCAAAGTACGTGGCCAATCCCTGAGCAATAGAGAGATCGTTCTTGGCATAATGCCGTACAGGAATATACACTTTTGGAACTATATCGTATGACTTGGGTTTGATTTCGAAATAGTAGAGAATACCCGAGGTTCGGTGCGGAATGTTCGGCAGGTCTTGGTCCGAGGGGAAGTATTCTGGCAGACCAAGGACCAGAGACCACAATTCTCGCAAACTAGCTAATGAAGCAGGATCCAGGGGCTTGCTGGCGCCTAGTGAAAGCATTTGACATACGCTGTCGAAAGATGTTTCTCTGTGGCGGACGTAGATCTTGACTCGTGACTTGACGGGGACGACACAGTCAATGCCAATGATTTCAATTTGGGGACGACTTGGACTGGTTTTGGAGAACTTCGTCAGGTCGGAATTGAACCTGTGAAAGTTGCCCATGAATATGGGTCCAAGATGCGCCTTGCATGAGTCGATTGCTTGGACGACCAGTTCGGGAACCGGCGTATCTGTCTCGACCGCCTTCAGGCTAGGGATAAAGTAAGCCTTCAAAGAGGGAGTTCCGACATCGAGGTCGAAAGCAACAAAATGCTGTGAACGCCCGTTGACCGAAATACGTTTTGTGTCGAGCTTCTCATGGGTGGTGGTTAGAGCCTCGGAGAACGCGTCAAAAATGGTCAGGTCCAGACTCTTGTGGAAAGCTGGACGGAGCCTATCGATAATTTGGAATACCATCTTCTCGTTCAGAGGGTCGGTTGGGTTGCCCGCATGTTTTCCGATTGGCTCTATGGAGAAGCGAACGCGTGACTCTCCGGCTGACATGCCCCATTCCCAACTCAATTCCAGAGGGGAGCAGTCGTCAGTCATGAAGCTTTCCCACCCATTAGGATAGCCTTCGGGTGAGGGTCTTCTACCAAGAGCTGGTAGAATATACATGTAGTAAAACAGCAAATGCTTATGCTGTGTATCTTGGTCATACCCAATTAATTCCATCATGCGCGCAAGGATGGGCCCGGTCGTTTCCCACCAGAAGCGTGTATCTTCGTCAAAAACAGTCAGTGATTCATTGAGAGACAGCCATACTCCCAGGTTCTTTTGCTTTGTCTTCTTCGGTTCTTTGGGTTTCCTTGCTGCAAGGCTGCGAATTCTCCGAAAGAGACGAATAATCTGCATTGTATGCTGGATATTTGCTCGAAATTCGAGGGAGAAAAAAAATAATGGTAATACATATGCATATGCATATGTCTCACAGGAGTGCGTCATTTGTCCAACTAACCATCACACCTTGTACACGTGTCGTTGTCCCCGCAGAAAGCATGTCAGCCCAAGGGAGGGGTCTAGGAATCTTACATGCGCAATTGTTGGTCGCAGATTGTAAGATCTAATCCGGATCGGCCTAGATCTATGCACTATTCACACGGGTGTATTAGACAAACAATGCTCATGGCTGTGAAAATAACTTTTACAATACCTGTTCCGTATTTTCAACACATTCGTTGTTAGTAACATATTCAGAGCTAAGCGGGCTGCCGGTGTCTTCTCGGCCGAAATGAACTTCACGTCTGGCTGCTTTTTTCCAGATTCGCGGCTTCGTGATGTGTAGTATCGTAGTATTATCTGAGATAGTCGATAGCTTGTTCGGAACACCATACCATAGCACTAACACACCGCCTAATTCTATAGACCGAAAGCGAAACTACACCGCCCTAGCGGGACGTTTGGTTCAAAAGACGGTCGATCTTGTAATTATGCAAGCACAATACTAGCGGGGAAATAGAACCAAAATGCGGTGTTAGAGAGAACGCGAAAGATGTATGAATTTGGAGGTAGGCTGACTCGATAAAAACTGAAGGATCTACAGAGGTTTAGTTATACAGACAGAAAAGACTTCGTGTGGGGTTGGAAATGGCTGCACTTACTAATAGAAAAGGTCCACTGAAGTTTTTTTTCTGAACTGCTGATCACACAGTTGTCAGTAAGCCTATCATTCGCAAAGACTTTGGGAAAATTCAGAGATAGCGCATCTTTCTATCACATCAATTTCTGAGACACTTCCTCGGAGCTTTGCGTTTTTTCTTTTTATCAATTTCCTTTTTCTCAAACAGGCTAAGACCATCCCACATAAAATGACGAGTGTACTTCGCCATGGAAAGCCACACTTCAAACCTCAGGAGATAGCTTTTAATGTGATGCCTGAGGACTCATTGTAGCAGGTGCTCTAGCATACTCCAAACGTCGGTGAGAGAACCGGCCCGTTTGGTTTGTCTACACCGTTGGCATTCAAAAGAGTCATGTGCACAACGGCCATCTTCGGTTCGGTATTTTTTCGAATCTGTGTGCCCACTGCAAATACACAGTCCTCACACGGGCTATCACTGTTTCTCCTTTCACTGTCAGTATTGCATCATCAAGTTGTGGAAACATCATAAAAGTACAATTCACTTTGTGAGCACTAGGGTCTTTTTTATTAAGAAGCCTCCCAAAAGTAGCGACTATGTCGCCAGCAATGAACCTAAGAATATGCAGAGAAGTAGAAATGACATCTTGGCAACGGACGCTAAGTATTTACTGTCAGACGTCAAAGAATGCGTATACGCATGGGCACAGTACACGTCGGTTGAGCCCTGTTCTGAGTCGTAATCAGACTAGTTTAGCTTCTTCGCAGCTTCTAGCGTACTATTTATTTTTCATGTCTCAGCAAAGCGAATCAGAATTGGTAAGAGCGCTAGACTTGGACACGTCGGCCTGATGGAGTGATGTCGAAACTGACGTGCACTTGCATTATCTCTCGCGGCTATCTGCCAAAGAAAAAACAATCTCTTCTTCGAGACAATCTAGAATAGTACAGATGCCTTATCAACTACGAATTCATCGCTGAAACATCCTGTGCCCCACATGCAGATTCGGATTGCGCTGCAGTTTTAGGGTGGAGGGAAGCGCTGAAAACATGTCATTCTTGATGCATCGTCGTGACACAGTACCTTCCAGAGACTTGTGAGTTACTCTAAAATACATGCTGCTGGAGTCAGAGGTATTAAAGCAACACGATCGTTCTGTTGGACAAAGCGTGAGAGGGGTCTTTGACAGTGGTTACAGCCAAACTTTATCACTTAAAAAGCGCTACCAGCCATGGTATAATCGTAGAGCTTTTAGTTGGACCATAGGAATTGGTTTTCTCTGTGTTTAATTCTCGGAGTTTTAGGTAGTTTCTAGAAGAAGGAAAATGTTCTCTGATCACTGCGGAAGCCAATTCCATCCCGAAGGGATCGTGCGAGAACCTGAAAAGTGAAGTTTACGGTGATTGCACTTGCTGTTCACATTCCTATTCTGTCTTTGCATAGTGTTTGACACACGCTGAAGGTAGCGTTACATCCCCGCGATTCTCATTTCCGATAGAACGTACTCATACAATACTTAGTCACTCCCTCATAGGGCCCAAGATCTGCCAGCGCTTGTTCTCCTTCATTCTCAATGGTTTTCCTAATCCTATCGCTTCGTGGCTTGATGCTTACTTTGAAGATATTTGGACGCATGTTTAGACCGTTGCTGCGATGTGGTCAGCTTTAGGTTTGTTAGTGGAAATTACGATCGACCTACGTGTAGTCAAATAGGTCGACAGGAACAGGCTTTCCACTTTCGTCTAGCGCTGGTTCAATCTTGAAGCCCCAGATCAGTCGCGCAACTGTCAACCATGTTCCCTGTTCAGCAAGCGCTTGTCCTGAGCACACTCGTCGTCCCCAGCCGAAAGTCATGTATCCACGTTCGCCAGGGAAAGGCCGTGAGTCTGGATGATCTTTCAGGAACCGATTCGGGTTAAAACGATCGGGGTCCGGAAACTCGCGTTCATTGTGATGTATCGCCCATACATTGCCCTGCACCCACGTCGACTGTGGAATTAGATAACCTTTGTAGTAGTCATCTTGCACTGGTGCATGAGGTTGCCCACCAATAATGGCTACAGAACGCCAACGGAATACTTCTTTAACAAAAGCGCGTATGTGGGGTAGGTTTGCTCCGTCCTCTAATGACGGACTTCGGTCCGGCCCTACCACACGATCCAACTCTTCCCTCGCTGCTTCAAGAGTTTCCGGAAAAGCGCGCATGGCAAGTACTGCTGTGATGAGGGTACTACTCGAAGTATCCGACCCTGCACCAAACAAGTTACCAGCCAACGAAGATATCTCTTCCTTTTTCAGTCCGTACTTTTCTTGTTCCCTAAACAGCATCTTTACGTAGCAGTCATCGTGACCTGGCTTCTCATTAGCTTCGCTCGCCAATGAATAAAAGAAGTCATGACCGCGGTGTGACTTTTTTTTCGATCCCATTCCATGTTTCCAGGGTGCATACTCTGTCGGCACACGAGCTAATGCAGGGAATATCTCCATCAACATCGGAAATGTCTTGCCAGGAACATTGAGGTCGGCGGCACGATGCATCAAGGCGATTACTTCTGTAATGATAGGATCCTCCGGACTTGAAACTCGCCTCCCAAAGCCAATGATCGACACCACACTCGTTGCGTATCGCTCAAAGTGCGCCACATATTTCTCGGGGGTGCGGAGCAAGTCAAGAGCAACGACTTTGCTTTCGTCATTTTGAAAGCTACGGTATTTCTTTATTTGCTGAATGCCAACACCTTGGTGTGTCAGCTTACGCAGCATCCGAAACCGTTCACGTTGAGCCGGGGTTGTAGTGATTAGGTTGACGAGATTGTTCTGGCCAGAGCCCAGCTCTGCAAAGATCAACATGCGTGGTCGCGAGCAGTATATGCCTGCTCTCTTCTCAAGAAGCTCATTCGCTGTCCATGCATCATTAATCCATACGGTTGGATTTCGCCCGATCCAATATGTGATAAGTGGTGTATTCAATTTCTTGGACAGCTCTTCAAAGTGTATCCATGGTTTGTTGTCGGGTAGTTGGAAGGTGTTCCCGACGATAGGGTATGGGAAAGGCCCAGGGGGCTTCTTAGCATCAGTAAAGTAATTAGTTTTTTTATCATCATTACTTTACCATCTTCGATCTCATGTATAGCATCCAAACATAGTCGGCGAGAACACCGAGCGCGGCTATCACAAACACTGAGAGGACGACATTTCCAGCACCGAATTTTGATATACCATGCTGCAAGTAGTGAATCGGTAGTGTCTCAAAAAGTTGCTCAATCGCCATGTTGCCGAAAGGTGTGTGCTCTTCCTGTTGAGGTGTTCAGACAGGAGACACTTCAGCTGTTGGAAGCGTGTTCAAGGCAAATCAATACAAGCTACAATGCATAGCAATGATCCACTTATGCATCCGATGACCCATGATTCAATATCGGCTTGCAGGTTTACTACCGCCATACCTTTCTGCAAATCCTAGTGCAACCCTTTTCAGAGACTCACTGGCGCGGGGTGGGCCACCCCACATCCCGTGGGTGGGGCATGAACGTCGGGTAAAGTTGAACCTTGCGAGAACTGCAATCTGTTTGAAAAGGCTAGAATTGCAAGCCCTTATTGGCTATATCGCATCGCGTATTTAAGCATCTGTGTATCTGGCGTCATCAATGGAGTCTATGGGGAGGGTAACAACCAGACAAAGTTTCATTGGCTGGGATCACATTGCGACGTTTCGTTGTGAGGTGACTGAGTGACGTGTTGGGTATTAATGATCTGTTGTCCGTTTCGGCGATTACTTCTTTCTTATGAACATCGCATACTATCATTGCCATTACACAATCGCTCGTCATCACCATCCCTAGTAACCATATCGCTGCAGTGCCGGGCCAACAATAACATCAAAACATTGTGAAATTGGGACTGCGAACTTAAAAGAACAACGCTCAAGAACAGATGATGTGCGGAGAGCGTTGGTATAGCTCGTTAGACTTCTCAGAAGCTAGTATTAGATCAGTTTGGCATGGTGGATGAAAATTTCATAATGATCCATTGGCAAATTCTCTCAGTGTCATATCCTACTGGAACCATGGTCCCGCCTACCCCCATAAAAGGCGTGATTCTTCATGCGCACAGACTGAAAAGAATTATGCCACTTTTTTACATCTCTAGGACTAACGACCAAGCCACTGTGGCTCCAAAACTTCAGAAAAAGCGTTATAGATGCAGATATGGTAATACTCGAGTACTTTATCGAGGAAGAAACAAAGCCATTACAAAACTGTCGTAAGTTAGATAATCTACCTGGAGAGATACTTAGCATGATATCCGGGTATTTGACGAAGAAACAATTGCGCGAGTTTCGAGGGATTGGCAGCCGGCATATCACGCAACACATAGACCATACCTTTGTAAACGCAATATAATCCAGTTCAATATACAGGTCTGCTGACAGGTCTTTACAGGCTCAAGCGCACTTCCGCCATCGCACTTGTAAAACAACCAACCGTAGTATTAAAAATCTCGAAAGACTTAGCATCCCACGTTTCGTCAAGCATATTCACACGTTGGAAATTTGTCTCGACCTCGGGTCTCGTATTCAACAACTGGGAGAAGAAGAATTACCAGTTCTCGATGGACTTGTCACACTGGAAATGCTCAATGAAGCAAGACTCTTTACCGTTGTTGAAGATGTCTTCCAACAAGCACCGCAACTACGCGAAATGATCATTCGAGCACCAGAAGGCCAGGTCTATACAAAAGACGGACATCTAATGGCTAGGCCAGTGCCCGAAGACTATGAAGAGATATGCGATGACGAGTTGGAAGGGCTCTTAATTTTACATTCTGGACAGCATCAGAGCATTGATGCCTATTCCATTTGCGATTTTGTCCTCCAGCTGGTACGTTGCACACAGGAAACAGTGCCACATCTTGAGATGCTCAGAATCTTGGATTTCGCGAAATCAGAGTGGCAGTCATGGCTGGCTTCGGCAGAATCGATACTCGACGGGATGGCATATGTTCCAGTTTTGCAGAGCTTAACCACCATAGACTTACAGCTGGAGATGTTTCCCAGCAGTGAGAACAGTTGTATTTCCAACCTTGTCGAGATTACCGAGCAAAATGTCAACCTAAAGGTCTTGAAAATACGCACAAGTCCAAGAAGTATTAGGTATTACCGCACTAGCAGCGAGAATTGGGCACCGTTACTTCAACAACTTGGTAGCAATCCACCATTTCGCCTCCGGACACTTGAAATTGATGGACTTATTTCAAGTGAATCAGCACCAACTCTCGACCGTATTGTCGATACACACTCTCCGGCTCTCCGTCGTCTCGTCCTGGAGCATACTAATTTCCACTATCCGAATTCCCTCCATGCTCTCTTCAGCTCTCTGGCGACGTCAAATGTGAACTACTTTGAATCAAACTGGCTATACCTCCATCGAGGATATAACCTGTTGGCCAGTAGGGTGTACTTCCAAACGGTTCCTGACGAAGTCATGGAGCTGACATTTTCACATGTCGATGAGTGCGACGACGAATCTTGCTGTGGCTGGATCGAAGTTTTTTGGGATGTCAGCAGTAATGATACCTCATTGATCTTTGATAATGAAGATGGCTGGCGCGGAGAGGGTTGGATGAAACACTGCTTCATGAACACGGTTGCGTCTATTAATTGCGGCGCCATAAGAGACTATTGAGGAAGATGTTTGTCAACATTAGCGATAGGTCTATACCAAAAAGATTGGGGATGTTTGGATCATCGCTTTCAGATAGATACACATAAAATATCAAGAGTCACGCTACGCACTTCACGGTTCATTTATCCACCCAATCATCACGCAAATAAAGAATCTCTCTGACCCTACTAATGGCACTCTGAACCGGAGCCAGCTATCCCTGCAAATAACACAACGCATGATTATGGAATTACAAAATTATGTACCCATCCATCCCAGCCAGCAGGATCAGTTGGCGCCCCACAAATTGCCCCACATGAATGTCTCGGGTCGTAGCATATCCTCATTTTCTTTCTTGTATGGTGTTGACTTTCTTGGCTGGGAGAACGGTTACTATTGCAGCTCTTCTAACACAAAGTCTGCAACACCTTTAGCCAAGCGGCTGGTCTTGCGGAAATCAGCAAAGATGCCGAGTAAAGATTGAGACACAAGACAGGGCGGACAATTCATGAGCGAATGATAAAGCATTAATAAAACTGACGGGATTACTGATTGTTTCTCCATGTATCCAAAAAACCTAGCATTCGTTTAAGCATAATCATGCAATACGTGGGAATGAGAAGGAAACGCCATTGGCGTAGCGAAACAAACTGCAGCTTGAACACTCAATTATAAGCTCGAAATATAGCTACAGTGAAGCGGGGTACATATGCTTCATGACCACTATCGGCAAATACTGCACGTCGGGATTAGCTAACCGGTGTCAATATGCCTAGTTGTGTCCAGAAATGAGTGTTCAGTCGGATTGTGGAGGCCCTTGCACACCTGCATATGAAAGAGTGTCAACAACCTGATATCTCTGGCTACCAATCTTCTTTTCCACCAGCTTCTCCTCCTTTCTATGTGGAACTTCGGAAATAGCCATCATAATGCCGGAACTCGACAGCAGTCTGCTGTCCAATTGGAAATGCATCGCAGCATGCACCCTTGTTTCAATGTCAACTTTTCAGTATGGCGTTGACTTTGGCGCCATCAGTGGACTACAAGCTATGCGTGGCTTCCTTGAAGTCTTTGGGCATCCTGACCCCGCTAATCCAACCGGCTGGAATATCTCAACTGAGCGACAGCAGCTCATGTCCTCTCTGATGACATTGGGTGCGTTCGTCAGCTCAGGATTTGCAGGAGTTGGGGCGAAGAAATTAGGAAGGCGACACTGTTTGTGGCTAGCCAGTGCGCTTTGCTGTATCAGTAACATTGCCATGATGACTACGACAAACACTGCAGGATTGTATATTGGCAGGCTGTTGATTGGACTTGCGAATGGCTGGTACATAACATTCTCGCAGCTGTACATACAGGTAAGGCTGTAAATAGAACCCTACTCACCACTATAATTTGGTTGCTTAACGTTGCGACAGGAATCTGCACCAGCCTATTACCGCGGTCTTCTCATATCCGTATATCAAATATGGGTTTCTATAGGTACCCTCGTGGGCAACGTAGTCAACAACGCAACACACGACATGAACGGTCGTAAAGCGTACCTCATCCCATTAGGGGTGATCTTCATCGTTCCATTCCTTATGTCCATTGGTTTGTTCTTCATCCCCGAATCGCCACGTTGGCTCGTTTTGGTCGAAAGGAATGAGCAAGCTGAGAAAGCACTGCTTTGGATGCGTCCGAATTCAGCGAGCGTACCCGGCGAAGTTGCCGAAATGAAAGCAGCCATCGACGCCGAGAAAGCTGTCAATGCCAGTACAAGTTTCATGGATATCTGGAGGAGCCCAGTTGATCGTCGACGCACATTGCTATCTATTGCAGCGGTATCTACTCAAGTCGCATCTGGTGCCATGTTTGTAATTGCGTATGGCACATACTTCTTCCAGGCAAGTCACAAAGATAATAGTCCATTTACTTGAATGAACTAACTATGATGCAGATGGCAAACGTTGGCAGCCCATTCATCAACACATGCATCTTGATTGCCGTCGGTATTGTTGCGGTAATGGTCAATAGTTGTATCATCTCCAAAGTTGGACGGTGGCGTGTTTTCCTCATGGTCGGTCTTTCGATTTGCGGTATCACCCAGATGATCATCGCAGCTGTTTACCATGTCAATCCTCGCACCACTCGCACAGGAAAGGTACGTCATAGTTGAGCTTAGAATCAATTCTCACTTTTCTTACTAACGAAAGCAAGATAATTGTTGGAGTTTCGGTCGTATACATTTGTGGATACAACGGCATGATTGCCGCTTACTCCTGGCTTGCTGGCGGAGAAATCCCATCACAGCGCTTGCGGTCGTATACCTTCGGCGTTGCATCTGCCGTTGCCTTTGCCGCTGCTTGGCTCATCACGTTTACAGCACCCTATTTTATCAATCCTGAATCTCTCAATTGGGGACCAGAATATGGTTAGTTCCCTTTCTCGACTGCCTTGCCATGTTCCCACAAATTCCTTCTACAGTAGTGCTAACTTCCTGAATAGGTTGGATCTGGGGACCATCTTGCTTTATCGCAGTATTATGGGTCTACTTTTATCTGCCAGAGATCAAGGACCGCACACTTGAAGAGGTCGATGAGATGTTTGAAGCAAGACTTCCAGCCCGCAAGTTCAGAAAGTATGTATGCGTTGGTCATTATGTACAAGGTAGAGATGAGAAGATCGAACGGAGCGATAGTGAGAAGAACAAAGCCGTACATCAGGAAGTTGTTAGCGTCGGTAAGCGTGACTAAGATCATTGATAGATGGTAAAACAGTCTATGAGTCTGTTTCTGAGCATGTAGCTGTATCATCTTTGTATCGATTGTTTACGGAATCTTCTGCTCATTTTTCTGGAAAAATACACGTAATGTTATCTTTAAGATCGTTCGCCAGGAATTAGACCCAATCTACATAGCCACGCTCCCAGCCTTCTTGATTGCCTCATCTCCTACCTCTTCCGCATGCTTCTGCGCATCATGCAAGAATACCCAGTCCTCCCTTGGGAACTGTATGATAGTAGGGTCTTTCTTCACCTTTTCCCAATCCGTCTTATGCCACATATCTCTAGTAGTCTCCCCCGTCTTCTGCACCGCTTTCACACGTTCATACCGTATATCTTGGTATGCTTTCAATGCTCCTTTCACATTCTCTTTACCTGTCTTCCTCAGCAGCACTGCAAGTGTAATACTGTCCTCCAACGCCTGGGTTGCGCCTTGTGCACTCGTCGGCAAAAATGGGTGGGCGGCATCTCCTAATAGACATATGCGACCATGGCCGGGTGCAGACCCATAGCCAGAGACCCAATTGGGCAGAGGGTCCCGGTAAACGAGCTTCCAATCTACCAGTTTTTCTTCCGGTGTCTTAGAGACGATTTTCCAGCACATAGGGTCCCAGCCTTCAAGGACTGTGCGTACATCTTTGAGATAGCCAGGGAATGACCAGGACTCCTTGATGTCATGCGAATCGCGGTGGGTTAAAACCCAGCAGCAGTCCGAACCATTCTTTATGGTACTGAAGAGAAAGTGTACGTCTGGGCCTAATGTCCGTGTCAGTTGCTACCACTTATCGCGCGCTTAGATCGATGGCTGCAAAGGACAAAGAAAGACCTACCAATCCAGCCGTTAAATGTATCGCCATTCTCACAAAACTGCTTAGTCTCCGGATCCGCAACCATATCTTTGTTTGAAAACCATGCTCTCCAAACCGCATACCCACTACTCTTTGGTTTGTCTTCGTATCCGAGCACTAGTGTTCTGGCTTTGCTTCTGACACCATCGCTTGCCACTACAACGTCGCCAGCCACTCTTGTTCCATCCACGAGCACAATGCCTGCTTCCTTCTCATCCTCCCAGTAATGCTCAATCTTTTGTCCCAAGTTGATTTCCACACCAATCTCTTTTGCATATTCAAAAACAATTTCATGAAGCTCACCCCTATGCCCGTTAAAGTTGGGCGCTTCTTCATTGCGCGGCGGCGTCTTTTGGTTGACTACTATCTCTCCGGTATCCCACTTGTGGATGTTGAAACCATAATTGGTCAAGTCGATGGATACCTTGCGCATTTCACGCGCAACGCGGCCGTCGCTCCAGCGTGCGAAGATGCGACCCCCATTAGGTCCGAAAGTAATGATGTCACCAAGAACCTTGAGAGAGGGGAAAGATTCATAGATTACAGGTGTGTGGCCATGACGGATGCATTCTATGGCCGTGGAGAGGCCACCAAAACCTATTGGATTTTTCAGAATGTGGACATCTTTTGAATCCTTGGCTAGTATATACCTGCACCGACAATGATTACTTTAATGCCTGTTTTTGGAACGGCGCCATTGGCCTGGTTTCCCTTGCCGTTTGTGTCTAAAGAAGTCATTTTTCGGTGGTTTGTTTTCGTCTACTCTTGCACGGACCGGCGTTCAGAATGAAAAGAAATGTCACGCCCAGAATGTAATAATGAAAGAATACGAAAAAACTGATCACAGTACTCAATGTAGAAGTAAATCTCATTCATGAAAGCGCGGGGCAAAACAGCCCGCCACTTACCGAAGGCGTACTATCTGCCGATCTGTGAGCTTGATACCTGGATTCAGGTGCAGGCGACATGCCTCCGATGACCTGCACACCCACGCGAACATGGGGCACAGCACGTCACTCTGCAGGCTCATTCGCGGTATGTTGATTCCGTCGAGAAGAGCCTGGATGATACCTACACACGGGTACGTAGATCCGTCTACGAACCAGGCGTTGTACATGCCCCACATCGTCACCAGCTTCCCCGCTGACTTTCCCCGCATCTACTACATGCTCTTCAACAATCCTAGTCCACACAATCCTTGCTGTCAAATTGAGGCGCAAAATCCTTGCGGTTAAACTACTACAATGCAAAGCGACTGTACGCCATGTCTGCAATCGTCCTCTATGCTAACTAAGATGCATCCTTGGCGTTAATAAAGTCATTTTTTTAGGTCTGCGATCTAGGTTGCAGTCTTCAGAAATGTAGACATAGGTTGTGGTTAGCCCAATTCTACTTACCCCGGGGATTTATGGGTCCAAACAATGCTGGATGGCTAGGCAAAATATAACTGCAGGCATGGTCTATGCAGGACTCAGGTGATCTGAGAGAATAGTAAGTGAAGATCGCAGCTGAGAATCTCGCCTCGGCAATTAGGTGCAGTGCAATACGAACTCAATATATCATGCATACGTGTTAACGCAAACCCCCATATCAGATAATCCACGTATCTCAAGAAGCATATTCACGGTTTCAAGAAGGCCAGGAAATCTATACAGTACTATCCGCCATGGCGACTTTGACACATCCGGAATGGAACCAGGAAACGGGTGGGCTAGAGGTTGCCAAAGCCTTTGCAGATCGTATTCGTGGGAAGAACGGTAGTTTTGCTTGATTTTCACACTGATTTGGGTATTCAACTGAACAGTTGATAGTATTGGTCACTGGTGTATCTCCGGAAAGCATTGGATCTTCAATTACTCTCTCGATCGCTTCTCAAGCACCCGCCCTTTTGATACTCGCCTCACGTACCGAATCGAAGCTTGAGCAAGTACGCAAGGCCCTGCAAGATGCCTACCCCGGAACTGCAACCAAACTTGTACTTCTCGATTTGATGTCGCAAGACTCTGTTAAGAAGGCGGCAAGAGAGGTTTCAGAGTTGACCGATCGCCTGGACTTGATCATCAACAATGCGGGCCTTGTGACCAAGACTCTTCAGACAACCGCGGAGGGCATCGAAGCACAGTTTGGTGCTAACCATATCGGCCACTTTCTATTCACCAACCTTCTCGTACCCCAACTTCTAAAGTCCGCTGCATCATCCAGTTTGGGAGCAACACGTGTCGTCAATGTTTCATCGCTTGGCCATCGCCTGAGTCCCATTCGTTTTTCAGACTACAACTTAGAGAAAAGTAACGAGGAGCTACCGGAAGAAGAAAGGTACGCGCCAGTTTTTCCTGCGTTTGCTCAGATTCCAAGCAGCAATGGATACCACGGATTTGCAGCATATGGTCAGTCGAAGACTGCGAACATTTTATTTTCCGTAAGCATCAATAAGAAGCTTGGGAGCAAAGGTGTAAGAAGCTACGCCGTTCATCCAGGAAGTAAGTATTCATTTTTGTAACAATCCGGAAGTTCTCTCTAACATGCATAGCAATATGGACTAATATCAGTCGTGATCTTGGTTCTGAAGAGATAGAGGCAATTGGAAAAGCGAGCACATTCTCGAAGAATCTTGACCAAGGCGCCGCAACAGTGTTAGTCGCAGCACTAGACCCAGCTTTGAATGGTATGCAGCCCTCCCAGGCCTTCTGAATGAGAAGCTAAGCGCTGATATTTGATTAGACGAGAAAGGAATATTCCTCGATGATTGTCAAATGAGCGACGCAATGCCACACGCAACCGATCCAGATCAGGCTGAAAAGCTCTGGGATTTGAGCGAGAGGCTGGTACGGACCAAGTTTAACCTATGATGGGATAGCACTACCGCCTAAAATTTTGCAAGCACTTGGCCGTTGAGTATGTGATCAACCGACCAAATAATATATAAGGTGCGTCCCTGGGTGAAGAGACACGCTGTGTGACGAGACACTTCTTCGTCCAGACTTTCGGAATCGCATCACAGGACCTGTAAAAGCTCAGGCTTGATGCACCTGTATCCTATAGCTGTTGGTCCTTAAGCATACTCGCCTCCGAGTAGAGAAGGTGCAGCGTTGGACGTGCTGTTAGTCGTTCTACTAATTCCGCGCGGAGAATATTATTGTCAAGACATTCGCAGCAGGATACTAAGATCTAGCTGCTCTTGGCATGTAGCGGTTACAGTAGCGTGCTCAGATGTGTATGTAGCTGTGTATGTAATGCATAATAATAGCTAGAATCTAGAAGCATCAACAGTAGCCACTTCCGGAGGTTTTGTTGGTCTCACTAACTTGTGTTGCCTGTAAGCACCTAAGGGTCTGTTCAGTTTCGTAGTCACGAGAGCAACAACACTAAAAAATCGTAGCGTTGTTGTAGCATTATACCTTTTATCGATATACTGGAGCGTAGCGTTGTTGAAAAACATGGGGTATTCGATATCAGCCGTAACATACTTACCGCCTACTTAAAGAGGTTACCGTTGTTGTGAAACGCGTGTTAGAGGGCCAAAACCCTGTTACATCTCTTGAGCAACAGCAGCCCCTGTTATAACTTACAACAACGCTAGTATTTGCTAGTGGTGTTGCTGTCGCGAAACTGGACAGGCCCTAAGTTCATAATCTGTTTACCGGCTGTCTCGCCATCCCACAATAATTTAGGCACCAGCCGATTAAACTACCCTGCTTCCGCAAACACAAGGCCTGGAAGGTAAGTCTTTCAAAATTGTCTCTACTCGTCCCACGGTGCCTAGTTCTTCAGAACTAGGCACCGTGGGACGAGTAATTAGTGTATTGTTCCTCGATGAAACCCTCGGAGAGCACGTCATGCCCTAGGCGTTGCTGGAAGCTTCTTGAACTCATGACCATTGGTTGTATATAAACTCAGCATGGGCAGAAGATAGCGTCCTCATCGAAGACAATCCTGTTATCAGGCATCGGCAACCTTTGCGCAACCCTTCGCAGAATCTGAGAGGATGGGTGCAAGCGCAAACACCGTTTCTTTAGCCGGGCAACAGATTCCCGATTTTGAGCGCAGCTATTATGTCAGTAACGAGATATTCCAGAGTGTTACATGGTTCAACGAATGGACAGCCCAAGAAGATGGAAAATAGTATCATGAAGTTGCGAGGCCTGTAACTAACTGGATTAGCAATGAAATTGAAGTTGAGTGGAATTACGCCCCTCTGGCATTACTGGTTGTGGTACCGGAATTTTCAAAGGGAGAATTTAAGGATGAGATATAGAGTTCCGCATGGATTTGCACCGCCCCGGGGTGATATATGCTTTATGGAATCAAACCTTCTGTTCCCTGCTGATACTCCCTGAATCTCTGTAGATTCTTCTCATTCATCTCGCGTACAAATGTCTCATGCACCAATTCCAAATCAACTAGGTCTTCCTCTCTCTCCTCACATCCCTGGCGATAGGGCAGGCCACATATAGCTTGCACTCGCGCACCCATTTTCTCATCCAAATATGCTAGCCAATTTTTCGCATAGTACCCTTTTATGACTAGTTTCTCCAGCTTTTGGATCTTCCCTAGAGCACGCAAAAAGTCTAAATTATCACCCAAACCCCTTCTCCATATTCCCTCAAGGTCCGCGCCCCATCCAAGCTCAATATATCGTAGCCCACTTACTTGCTCAGCTAATATGTAGAGAAGTTGTAGCCAAGAAAAGAGATCAGCCATCTATGGCACCCAGACGTGTAGTGTCTTTATCAACTTAAAGTTGACAAGACCAATTTGCACGATGAGTCGAAACATATGTTCTGGTTCACTCATCGCAAATACTTTCTGCAAGTAAAGTATCGATTTTGCTTCGTGTATATCTACTTGCACGTCTGTAGTATGCCTGGTTCCATCGTTCTATATTGCGGAGCTTAAATCATATGGAGCAGAACCAGCTTTTGATCCGTGTTCCCGACTGCTCACGAAGGGTTGTCCGTCCGGTCAAATCGGCTTACGAGAAAGAGGTAAAGCTACTGATCCGTCTTAAGTAGTGAAGGATAGCTATCAATCAGACCCCCCAGTAGAAGAGAGATGTATGCGCTAATGAATCCCAAGAGTGAGAGAAGAAAGGTCTTCTAGCGATCTCGGAAGCGATTGAAAGTCAGAGCTACTAATCAATCTCAACAGTAATTGAGAAGTGTAGTTGCCAATCGATCTCACTCCTTCGCAACACCTGACACCCCAGTCTACCTATTACCCATGATCTCATCCGATCTACTTACAACCCCGCACCCATTGATCGTAGTGAAACTGCTAATATCCCTGTATACATCACACAAGCAAAACAACCACCAGACTCTACAACCACCACCTGTCTTCACCCTACCTGCCTAACCCCAACACCATTATCATAGCACAGTACATAACTCAACCCATTCCTTTGCTTCTGACCTCAAAATACTGCCCACAATATCAATCTTGCGCTACTTCATAACACAATCCCTCTTCTCATACACAAGTACTAAGCGCCAAATACTACAACAATGATCCCCGGGACATCTCCTATCCACCAGCAACCCTCCAAGCATCTAGGCCAAAAGAATTCGCTTCGCTTCAAAGAACGCACATATGGGAGGACACGTGGAATTCATTCTTACATACATCCAGATTAAAGATACCAGCAATGCCAATCTCAAATGAAACCCCCATTCAAACTTTTTCAATTTCGTTATAGAAATGACCCTTGTTCTAACTCATATCTATGACCTCATACCCCAAGTATGTACCTTCCCTTGTCCCAAGAAGCCTGTCGAATCCTTCCTCCTATTGTTCCCATTGTTCCCACCTCCTCTCATTTTCCCCACCCATCCTCAATCTAACCAACAGTTCCGATACCCATCCATCCCTCCATTTCCCCAGCAACGCTCCTTCTCTCTGGCTAATAACCGTTCCCCAGCACCGCCCAGCCACGAGCCACACGGGAAGGTGCCGAGCTAACCGGGGCACGCGCTGTGCCGCAGTCTTGCCTGTGCGGCGCAAGCGTCCCCCCACTATTTTTGCACCGCCCCCTTCCCCCTCCCTACTTTCATTTGCCGGGAGGGAGTGTGTGCGTTTTGCGTGTGTTGTATATAGGGGGGCCTGACTGAATTGTGACGTCTTATTTTTTTGTAAGGCCAGCATAAGCGGAGTTTGATTCCTTGTGGGCGAAGGAGTTGCGTGTTTCCTTCTAGCTTTCCGTACATGATGCTTTATCTAGCGATGCTGCTGGGACAAGAAGAGTGGTACTCAGCCAAGCATTGGCTTGCACAATTGTCATATGCGATGGTGAGCGATAATGTTTCGCGGTCGACATAAAGTTTTCTGCATTCGTCTAAGCACGGCGTGGCGGCAAGGAAGATGCTGCAGCATTGTGCAGTGCTGATTTCCTTTGCGCAGGCATTGCTTCCTGATGGACGCAGGTTGAGGCTGTCGATGAGGAGGGTGACTATGTCGTCGGTTGCGGTGGTGAAGGAGGGGACGAGGTGGTAGAAGAAGAATAGGATGCAGGAGCAGATGAGGAGGGTTGGGAGGAATGGTGGGTAAACGGGTGTGTATTTCAGGGTTGGGCCGGTAGCGAAACGCATATCGTTCTGGTCGAGAATGGTGCCTCTGTGTCCTTGCTCTTTTATAGCATGAGCCCCTCTTGTAGATGAGTAGGATTTTGGAATGTGGGGAGGTAAATTGCTGTATAGTCTGTCTGTCGTTTGCGCGAAACAAAGTATTTTGTAGTTGCTGTGCTACACCAGTGGGATCGCAACCTCTAAGACGAGGAGGGAGAAGGAATGTGAACAACAAGATGACAACCACGGCACGAAGAGGGCCGACATAAATCTGACAGTGGCATAACCGCCATGCGGCCCATAGGCACGATAGGAAACTGCGGCTAGTAAGCAACTAGTTCGTCCCCGTTGAAGCGGTAAGACGGCGGCGCTAATGTACACTTTGTGCTAGAGCCTGGCTTGTTCGCTAAGTGCGACGCAGGAAGTGGCTTCGACATGATTCACCTTACCTAAACAAGCATAAGATGTCATCTTACCCAAGATGCTTGGCATTTGTACGAAGTTAGTGTGGCCGCATGTGCTGCCACAGGGGGAGATTTGATTCGACTTGGGCAGAAAATACGGACGGGATGTAATCCGGGGTAACGCACTAGCTCAACGCACTGGCTGAACCGTATTGGCCTCCGAAGTGAATGGTGCTGACGGCCGAGACTAGGCGCTCTTGGAGCTGACCTCACTGCTCAGTAGAGTTCTGATCACGGCTGTAAAAATGCCCGAAATGCCTGTGGCGTATCCGGTGCGTCCACAAAGCTTATGTTAAATGTTTTGTGTCTTGATCTTGTATTAGGTTGACGACATCTCAAGCTCAACTCAAGCGATGGCTGCACCTGCTGCGAGCAAAGACACAAAGTCGCCCACACAAGTGTCCGAAAGACTCGACCAAGTTCACGCTATGTATGTGCGAGACGTTTTAGGCTGGGCCCGATGTCGCAAGACGCAGAGGGTATAATGATATGATGTGAGATATAGTGAAAATGGTTCTACGGATTGTAGGGATTGCACACGCAACACCTCTATCTGACCAGCGAGTCATGGTGCATACATACATGTTGGGAAATACGAGACGCTCACCCTGGAAGACACGTCGTTCAAATTTGGACTGGGAATCTAGAGTTTGATGATCTCTCAGATGCTAAGTAGATACATCTGTAAGACTAGTCCCAAGATATCCTGGGCAAGTCAGCGTGTGTTTCAGGATAGCATCGTTGGAAATGGTGAGACTTACAAAAGCATGATGCCAGCGCCAGCGAAAATTGCAGAAAACTGCAATAGGGTCTTCCTCAATTCCTGACCCTTGTTGGGGCCAGTCTCTAACAACTCAGGAATGACAGCAACAGTACCAACATATAAGAAAGTGCCGGCAGTGAAGGGTAGCAACATGTCACCCCATTGAAGACTTGTGCCCAAAAGGCCTGGGCTAGTAGAGGCAGCAGAGCTAGAGTTTCCGCCAAATTCTTGTACCGCAATACCAATGCAGGTTCCCAGGAAAGCACCCACAGCAGTTACAAATTGAGCACCCATGGCCGCGCGCTTGCTGAAGCCAGACTGAATCAGGAGTGCAAAATCGCCGACCTCGTGAGGAATCTCGTGGAAGAAGACAGCTACAGTGGTCGTAGCGCCGATTGTAGGCGATGCGTAGAAAGAAGAGCTGAGGGCGAGACCGTCGGTAATGTTGTGGGTAAAGTCTGCAATGAGATTGAGGTAGCCACCAAGCTTGACACTAGCGTTGATTTCCTTCTCCGTCTCTGGTGGTACGTTTGCTTTGGCAGTTTTGTTGTCTACAGCGCCCTTGCGAGCGCGGACTGCGTCTTTTGATCCGTCGACGTAGACTCCTGTTGCCTTGGCAGTAGCATCCACCTTGTCATGCGAGTGCCCATGCGAATGGTCGTGTCCACTTGCACCTCCAGTCGCAATGCGCAGTCCCTTGTCCATGGCCACAAATGTGATGAAGCCTACCATAATGGCAGCGCCCAGCAGCAGGTTTTTGTTGGGCTCCACCATGACGAACTTGACAGAGTCGGGTTCGTCTTCGCCGAGAAATATCTCTGGCAGCAGGTGGAAGAGTGTGTCACCCAGCAGGCCACCGACGGCGAATGCCACCATGACGGATAGTGACGAGGGGTCGATGTTGGGCGGACATAGCGCAAGGAGGAAGTTGGGGGGACCAGAAATGTAGAGAGTTGCCAGTAGGGAATTAACTGCAGGGCTTCCAGGGAAGAGAAAGGCGAATATTTGGGCGGTGAGGGAAGATGTGGTGGGGTTGGAGGCCACCTTGTGCTGGTTGAGAGCTTGCACGAGGGGACATTCCTAACGACGCGTGTCAGCGCTGGCCTAGGGATGCGACACGAGGGCATCGTTGCTGGTTAGAGTTTTGATGAGATGCATCATGATGGCTCTCGGTACATGGGTGAGCAGGTCAGCGCATGAGGTGAATGTCGTACCTGCAACTGCTCCTCAATATCGTGAACTGTCAAGTTCTCTACTGGGATGCCCGTCTCACCCTTGACGGCTGCAGCAGCCACGTTCCAAGCGAGCACTCCAAGGAAGATTGCCAAGGATAGAAGAGTTCTGTTGCGACGCGACACCATGGCGGCACGTGAATTGATCTCAATGCCGCAATATGGGGGTGGTGGGAAGTTTGAATTGGTGAGCTAGGGGCCGCTCAGTATGTACATATGGGCGCAACTGCACAGTGGCCTCAGGCGTGTTTCGGGGGTCCGCCTATCGATAAGACTAGCGCTGAGGCGGCAGAAAGTTCGCCAAAACTTTTGGAACATGCGACTTGCGACGTGACCCTCCATCAAAACCACCACCCACATATCCCAAACCACATACCAATCTAGCAGAAATGGGTCGCGAGCTCCAGAAGAAGAAGAACAAGTCTTCAATCCCCAAGAAGCGCCAAAAGGGACCTTCCAAGAAAAAGATCCTGCAGAATCCCATCATAGCGAAGCACTGGTACTATACACTATTCCATTCAACATGATCCTGAATCTAACCACTACCCCAGGAACCAGAAAGAAACACTATCGCAGAATTATCGTCGTCTCGGCCTTGCGGCGCGCCTCAATCATGCCACTGGCGGCACGGAAAAGACCATTGCACTCCTTGGCCTAAACGACGAAAAATCATCGCGCGCCGACACAGCCGCCGGCAGCACCGCCAATGCTCTGAACATTGTCTCCAAAGCAAAGAAGCCAGAGAATATCGCCACAGAAGAGATCGAGGTCGAGCGCGATCCCGAGACTGGTGCCATTCTTCGAGTCGTCGGCACGCTCGAGAAGAAGAACAACCCACTCAACGACCCGCTAGTCGAGATCGAGGATGATGGGGAAATGGAGTGGAACGGATTCGCAATGGTGCCTGAACACAGAGAGGACGAGCTGGAGAACCCGGTCATCAAGCAACTGGAAGAGGCAGCCATGAATGGTGCGAGAAAAGCACCCAGAGGCCAGAGCCAGCGAGAACAAGAATGGGTCGAGCGATTGGTCAACAAGTACGGCGACGACTATGCTAAGATGGCGAGAGACCTCAAACTCAATCCCATGCAACAGACGGCAGCAGACATCAGGAAACGGGTTGTCAAATGGCAGAAGTCGCAAGCAAAGGCATGAGGGGTACGGTCAAGCTTTTCACTATGCATGGGAGCAGGCGTCAGGGCGTTTTGGGACATGACTGTACGTAATGCAACAACCAGCATTCAAATTTACATTAAGAGTTCATCAACATTGTAAAATGATTTTGCCTCTGAGAACAGGCCCTGTATGCTGATCATCAGTGTCGTGATTTTAAAGGGAATGACTCGCCTCCAGGAACACCCTGCCCTGCTAGTCAGTGAACCCTGAGTTCAACCCCGCGACACTACCAATCGATCTCAGACTTCATTACAACACTGCAATCACCCTCAAGCTTGATGTCACACACATATGAACAGCACCAACAGCCTTGAACATGCCGACCTCTACCGCAACCAAGCCTGCAATAAGTGTCGCCGACGAAAGGCCCGATATACCAAGTCACTGCCCAAATACGAGCCTTGCAAAAGGACATCAACACATTACCTATACGAACAGCATAACAGGACGCCATTGACACGCAAAAATCTGACTCGGGTTGACCAGCAGCTTCGTCGATCACAGCCCAAGTCGCTCGGGCCAAGCAGTGCATCCAAGCCGCCGAAGCGCGCATGCGGCATTTAGAAACAGCCCAGAGCAGCGATATAGGAGCGTTTGCCCAACACTACGATGCGATCACGGATGCAACAAATGGTGACTCGCTTATCGGTGTTCCGATCGAGGCTTCGCCTTCTGGCCCGTCCGGCTTCACTTAGGATGAGCAATCGCAGGGCAGCGCTCCAGCCAAGACGGATGTTGGCGGCGCACATGCCTCTACCTTATCAGCTGCCGATAAACGCGTAGTTGATGGCATGAACTCGCTGATGGTGGAAGAAAGTAAAACCGGCTACCTCAAGTAGCATTGGGAGCTGCTATACATTACATTATGGGAGAGTCAATCCAGGGGCATTTGACCTGGATGCTGGTATAAACACCTATTTCAGCTTGTACCACAGTTCATACCCTCTTGTCAAGGAATATGTGTTTCATGCTCAATGCGCCCAAGTTGTTTTCTAATCCAATGGTCGCAGCTGGCATGTGCAGGTCTTTATGATTGCTGCCATCGGTCACTTTACAACAGCAACATGCCCCACTGACACGGATCATAGACTGATCATGGCTGCAAAGCCCAATTTGTTCATCGAGCGCTTGGAGTTTGGCAACATCACTCTTGTACAGACTCTCGTCGCCATGTCCCATTATCTTCAGAAGTAGAATGAGCCAAATAGTGAGTATAACTATTTGGACTTGCTATTTACATGACCTCAGGGCTATGTCTCTGTATAGAGCTCCATCACTGACATTCCGCCGCTGATTTCATTTCGAATATCAATATTAATACCAGGGAAGCAAACTTAACGTATTCAGTACATTCACTGATACACAAATTCTCATCAGGCTGAAGTACAACGAAATTCTTCTCAACAGGCAATTCCGGATGTGAAAGATATGGAGCTGGTATTGGCAAGGCTTGAACCACATCGATATTCTGCTTGTCGGACGCCTCTTCTTTCTCTACAAGCTCGACATCATGTGATGCCCTAGAATAGTCAGAAATCTTAGCATTTCCCTCCAGTTTCAGACCTTTCTTTTCGGAGAAAAAGACCACGTGATCCTTGGAGAGATGACCAACAGACAACAAAACACTAGTGTTCTTCCAACCCATGACATGGTATCTGCTCAGACTGATTGATACAGCTTTTCGAGTTCAAGCATGTTAACTTTCTTGTTGAACTCTGTACAAAAGGCCAAGATTCGGGGTTTGTGAGGTACAAATGCGGGGAAGCTGGAGTCGATGGGGTCCGTCAATCAGATGCGGAGTGGGTCCGCGACGCACTCCCTAGTCCTATGCCAACGCACTTGAAGCCAGTATGGATTTAAAGAAGAGCAGGTATACCCACTTCGAAACGATGATCTGTCGATAAGGGAAAACTTATCATGGATACTTTTATTACCCCTCAGTGCAACTCTGCACATCCACACGGCCTTTGATCTCAACCATCCACAATGCCTCTCGCCAAACCATCCAACACCAACGCCCCCGTACATTCCCTTTTCTCCCTCAAGGAAAAAACCGCTGCTGTAACAGGCGGTGTCCGGGGAATTGGCCTCGCCGCCTCCCAATCTCTCGCGGAAGCAGGCGCCAACGTCGCCATTCTCTACTCGAGTACAAAAGACGCCGATGCCATCGCTGCGCGCATTGCCTCCAGCACCGGCGCAACAGTAAAAGCCTACAAGGCCTCCGTCGAAAACAAAGACGAAATAACCAGTGCCATCAACACAATCGCAAAAGAATTTGGCGGCCTAGATATTGTCGTTGCAAATGCGGGCATTGCAAATCATCGTCCGGCTGAAGACTACACCGAGGAACAATGGCGCCACATCATGTCCATTAATCTCGACGGCGCCTTCTACACCGCACAGGCCGCTGGCGTCACCTTCAAAGCCCAGGGTCACGGCAACATCATTTTCACCGCCAGCGTCTCCGCCACCTTGGTCAATGTGCCTCAGAAACAAGCTGCGTACAATGCGTCCAAAGCGGCTGTCGTGCAGCTTGCGCGGTGTCTGAGTGTCGAGTGGGTGGATTTCGCGCGTGTCAATTGTATTTCTCCCGGGTTCATAGATACTGATATGCTGGATGTGCATCCGAAGGAGTGGAGAGAGAAGTGGTTGAGTATGGTGCCTGCGGGGAGGCTGTGTGACCCGGGGGAGTTGAAGGGGGCGTATGTATTTTTGGCGAGTGATGCGAGTAGTTATATGAGTAAGTCCATCTTCCCCTCATTTTCTCGCCTCTTTTGTTTTTGTCGGTATGCTGCGTCGGGGGTTAGTTGAGACAAGGAAGTTGACTAGTGACATAGCGGGTGCGAATCTAGTTATCGATGGTGGTTATACGTTGCCGTAGATTCAGATACCATTGAAAGACATTGGCCCTTCAAATCAAACGAATAATACAAAAAAGCTTCTATTGTTGGAGTTATGATATGCATTGCAGACTGCATACCTCTTCCTGTACTACACACAACTTCCAGCCAGGACGAAGACTATCAAAGGCACCGCCATTGCGTAAACCAGTCAAGACCTCTGGACGAATCCCGGACAAGAACTTCACATCACCTTCCATCACCCTACCACCCTAAACATCCATATCCGTACCCCATCCCATCCCATCCATCAACCCACACTATCCCCAAAACCTCCCTCTCCTCCGTCTCCCAAGCCCAGAATCTCATTCCACACCTCTTCCTCACCATCCCATTGCCCAATTCCCACGCCCCCCTCTGCAACATATTACGAGCTATGCCGTCATATTGGTGTCGTGATGCTGAGAACCCTTTCCTTACTATGTATGCATGTATGAACCGGAAGCGATCGGATACGCCACCCGCCCGGTTGTGTCACGCTACGTACCCGCTTAACGGGCTTCTAGAAGGTTGTTCAAGGGAAAAAGGCTTCGGTGGGCAAGCTTTGTAAGAGTGTGGCTTTTTGATTGGGGGGGCGCGTCAGCGGGGTGTGACGTCATTTGTGGGTGATTCGTTTGGGGGGTGATTGGGGGGGAGAGGGGCGGAGGACCGGGGGTTGTACAATAGTGGATAGTTACTGCATTGGATTCATGTAGTAGTATTGTATTCTTGTAGAATTGGAATATGTGATGGGAGAGATTGAAGAGCAATGTTGACACAAATTTTTGTTGACTCTTCATCTCTCTCTCCTCGCGTTCCCAGATCCAACCCAGCACCTCCAAACCACGATCACACCACACCAACGGTAACGATTCAAGAACGGTTCTTGAAAGCCACATGATTCACCTAATCAGCAGTATTGCTCCAGTACCATCCGCCCCCTTCCGCCCCACACACACACACACACACACACACGTCGCCATCGCCATCGTACACCAGCCAACGCCCGGTCTCGTGGCCACGGGGGACGGGAAGCGGGGAAGAAAACGAATGAACATGTAATCAGTAGCGACAAGGGCGGATTGGAATCGCAAGTCCCGAGTTGACAAATGGGCTGCCTACGTAGTGCTCAGGTATATAAGGCGGGGGTTACGCAATTTAGAAGAGCCGTAAGATGCCTTGTTACGCCTAAGTTTTTTGGACTTGTACTCAGATCTAGTTTAATTGTAAGAAAGAGATTTGGAAGAAGGGAATAGTAATGAACAAGTTAAAGGAGAGGTTCTCGAATTCTATCAAGGGGTTGACAGGTAAGGGGCCGGTGGAGAATTCGTCACGGTGGGTGGGTGAGCATGCTGGATATGATAATACGCCGTTGCCTCGCTTGACCAGAGCGGGATTGGGGATGGGTGTTTTGGTGTCGATGGGAGGGTTTGTTTTTGGGTATGGATACCCCTCTCTTCTTTACTATGCCATCCCCATTACTTCCCTTTTATATTGCTGTACTACTTCGCTTTTTCGCTAACATCCATGGTTACACAGCTATGACACTGGCCAAATCTCTGGCTTCCTGGAGATGGTCGACTTCCGACGTCGCTTCGGTCAGAGACGCCGCAATGGTGAACTTTACTTCTCCAACGTGAGGTCGGGACTCATTGTCGCTCTGCTATCCATTGGCACGCTTTTTGGAGCGCTCATTGCGGCACCGATCGCGGATAAGATTGGTAGGAAGATGAGTATCATTGCCTGGTGTGGTATCCTTTCTGTGGGTTTCATAGTACAAATGACTGCAACGGATAAATGGTATCAGATCATGATGGGCAGGTTCGTTGCTGGTCTAGGAGTCGGAGCCATGAGTTTGCTCGTGCCAATGTACCAGGTATGTATACATGTAGTTGCGGTGACTGGTAGATGTACCAGGGGTTAATGGCGTGCAGGCGGAAACGGCTCCGCGCCATATTCGTGGCGCTCTCATCTCAACCTACCAGCTCATGGTCACCTTTGGTATCTTCCTTGCTGCCGTCTTCAACTATGCATCTGAAAAGCACCAATCTGGTAAGAAGGCTTCATGGCTAATCACATTGGGACTTTCATTCGTACCCGCTGCTATTCTTGCCGTCGGTATCCTATGGTTCGACGACACGCCCCGCTACAATTTCCGCCATGAAAGAGTGGACAAAGCTACCAAGACGATGGTCGAGGTATATGGTGTACCTGAAAACAATTACGCCATCCAAATGGAGCTCGAGGAGATGAGGGAGAAGTTGGAAGCTGAGAGCAAAATCACCAATGGTCCTATTCAAGAATGGATTGGGATGTGGTCAGCGCCGAAGATGGCGTATAGGATTGCGATCGGTATGGGATTACAGATGTTCCAGCAACTGACAGGAGCCAACTACTTGTTAGTATCTGCCCTATTTGTGGAGATTCCACTGATACTTTGAAGCTTCTACTATGGCACCACTGTTTTTGCAGGCACCGGCATCAAGAATTCGTTCGTAACACAGATGATCCTTGTTAGTCGTCCTGATCCAAGAAGTTGCTCGAGATCCAGACTAATCATTAGTAGAATGGCATAAACTTCGGGGTCACTTTCTACGGCTTGTATATTGTTGAACACTATGGCCGCCGCAAGTCACTCATTGCCGGTTCGTGCTGGATGTTCATCTGCTTCTTGATCTTTGCGTCTGTTGGCCACTTTTCGCTTGATCGAGAGAACCCGGAGAATACGGAGAGCGCGGCGACGGCTATGATATGCTTTGCCTGTTTCTTCATTTTTGGATTTGCGACGACTTGGGGCCCCATGATGTGAGTATATCGTCTTTCTATAGGATGCAAATTGCTGATGATCGACTAGCTGGACAATCTGTGGTGAGCTGTACCCCAGCCGTTATCGCGCGAAAGCCATGGCATTGTCAACAGCATCAAATTGGTTCTGGAATTTCCTATTGGCGTTCTTTACCCCGTTCATCACTGGTGCTATCGACTTCCGCTATGGCTATGTCTTTGCTGGAACTAATGTACTTGGCGGCCTCATCGTCTACTTTTTCGTTATCGAGGGCCAAGGTCGTACCTTGGAGGAGATCGATACGATGTACTTGATGGGAGTTAAGCCTTGGAAAAGCTCAAAGTGGGTGGTGCCTCGTCTTGAAGAGATGAACAGTAAGACAAGGCAGCAGCTTGAGGCGTTGGACCCGGAGTTGGCGTTGAAGAAGGAGACTGAAACCGGCGAGGGTGGCCTCCAGAATGACGCCAGTGCAGGAGAGATAGAGAAGAGTTCTCGAGACAGTGATACCGCTGGGGAATCGAATAGGAAAGCCCCGGTGAAGGATAAGGATATGGAGCCGTAACTAGGGTACTTGGCTCAATTACTTGCTGGGTTTGTCCTGCGGTGAGGTAGAGCAGTCCCATCTCGTTTGTCATGTAGATTAATACGTCAACCCTAGCACTCAAGGCCAACCTAATGAGCAAATACATATATGTTATCAGTATTATGAGATAAAGGGATATATGAGCGCCAATCTTAGAAAAAATGAGGCTGATTTTCGACTGCACATTGTGTCGTTGGTGACATGCTTTCGGCATGTGACGACAACCCCGCTTTCAGATGATTCTGCTGAGCAACGATCTTGGATCCTTGACTTTGGCAGATCGCAATACTCTATTGTTGCGAGGAGTGGACAGCTGAGGGTTTGTTCGAGAACTTTCTAGTCTAACAGCTACAGTGTACACAGCATGAGAAAACACCAAGAAAATTACCAGATGAATTCAGTCTGGCCAAAATTCGACTTTCTTAGGCCACCCGAGAAAAAATCATCAAGTCTAACCTGCACATAGCCTCGGCGTTCCAAGACACCACCATTCACGCCAAGAACCCTCTCCAGCCAGGAAGATCAGATAAGATGGACCTTATCACCAGTTGACGAACTATAAGACCCCAACACGCGGTACATGGGTGCGCCATGTGGTCATCGCATAGACTTGCGGGATGGGCTGTGGCGTGGTCGCGTGGTGAAAGTTTCGTCGGCCAAGTCACCGCTATGCTTGGCGGTAAAATCAATTGCCAATAGCACACCGCTGCCGCTCAACTCGTTCGGGTGAATCAGCAAGGTTGCAACGCAGGGTCGATCAGATAAAATAGCGTTCCAGCCGTACCATTGTCTTGGGAGTTTCCGCGAAAACTCGGTTTTCGACGCGCCTTCTCTCACCACTGATTCGACTTTTGTCGTTGGATGCGATTATGAGGGACTCAATGCGGCCTGATGAAGGTCTTGATGACCAAGTTCTTCAGAGTCGAACTGAGCATCCAGAATTTGGCAAAGATGCGGATTACGGCCATGAAAATTTTCCGGGCGAAACTTCGGGTGAAAGTACCACTCAGGCTGGTGTAAAGCGGATAGAGGCTGTAAGCAAAGCGTGGACAAAGGCATCACTCATCGTCGCCTATATCTCGTAAGTTGGCTGTTCTTGATGTATTGTTATTAAACTGACCTTATGTCCAGCCTTCTCCTCATTGCCAATGTCACCTCCCTGGAGATCCAGGTCACGGGTGCTTTGGTACCATTTGCAACAAGTGCCTTTTCTGCGCATTCTTTGGTCTCTACCGTCACCGTTGTACAGGGCGTGGTCGCCTGTAAGTCCTCATGGTTTCTTGTCCACAAACAGCCAATAATGAAGTCATATAGCTGTCATCAAACCTCCAGCAGGAAAGATTGCTGATGTCTTTGGTCGCCTCGAGTCCTTTACTATCATCGTCACTCTGTACACTCTCGGCTATATCATGCAGGCCGCCTCCAATAGTGTTCAAACATTTGCCGGCGCGCAAATATTTTGGTCTATTGGCTTCAACGGATTGCAGGTCTTGCAGCAGATCTTCGTAGCTGACACCACAGACTTGTTGAACCGTGCGCTATTCTCAACCCTGTTCGATCTACCTTTTCTATGGACGACCTGGGCTGGACCAGAGGTCGGACAGTCGATTCTCAAAAATACTACTTGGCGATGGGGATATGGCATTTGGGCTATCATTTTGCCCGTTTGTTTCATCCCACTGGCGGTTAGCCTCTTCACGAATCAACGGCGAGCGAAGAAACTGGGATTCGAAGTCCCCAGTCCGTTTCGAGGTACTAGCGCCTTTCAAGTCATCAAGAACATTTGGTTTGACCTTGATGCTGGTGGGCTGCTACTATTTGCTGCTGCCATCTCTTTGATCTTATTGCCACTTACACTAGCTCCAAATGCTGAGGGGAAGTGGATCAACCCTAGCATGATCGCTATGCTTGTAGTTGGTGGTGTGTTGCTACTCTTGTTTCTGTTGTGGGAGACTAGCAAGAAGCTAGCCCCAATAGCATTCTTCCCACCTGGGTTGTTCAAAGAACGAACTATCGTTGTGGGTGTGTTGATAGCATTTTTTTATTTCAGTAAGTGACACCGAAACTTAATTGTTGAGCATTACTAAGCACTTGACAGTGGCATTCTACATGTCAGTCTTTCCGTACTTCTACTCCTACCTGCAGATCGTTCAGGGCCAGTCCCTCACTGCAGCCAGCTATATCACACGAGTATTCAGCTTCAGTTCGACGGTCTCGTCGGTCGTGGTCTCGATTATCATCAAGTATACAGCTCACTACAAGTACTATGTCACCTGCGGTGCTGCCATCTACCTCTTGGGAATGGGCCTTATGCTAGCCTACCGCACACAAGACGCGTCTACGGCTACGCTTGTCGGTACTCAGATCGTTATTGGTATCGGCGGTGGTTTTCTCAACGTTCCGGTACAGCTCGGTGTTCAAGCATCAGCTTCGCATCAACAAGTTGCAGCGGCAACGACCGTGTGGCTTACGCTCCTTGAAGTTGGTGGTGCTGTGGGATCGGCTATCTCGGGCGCTATTTGGTCAACTTACATACCTGCGAAGCTCCAGCAGTACCTCCCTGAAGCAAATGCAGCAGACTGGGCAACAATCTACCGCAGTATCACAGTAGCTGCAGATTATACCACCTACCCGCCTGGCTCGCCTGTGCGCATTGCGATCAATAGGGCATACCAAGAGACGATGCGTTACCTCCTTATTGGTGCACTTTGTTGCGCTGCCCCTATCCTGCCATTGACATTCTTCCTCAAAAACTACAAGCTCGACCAAATGGATCAAAAGGTGGTTGGTAATGTGGTGGGAAGCGCGGAAAAAAGGATAGGGGCAAGAGCTGGGAGTTCTAGCCACGTCGGTAGTTCGCAAGGTTGAGACAGAAGCTTCCTTACGTACTCGTAACAGGACCCCTGCGACGGCAGGAATTCACCGACTGCCATCATCATTTGAGTCAAGTCCATGGAATTACCACATCCGGTTCTGCCAATTTTGATAATTGTTTTTCTATTGCTCGTGAAGAAAAAAATCACGCATTTCGCCACCCTCATCTGCCCCAAGCGTAAGTTTCATAGTCCGCGATGAACCTTGAACCGTTGGCAGCCTGCCAAGACTCGGTACGACGTTACTGAGACTTGGCTGCGACTTGGTTCTGTAGCTTAACCCGAAGATGGAAGGTGACGAATACCGCGTCTCAAGGATGGCAGCTTTGCTAGATTCGGTAAGTCGCTGGGTGCATGCGTGACTCCACCGCATAACTGGGCGAACAGCCGCATATGTCAACCAGTGCCTGCCATGGAGGTTATCGGATCTGCGATTTATCGAATATCCGGAAAATGGTTGTGATGTTGTCGACGTACCAAGAAGTTGGAAGTTCATCACGGTTCGAAGTCAGATTCGCAAGGGAGTAGATTCCTCATCAAAGATTTTGAGATTTGAAATTTTAACCCTTTAACTCATTCACACAATCCAAGCGTCGTTTTTTGCCCTTTCTACAATCAATATCCATACAAAACCCCGTGAAAAACTCCTCAATCTCCAGATCCGTTGTATACATGAGACCTGGCGATACTCGCTGGTAAAGAAAAGGAAACAAAAAAACTCCGCGTTCAAGTCCGTTTCAACATCATCCCACTACCTTTTGCATTCGGCAATCTCGCAATTGCGAGATGAAAAAAGAGTGCCGATGGAGAAAAATCCAAGGTAATAAATATATCACTTAGACTTCAGTGATGGCGACAAGAGTCATCTTGGGCGCATCCTGCTCCTCGACGACCTCGTCGCGCTTCTCCTTCTTCTCTGAGCCACCGGCAGCGGCAGAGCCAGCGGGGACGTTGACACCAGGGTTGACAATGATACCGACACCGGCGTTCTCGGTGCCCAGCTCGACCTTGGGCTGGTCCTTGAGGGCCTCCTTGGCGTAGCCGAGCGCAGCGTTGAAACCGGCGAGATCGCGCTTGATCCACTGCATGGCCTCCTCGACGGCTTCCATCTTGGGCTCGACGGGAGCGCGCTTGGCGATGATGTCGTTGATAGCGCGACGGAGGTTGGATCGTTTGGCTGCTGCACCTTCAGCTGGTTGTCCTGCAGGTTGCTCGCCTCCAGCTGCAGGCTGTTCGGCGGGGGCTTGTTCTTGCTGACCTTGTGCGCCCTCTCCTCCGGCCTTTGCTGCGGCTCCCGAAGCCAGTGTAGCCATCAGCTCTGATGCTGATTCTGTTGATCCCAGCGAGATTTCACCATCACCGACTACCAGGGCAGGCGAGTAAGCTCCCAAGTTGATGTTAAGGGGGACGGCAGCGACAGTGGCGACGAGTGCAACGAGGATGTGTTGAGGAAGCATGTTTACTAGTTTTAGTTTTTTTGAATCTTTCGATTAAAGAGTAAAGGATAGGAGGTGTCAGGTAGTGATATTTCACAAAAATATGGAATAGATGATTGTAAGTGAATTAAGTCGCACGGCGAGGATAGTGAATGAAGAGTATGTGAAGAAGTGAAAGTGAGTGACCGGACTGAAGAACAGAAGAAGTGGATTGAACATCTTCTTATACTGTGTATACCTATCTTCAACAATGACTACGGAGGAGCACTGTCACATCCTTTGCCAAGATACGATAACCAGCTTCAAAGTGGTATGAAACTTTAATGAAGCTGTGCCAAGTCCTACAAGCACAGCATGGCAGAGCTTTACTTCTCTGACCAGCGTTGCCAAGCTTCCCGGACTGTTTGATGTTGGGTTAGAACTGTTATGAGGGAAGGCTAGTGCAGAATTCATGCTAGCTGTCGAGTTCAATGCACAGGGATAATGCCTAAAACGGACCAATAGCCAGGGTCTTTAACCTCACCAAAGGCCGAGACCTTACTATTGATGGGGGCCTCAATGATCGCTGCGGAGTATAGGTAATCTTGAAGTTAGCCTGGCAAGACGCTTCTATAGTCCGACTGTTTAGTATGCGGATGGTAGCAGCAACTCGAATCAACACTGGATAGCAATCGCATAGCAGTCGTACTTCATGGACATCGGCAAGCAGAGTGCCCTTGGAGACGTCAAGTTCGATGACTGATCACGGAGAACTATGCGTGTTGCCAAGCTGAACCCAAGGCCATGACGCCTGTAAATCGCGGGCTGAGCAGCAATGCTTGAGTTTCCAAGCCTGTCGCTGCTCCACGAGGCTGAATTGCCAAGTATATGTGAAGCGGAGATTCTAGTGAAAAAGCGTTTGGGAGGGTCACCTACCACAACAAGTAACAATAGCCGTTGCCTCAGGCACGGGTAGTTGAATTTCCTGGGTGTTTGTCTGAGGGTAAAAGGGATCCAGACTGACATCGCTCGGCGATGTGCTTGAAAAAGGCTAAGCCTCCAACGTAACACTTGGCGTCTTAGCTACGTGGAGCGGAGTACCAGGGTTACAACTCGGAAACGTAGTGGGAGATTTCAAGACGTGACAATTGCTTCGCGTATTGTTGACTTGTGGGGCCAAGCGACTCTGTTTACGGCTTAGCTTCAACTAAGTTGCAACACTTGAAATGCTTGGCCTATGGGGAAGTCGCTGAACTTGCTCCCTCTTCAGACATATAGTGGAGCCTGATATTGAGGCCTGATGTGCTGCTTCCTGTGAATGGGCAACCATTTGCGAAGACTGACGCGTGCCCGCGTTTGGCTGACGCGTGCCTACATTGCCGTCGATCGTACTTGCAGCTCCATCGCCATTTTGAGATATATTCTAGGTATTAAGGCTTAGTGGCTTGGAATCCAACTTAGTTGCGATTGTTCAGGGGACGTGTCGTGCCCCATAGAAGGGGAAAGTAGTGCGGCGGGGTGAAGAAAGGAGAAAGGTAGCAAGAGGTGGCAGTGGTTGTGCAGGGTTCCCCAATTCTCCTCTGCGCGCTGTCTCGACCTTCGAACTCCTGCACTGGCAGTTTTTGCCATCACCGAAATGTATCCCTGCTAGCGGTCGCATGTATATTTCCGAGGAGCATTTGCTGTGTTGTATCGAAGGGCTTCTCTGACTCTTCCTCTCATTACTCATATTGCGTTCAAGCACCTGCCCAGCTGTACCAAGACTGTTGATAATTCCAGAGGACGGGTACGTCCCCATGGGTCGTTGCAATGACGACAATGCAGCACCAAACTCTATGCAAGCTTACATGAGCGTAGTTTCCGAGCGATAGGTTTCTGAGCGATACTTGGGATTGCGATACTGGAAACTATGCCAACTCTGGTTAGTCAGGAGGAGTACCACGAGCCAAAGGAGATCTCTAAATACCCTGCACATGCAGCAGCCGTTTCAACGGAACACTTTGTGCCGACTTGAAACACGATGCACTTCAACCTACTTGAATCACATGTGTGGCGGAATTTTCCAATGGTTGCACAGACAAAAAATGTCTGCTGTCACTGTCACAGAGAACCACGTATACGCACCAAACTACTTCACAGCTGTTTGAAATGTATTGAACACACAGTTCCAGAACCATTCCAGCGTGTCAAGCTACCGGGTCAGACCTGGGACCTCAACTTGTCACTTGTACCAAAAGCTCTCAGTAGAAGAGAAAACTTCGGCAGCGGAGCAGGGCTGTTCAAGCGGACCCGCTACAGCAACCCCGCGCTATGCAAAAATTTCACGACCTACCAGCAGTCCTCGTGGGAGCCACCAAGGAGATTGAACATTATATTGAGCTCATTGTTGTCTTTAATAACTCTTATAACGTATTTCACCACTGAACGGCGCACCTTACCGAGCGGTGTAGTCTTCTTACTAAAACAACGTCGCAATAATAACACGTGATGTCTCAACAACCACGACCTCTAAAAGGCTATACTAAAGCTAACGTCTAAATAGTAGTCTTTAAACTTATTAGAAACTAAATTTAAAGTAACGTTTGTCACGGGCGAGCGATCGGACGTGCGAAGACCTCAACAACTTCTACCACACCATTACTATTCTATGTGATGCCTCTACACAATAAAGTCAACCCCCTTCAAAGATCCTGAAATATGGCTTGCACTTCAGGCTATCTAAAGAAACTCAGCACTTGCTATGTCAAATGCTGCAGCAATCTACAGTGTATCTGAAAGTACACTAGGGCGAAGACCTGCAGGAAAGCCCTCTCTCGTCAAGATTGCACGCCCAGCTCAATGAAACCCCTTGTGACAGAAGAGGAGACAATTGTCGACTATATACTAGATCTTGATGCATGAGGATTTCCACTACGCCTCCCTGCTGTTAAAGATCTAGCTGATTCTTTACTAGCTGCTCGCAACTGCGAGCCTGTTGGCCAAAATTGGGCTAGTAACTTTGTAAACCGCTGCCCAGAGCTCCGAAATAAGTTTAGTCGAAAGTATGACTACAAAAGAGCCCTCTGTGAAGATCCTGAGCTTGTGCAGGGCTGGTTCCGCCTTGTACAGAATACTGAAGCCAAGTATGGGATCCAGGAGAATGACATGTACAATTTCGATGAGACAGGCTTCATGACGAGCATGCACAACTCATCAACAGTAGTCACAGCCTCTATTAGTCTATCAAGGCCAAAATCTATGCAACAGGGCAACCAGGAGTGGGTTACTAGTGTGGTTTATGTTAGCGCAGCTGGCTGGGCGATCCCACCCTTCATTATCTTTGGCGGAAAGCACCACCTCTTTGCCTGGTACAAGGAGGACAGCTTACCTCGAGATTGGTTTCTTGCAGTCTCTGAGAACGGCTGGATGATGAATGAGCTTAGTCTAAAGTAGTTAGAGCACTTTAACAAACATACAAAAAAGCACACTATTAAAACCTATCACCTGCTTATTCTAAATAGTCATGAGAGCCATAACTCTGTTGAATTTCTCTAATACTGTAGGAAGGCAAAGATTATCGCCCTTTTCATGCCTTCACACTCCTCTCGCCTGTTGCAGCCACTTGATGTGAGCTGTTTTTTCATCTTTGAAGAGGGCCTATGGGCGTCAAGCTGAGGATATGATACGCAACGGGATCAACCATATTACTAAGATAGAGTTTATACCAGTTTTACAGCAGGTCTACCGGAAGACTATTACCAAGAATAATATCCTAGGAGGGTTCCGAGGTGCTGAGTTGGTTCCACATATGTAAGCCCAGAAGTACCATGTATAGTCACGTGGCTACTCACTGACTAATAACGCTGTATTTAAACTTGCTCCTATCATCATACACATCAAAATATATAATACTTCATACACACTCAACTGCTTACAACATAACCCAGAGTTGGTGATATCCAACCTTCATGCCAAGCTTCGTACATTTACACCACCTGCTACAGGAGATCTGCCCTGGCAGTCTCAAACCCCAAGCAATACCCTCAAATTAGGGGTATAATCGAAATTGGTGAAGCAGAGGATTCAGAGGCATACAGATAACTCACCAACAAGAATGCTGAGTACTGTTGAAAAGTTAGCTTAAGGCACTGCGATTATTGCGCATGAGCTGGTGTTAGTTAAAAAACGTGTCTCTGAGCTTGAGGCAGCTAATTAAGCTGCAAAAGAAGAGAATCACTCAAAAGAAAGAGAACACAAGTTCTAAGATTGTTCGGGGTGCGCAGTGATAGGAAGAAGGCAAAGAAGAAAAGTTCTACTGAGGTAGGTGAACCATTATATAGGCGCTGTGGACGCTGTGGTGAGACTGGGTACAACTTGCGCACCTGTAAGCAAGCTGTAGAATTAGATTCTGAATAGAACAGGCTACTCTAATTCTTATTTACTGTTGTGGTTGTAGTGTAATAGCTAGATAAGGGTTGTGAAGTTGTTGGGGTCTTGGCACGTCCGGTCACTCGCCCGTGACAGACGTTAATTAGAAAGATATCATAGTATTATATAGGTAGTGTTAGAATGTTGTTTTAGTAAGAAGACTGCGCCGCTCGGTGGGGTGCGCCGCCTCGTGGTGAAACGAGTTATTTAACATTTAAATTTCAAATTTTTCATCAAACAAGGCTCGGTGGTGTAGTTGGTTATCACGTCAGTCTAACAACCTGTTAGGCCCACTGAAGGTCCCGAGTTCAAACCTCGGCTGAGTCAACAACATAACTCGCAAGAGATAGTTTTTTGCGGTACTTTTGTGCTTGACGGTGTTGTTGTATTGTTGAGGCGAAGACGTCTAGCTCATGACACCTTTTTTGTGTTTGAGGAGCATCGTGAAACATGAAAATTCCCAGCTAGTTATCTTGATTATTGAGGCATGAAGAGCTAAGTTTATTCGCGCTTCACTATTATCGTGCAGTACCAAAGAAATGCTAGATATCTGAGCTGGAATCTATGAAGTTGAACGGGAAGGTCGTTAAGCAATGCTTATTGACATGAATAAAATAAAATTGACCGTTGCAGCAACATCCTAATAACGTGGGTTACAAGCAAGCTGATCACCTAAGCGAACTGATCACGCCCCACCAGCGTGACAACGTCGACACTACAGCGCGTTATGTCTCAACAATGCACCACTCAAACTTCCTATACTAAAACATATCTTCAGCTTGCTCTTTTTGATATCCAATCGCAACGTGTTCAAAGTCAAAGACGTGCTGCCTCTATCTATAACGTGCCCCAAAGAACTTTATCTACTCGACGCGCTGGAAAGCGCCCCCGACGCGACTGCGAAGCGAACTCAAAGCGTCTAAACAAGCTAGAAGAGGGGGCTATAGTTGAGTGTATTCTTGAGAGGTCTGCGTGAGGATTTGCGCCTATGAAGGCTGAAGTTCGAGCAATGGCTGATAAATTCCTACATGAGCGCGCCAGCAGCCCTGTTGGCAAGAACTGGGTTGATAACTTTGTTAAGCGAAATACTAAGCTCCGTACGCGCTGGAGCCGTCTTTATGATCACTGGCAAGCTGCCTGCGAGGACTCAGCGGCTATCCAGCGCCGGTTCGATCTAGTCGAGGCGATAAAGCAGAAGTGGGGTATTGTGGACGATGATATCTACAACTTTAATGAAACTGGCTTCGTGATGGGCAAGATTTCATCATAGTTAGTTATCATAGCCTCTGAGAGTTCTGGAAAAAAGAAGCGGATACAGCCAGGCAACCGTGAGTGGGTTACTGTGATCCAAGGCGTAGGCGCTTCGGGTCGCCGGTTACCACCCTTCGTTATCATTGCGGGCAAGGTGCTTATTGACGTCTGGTTTGAAAACATACCTAGCGACTGGATGCTTCAAGTTAGCCCCAATGGCTGGATGAATAATCAGCTTGCTTTTGCGTGGTTGGAGCACTTTGATACCCATACAAAGAGCTACACTATGGGTAGGTATCGACTGCTCATTATCGACAGCCGCGAGAGCCACTGCTCGGTCGATTTTCAAGGTCTTTGTAAAGAGAAGAATATTATTCTTATCTATATACCTGCGCACTCATCTCAGCTATTGCAGCCTCTTGATGTTGGCTGCTTCGCGCCGTTAAAGCGCAAGTATGGCGATGCTGTTTCAGGCTTGGCACGCAACCGCACCCACTATATTAGTAAGGAGACCTTTTTATTAGCCTTTAAGGCTGCTTTTGAGCATTCTATCACGAAGAAGAATATTCAAGCTGGCTTTAGAGGCGCTGGTATGGCCCCACATAACCCACAAGCTGTGCTATCAAAGTTTGATGTGGTGGTGCAGACACCAAGACAATCACCACGACGGATAGACGCCTGGGAGGCACAAACACCACGCAACACCCGCGAAGTCGAGACTCAAAGTACTCTTATTCGACAGAGAGTAAGAAATCGCCGTGGGTCTTCTGCAAATTCACTCGACGAGCAGGTCGCGCAGCTAAGTAAGGGAGCTCAGCAAATGGCACATAAGATGACGCTTATGGAGGAAATGGCTAAGCTTCGAGAGACTCTAGACGAGGCAAATAAGCGTGAAAGCCGTAAGCGGCGATACTTACAGACAGAAGAGACTCTTACTGTAGGCGAGGTACAAGAAGTGTTAGTTGAACAGGCAAATAGCAGTCGTGTGAGAGTGCGTCGAAGAGAGTGCGAGGAGAGAGGCGGTGCAGGCGTTGTAAACAGACTGGACACAACGCTCGTACCTGCGCAGTTGAAATAGATAGTGCTAGTAATAGTGGCGATTCTGATAATTAATTTGGTATATCGCAATAGTTTATTGACTGTGATAAAAGTGCGTGATAATATTAAGACATTATCGCGCTGGTAGGACGTGACTAGTTCACTTGGGTGATCAGCTCGCTTGTGAACCACGTTTTTGTTGAATGGGCTGTGTGGCTAGCTAGCATAAGCGTGGACCGGGTGCAAACAGCAAGGTACGAAGCATGTGCGCGCGGGGCTAAAGAGGGTTTGCACGAATGCAGGAGGGTTGCCAAAAGACAGGTGTGTGTATTCAAAAATTTTGCCTATCTACGTGCGTATAAGGTTCTCTTCTTATGCTCTCTGCTTCGATCCTATTGTAGGGGCTGCCCTCTGCTGTTTGCGGGGTAGAGCTTTCAAGCCATCCAACAGCTGAAACCTTATTACTTATACGAACATTAATTATCGTGGTGACTCCTTTATCGTTATAGCTGTTACGATGGCGCGCCGCCACGGTCGCTCGCGCCTAGAAATCTTGGTTTTACAAGCTGTACTCGATCGAATCGCTGCTGGAGTTAGCGACGCACAAATACATAGACAAACTGGAGTCTCGCGAGACTGTATAGCAATAAAACGGCGGAATCTAGTGTACTGGGGCACGCCGTACGCACCGGTTCTTGTGAAGACTGGGCGGCCGCGCTCACTCCGAGAACGACACAGGACTCTGCTTCGAGAGTACTTGGCTAGCCACCCGCAGGCATACTTAGAAGAGATCAGGGACTGGCTGTTAGGCGAGTTTAACATACCAGTGAACACTGCCACTACGTCGCGCAATTACATAGGAACACATGATGAAATTTTCTACCACTACGAGCGCGAAGGGACTCCCGAGCCCTCAGACTTTCAAGCTATCAACATTCTTCTTCACCACCTCGTACGAATCAGCTCTAAAGTTATCGTCGGTGTAGCTATTACTATTCGCCCCGAAATTAATCAACTTCTTGCCCTGGTTCCACTGAGGCCAGTTGTCGAAATCGTTGCCGACATTTGGATCGAGGTTGTGGACGAACGAAAAATAGTAGCCTCTGATTGTCTTGCGGGCGTTGTTGGGGAGAATGCCGAAAAAGACTTGCAGGAGGTCTGAAGCATGGAACGTGCCGAGGAGCGGCGTGCCGTAGTTGTAGGTAGCGATGTAGGACCATGCGGGCACGCCTGGGTTCACTTGACTGTGTACCTCGGAGAAGAGGCGGCGAGTCAAGATGAAGGTCAGGTCGCCGATGATGGCGGAGAAGCGCTTGAATTGGGGCGTGAAGTTGTTGAGTAAGCCGGTGCGGAAGGGTGCTCCATCTTCGGTGGTTGTCTGGTAGCTGCCGACTAGATCTTCGACTTGTTGCCGTGTGGCGCTGTTGAAGAACTGGGTGGATAGGTAGTTTGTGAGTTGGCTAGTTGTAGTGATGTTGAGAGTAAAGATGCCGAATAATGTTCCCTCGTCTTCTTGGGTACCAGCGATGAAGGGTACTTTGGTGTACTTTCCGGCTTTCACCAGGACATCGGGTGAGTCTGTAAGAGTCTTTCCATCAGGACGTGGAAGGTAGGACAGATTTACTGTAGAATAAGAGGCGAGACTTGGGACGCTGTTGGCGGCATTCAGGAATTTGGTGTATGGTGTTGTGCGAAGACATGCTAGAGTGTCAGTTGCGCCCTCACATCCGGCTTCCTTGACGACCTGTCATATGATTAGCGTCAAGAGTATGTGTTCAACGAGTGAAGAATTTACCTTATTATAGACAGCTTGGCCCTTTGGACAGTCTACGGGATCGGCAGGAACGATGGATCCGGAGTTCATGATTCCCGCCCTGAAGAGAGGTTTACCTTTGTAGGTGTTGTCACCATTGTAAAGTAGCATCTGGTCCATCACTGAGATGGAACCAGCGCTCTCTCCCCAGATTGTGACCTTGGTTGGGTCACCACCAAAGGCAGCAATGTTGTCTTGGACCCATTCCAATCCTAGTCGTTGATCGAGTAATCCGAGGTTAGCAGAGTCGTCCTGGAGGACTTCTTTTCCAGGCAAGAAGCCGAATCCTCCGACACGGTAGTTGACAGCCACGAATATAATAGGTTTGCCTTGTTCAACGGATTCGCGGATTAGGCTGGTTCCATCGTACATTTGAGTTGAGCCAAGTTGGAAGCCGCCGCCAAAAATCCAGAAAAGTACTGGTAGTTTAGCGTCAGACTTTGTGCCGGCTGGCCGCTGCACGTTGATGGTCAAACAGTCCTCTCCAGCATTGGTGACTGTTTGGAAGAAGGGAATGTTCAGTATGTTTCCCAGAACATTTGCGGGAATGCTTGCACCGTCTACGCTAAGGAGGAATTGGGGACATGCTTTTGGTTGGCCGGTACCATCTACTCTTCCAAGGTCGGCCGTCAACGGTTGAGGCGGCTTGAGTCGTAGCTGGTTGATAGGTGGCTTTGCGTAGGGTATTCCTTTGAAAGACTCGACATCTAGTGCATCGACACCGACAACAGTGGCTTTGGGTAAAGGTGCAATCACTGTAGGATTTGCACGCTTGGCAAGGGGCGCTGGAGCCGCGCAGGCCAATGGGAGGAGAGCCAGGGCCGCTAGAAACTTCATGATGGGATACACTCTACGACAAGCCCTGCTGTGGCACAAAATAAAGTTCAAAAGCTTTGTGATTGTCTCATCAATAGCCAAGTATTGTGGTACTTAACTACTTGATGAATCCAATTTCACAAGCAAGCAAGTCCCTTCTCAGACACCAACCTCGGGCAAAAGGTACATCGACGATGTCCATGTGATGGACTCTCAATACGATTCCTACATTTACCGTGATCTAAAAAGTATCCCTGCTCCGATAGATACTTCCCAGGTTCCTGGAATGCAGGTCGATCTCTATTGGGTGGAGTACCCTCCATCAGCCTCGCGTGAGCAGTAGGGTTTGTAGAAACGACAAATACAACCTATCAGATCAAATCGCGCTACATTTCAACCAGGGGAAGTATCCGTAAGAGGACTGAACTATTATTGCATGGCTTGGGGCGCTTACTCGTACTACTTGGTAGGTCATGGGGCTAGCAATCACTGAATGGACGAATTTGGCACATCATGAATATAGTCTGGCGAATAGTGCCAACGGCAATGAAATGAAGGATGAGAAAAATTCATTGTTATGAACTGTCATGTTCCCCACTTTCTGGACAGGAAAAATCTGTCGAAGAAGTGTGATAGAATGCAATTCATGCCCTTTGGTGTATGGTGACGTATGGAGTGGGATGGATAGTACGGCTTCGTTATCCCTGTCAGCAAAGTGTAGTCCCAGTCCATTTTACGTAGATAATCCGATGCTTGGCCAGTTGTCATCTGTCAATGCATTAACGGCGGAGGTATTGCCTCTACGGATTGGCTTGGGTAGTCCCGCGTGGCTCAAAATGCGGGGTAGCGAACAGGGGGTGGTTTCCCCATACTCTGACTAAACTAGACTGCCGATGCATTCCCAAGTATTGTTAATTAATAAAAACACCTCGGTACATTTTCTTTGTCGCTATAGAGCAAAACTTTATACCACATGTGACAACGTGACGGAAGATCAACCCTACAACGAACAATGTCCGGGCGTCTGGTAGTACAATCATGGAGTAAGCAGCCATCCTTGGCAACAGGAACCTGCGTTCAATTGGTCAAGAGATTTCGGCTGCTATTAGCCGTGCATGGGGATTTCTGCGAAGCATGCGAAGACTTGTGGGGTATGTTTCTCGCCAAAGAAATATGACTTCTTTAGATACAGCGTACTCAAAGGATCCCAGGTCATGATCAATCGCTCCCCCCCCCCATTTCTGTACAGCAGTAAACAAGAGAGGAAGGCAGAGTTTGATAGTGTCGCTTTGATTTTCTTGGTCGCTTTTTTAGTAAGTGATAAGCGTTTACAACAAGGACGAACATCAAATATCGGTCGTGGGTTTTACCAGCTGCCGCTAATGGGGTAGAAACAAGGCGAAAAAATTTTGGTCGTCTGAAGTTTGTAGAAAGAATCGATATTAGTGTTTATTTTCAACTATTTCAAGTCGTTCTTACTATAATACTTTATAGAGTCACGTGAGACGATCCATGTTCAATGTTCTATCGATAAGCATACTTGCATTCGTCCGTTCTATTTTAAGGGCCTGATCATCTTCGCATCTTGTCCGTAGGGGGAAGGGGTTGATTTCTTTCTACAAGAGCCATACATTGCCTATGAAAGCCAGTCTCCACTGGCCGGACCGCCATGCCGCAGGATTCTGTAGGTGTGTAGATCATCAATACATTTCGTCTGTTGATAATGACGAAACACTCCAGCAACACCATCACAGAAGCACGTCCATCACGACATGGCGATCCAATAACAACTGAAAACTGCTATCTGTGCATGGAACGACTAATCAGCTCTTATCGCAAGCGAGTGTGGATGTAGGGCAGACTGGATGATAGTATTGCGTACGCTCTCGGGTAAATGCAAGGTCTTGTGCGGCTGAGTTACAGCTTTCAGCCCCCCTCGGCTACAAACACTAGACAATTGGTTGATCCACTTTAAGCGGGCAATGGGATGATATCTCCTATACCCATCAGCCTTGCATACAATGGATGCACCAAGCATTGCCAATTTGCTTGAGTGGAATTGTAATACATGATCTCACATTCGAAGAGACACATTCCTATTGTGCACTATCAACATTTGGCAACAACATGTAGTATTGACAAACAAAGTTTGATGGTAAATCCATCGCCTTGAACCAGGCTCCACCAGAGGTCTTACGCCCCACCTGCATGCACCCGCAGGCTGACACCGGCAAAAGAAGCGTGCTGTTCCTGTCCAGTAAGGAAGTTGTTTCTGCGCACAGCATTTTCCTTCAGCTCTCTAGCCCCAATGCCTTTCGATATCTTTTACATATAGGCAAAGGAAATGGCGGCCTCGCCACTTCAGCTCTTCTGCTGGAAACCATCTGTGCAACTCTTGCACATTCTTTCCTGATTCCCAATGGCGTATTTCGAAATCAACATCACGCCTTTGCGCTTCAATAGCAAATGCATCACTTTTTCAGAATGGGTCGCGTTGTTTACACTCTGCCTCGCACCACTGATAGCCGTACGTATTGCTCGATACATGTGTTTCAAAGGAAAGTTTTGTACGTAGGCTAACACTACTGTCTCCATATACAGCACGTGGCTTCAGGAGCACCTCCAATATCGTATCTCACGGACCGTCGACTCAAATGGTACGATCACATCTGCATTTACAATCCCACATCTATCATTTGGCGCTACGCCGCCATTACGGACCGACGAATCCGTGCTATAAACTGGAGCCGGCAAGACTTTGCGGCTAGTAACGCGATATTCTGGACCTCGAACGGATGGGACGGCAGTGAACACATGGCTTCTGTTACTGCGCCGTACTGCTTGCGCTATCCGGAAACTACGCACGCAAGGCTCGTTTCGTTGACGACTGTAAAGACCATCATCACGACTCTGCAGGGAGTCTCAGCCCTGTTGGTTTTGATTGGAGCCATTACTGGGTCTTCGATACTTGCAGGTCGTGTTGGATTCGGCGTCGATACGATATTCTTCCCGCTTGCAATCTTAGGACTTTTGCGACTGTGCGCCGCCGCATGGTTGACAGAAGACTACGTTTATCAAGATTATGGACAGCGGACAAACTCTACGTGGGAAATGGCTTCACAAAGTTCACAGAGACCTGTCGGTAAGGATCGCGAAATCAATATCCATGAATCTCGCACCGGGCTCGACCCGCTACTAGTATCCAGGTTCCAATCCGCCGGATTTAGGTCTCCTGGGTCATCGTGGGGCAGCCGTATATTCCGCTTTGTCTTTCTAGGCCTACTTTGGGGAGTTTGGCTGTTGGCAGTTTTCTGCATTGTACCAGGTACTGGTGATGGAGTCACATACTATACCACTACTTCTTTCTTACTCAGCTTGTATTATCTCATCTTCACTACCGTAACCGCCACCATTTACACATTGTTCTTCTTCCGAGGCAAGACAACAAATACCATGTTACCGTGCATATCCAACACATGGTACAGGCTCTACACCATTTTGTTCACGGGCCTTATGATTGGCCTTATTGTCATTGCGAGCATAGAAACAAATAAGACCGTCGAGGGGAGTTATAGCAGTTGGGAGCCAATTGAGGATCTTGGATGTTTGGGCCCCAGGGACTGGTGGTTGTTGGGGCCATCGTCTCAGATAATGGGCTTTGCATCCAGGAGGCAGTCGGACGAAAAATGGTTGACACAGGATCAAAAAAGCTTACTAGTGGTGAGTGTTAATGGGACTAACTCGTCTGCCCCAGAGATGTTTTGGTTGCACAACTTCACGGGCTACTGTGTAGGACATATGTAACATGACACATACGTAATAGATAAAACTAGATAATATATACTATGTTGCACACGAGAAACCCATCAGGAATTGATTTATCTCTCAAGCATAGCTTCGTTGATAAAGGGTAATAGGCGGGCTCTAAAAGACATGTTTTCGCCATCCATTGAATACTGCCTTTGCAAGCCCCGCGCTCTTTACACCTCTAGAATAGCTAGGCTAAGATAAGCTAGGGCAGAACGCGACACCGAATGGGCAATGACGATGTCGCGCTTCACACCATTCATTTTCCCGCCCATACACGCAATGCAAAGCTGTACTTGAAAAAAAAAATCACATTCTGGCATCCCAAAACCCCCCCTCCCCCAATAGACAGCTTGCGAATCACACAAAAGACATGCGCCCAAGTAATACCGGAGCACACCAATAAACTACCCCACCATATCCCACCCAGAGGCCGCCAAACCCACCACAACCAACCAAACCACCCAAAAAAAATGCCACAGCCAACCGACATCCCCTCGTTCGCGAGCACGCAACTCAGGCTCCTCTCCGCCGAGCTCGAAGCCGAGCTCTCGGAAACCAACTTGCTTCTTACGTCGCACACGCCCTCTGCACTTGCGCGCACAGGCCTCGCAATCCTAAACCTTAACATCACCTCTATACGCACAGGGTTGGGCGGCAAAACCGTGCTCGAGCTCAAACTTGACAGCGCAGTCGTAAAAAAAGGCGCGGCTCCCGATATCCCTGAACATGGGATCCGTGTGGGGGATATTGTGGCGGTGCAGGAGCAAGTTGGTGCGAGTGCGAAGAAGGGGGAGAAGAGGGAGGTGGCGAAGAGGGGGGTTGAGGGGGTGGTGTTGAGGGTGAGACGGGAGAATGTGGAGGTTGTGCTAGACAAAGAGGAGGAGGATGGGGTGATGGGGGGTGGCAGGTTGTGGATGTGGGTTTTTACTACTATTTTAAGACAAAGTTTTTAGATGCGGTTGATGAGGCTGATGTGTGTTTTAGAGTCAAGTTGGCGAACGATGTTACATACAAGCGGTACGTTTCTATTGTTTTCCCTCTATGTGCGAGCTTTGAGATTCTGAAGTGGATGCTTATGATGGGGTAGGATGAACCAGACTATGAGCAGGCTACAGAAGCTAGGGGATCAGGACTATTCACCCTTCATGCGAGTGTTGTTTGGACAGGCGTCGCCGTCTCCACTCCCAACGGATCTTAATGATCCTTCGAATCCGCTACATAAACTCGAGTGGATCGATCCTTCTCTGAATGATAGTCAGAAAGAAGCGATAAGGTTTGCGTTAGCCTCGAGAGAGGTCGCTCTCATTCACGGACCACCGGGCACAGGCAAGACGCATACGCTTGTCGAGTTGATCCTGCAGTTACTCAAACAAAAACTACGCCTGCTAGTATGTGGACCTTCCAACATATCGGTAGACAATATTGTCGAGCGGCTAGCTTCTCACAAGGTACCCATGGTGCGCTTGGGACATCCAGCACGCCTATTGCCCTCAGTCCTCAGCCATTCTCTAGACGTACTCACACAGACTTCAGAAGCGGCTGCATTGGTGGAAGATGTGCGCAGAGAAATGGACGAAAAACAGGCATCTATTCGCAAGACGCGTAATGCAAAGGAGCGACGACAGGTCTACACTGAGCTGAAAGAGCTGCGTCAAGAGTTCCGAGAGCGAGAAAAGGGATGCGTCAACAACCTTGTCACAGGCAGCAAGGTAGTGCTGGCCACATTACACGGCGCAGGTGGATTCCACCTTAAGGAGCAAGAGTTTGATGTTGTTATTGTGGATGAGGCAAGTCAGGCGTTGGAAGCACAATGCTGGGTGCCTCTTCTGTGGACAAAGGCGAATAAACTAGTACTTGCAGGAGACCATCTCCAGCTCCCGCCTACGATCAAATCCCTGAACTCCAAGGAAGCCAAGACGGCCAAAAAGAGCAAGGACAAGAAGACCAAGGGTGCAGAGGATAATGCGGATAGATCCATGTCAAAGCAAGGGGAAGGTATAACACTGGAAACGACGCTATTCGATCGACTTCTGGTCTTGCACGGCCCGTCAATCAAGCGTATGCTAACCACGCAATACCGAATGCATGAGAAGATCATGCGCTTTCCGTCCGACGAACTTTATGATTCGAAACTTGTGGCTGCGGACTTCGTCAAGGCGCGATTGCTCAAGGACCTGAAATACGAGGTGCAAGAGACAGAAGATACAACAGAGCCGCTCGTCTTCTGGGATACCCAAGGCGGAGATTTCCCCGAAAAGGTCGAAGATGAAGGCGTTGTCGGGAAAGGTGGCAAAGGTATGAGTCTTGGCGATAGTAAGTCTAACAAAGCCGAGGCGGCGCTGGTAAGAATGCACGTCAGAAGTCTGGTAGGTGCCGGCGTAAAGCCTGAGGATATTGCCGTTGTTACGCCATACAATGCGCAGGTACGTATCTCTCGCCCGTCCCCTTTCCCCCTCTAGCGATTTTTTGCAGGCGGGAAAAAGTCTCACCGACTCCACATTGCTCGGGCACAATAGGCTTGAACAAGCGGATAGAGATGCTGACGTGACTAGCTCGCATTGCTTGCTGGAATGCTCAAAGAAGAGTATCCTGGCATCGAATTGGGATCCGTTGACGGGTTTCAAGGAAGAGAGAAAGAAGCTGTCATTGTCAGCACGGTGCGGAGCAATGCAGAGCATGAAGTCGGGTTCTTGGGCGAAAAGAGACGACTCAACGGTAAGTTAAGACTCGTATTACGACGCTGTCAGGCCATGTTTTAATATGGCACGCATGAAAAATGGCAGCTGCAGAGAGCCTCTGTGGTGACGATGTGCTAATGAGGATTACCGGATTAGTGGCCATGACACGCCCAAAGCGGCATCTCTGTGTGATTGGAGATTCAGAGACAATCAGCAAGTAAGTGCGCACATGTGGATTACCCAATCCATGACCCCAGCAACCCACTTTGTTCCTGTTTGCCTTTTGCGGCCTCGTCACTCAACGTCTTTTTGGGGGTCCTGAAACTTGAGGCTGTGTGCACGCGCCGCGTCCCGAGTGGGAGTGCAGCGGCAGTTCGAGCGGGCCCAAAGGATGAAACTGCCGTGATACACGCTCCCCTGTGTTGGCACAAGCAGCATATCCACCGATCCTTCCCCTGTCATCGATTGCATCCCAGGCCGTCGGAACACGATTTTGATGCTCCGAGGGTGCGGATGACAGTTGGTCGTCGTCATAGTACAAAAGCGAGTTTCAAAAAGGAACATGAGTTTGCTAACGTGTGTATCATTACTTGGTGTGCAGGGGTTCAAAGTTCCTCAAAGCGTGGATGCAGCATCTGGAAGATCACGCTGATCTTAGGTACGCCAATGTGACGGAGGTATACGGCGATTAAGTGTAAGTAATATCACAAACGGGACGAGGGAAGATAGTGCTAGATCAGCAACAGAGGGCTGTAATATGGCTGTTGCCGTTGTGAGAGATATTTCCGGTGGTGAATTATTCCGGATCGACAGGCGAGAAGACGGCATCACAAACAAACGCTGTTAGAGAAGTGTGCGGTTGGCTAGAAAGGAGGTTATCGTGAAAGGGTAGTGTGTGGGACAGAGTAGGTGGGTGTGGGGAAGAAGGGCAGACATGGGGGTCGTGTGGGTTGTTATTGGCTAGGGGGCCCAAGCGCTGTGGCGGCCACGACTCTTGGTATAGTTTGGTTCAGTGGTGGTACCGAAGCCACTGCAGGCGATTGTGCGGTAGGCCCATGACTCTAGCTGCAGTAGTTCAGCGTCAAAAAGGGCGAAGGAAGGGTGAGAAGTGTCCAGAGGAGAGTGCCAGGACACCAAGCTGGACAGTACGAACCCCACTGCAGTGAGACGGCAGGGCAATTGCTCTCTATATGAGGTACAGTAAGTATGTATGTACTTAGGCTGCGCGCTTATAGTGTGGGAACCGTCGGTACTCTCGGCGTAGCTAGAAGAGGGCAAGGATCGTATGTTGCAAGCACAGGCCCCGGGCGCTGAGACGAGAGGAGGAGAGAAAAAGAAAAGAAGAGCGCAAGAGAGGTGAAATGCGAGTAATGTGCTCGGTGACGCCGCTATCGAACTCTCCGTGGTGTGCCGGAAGCAATGTGTGTGATGAGCGGGTTCGAGGAGCTGTCATGGGTGGCGAGTCGTGATTCAATAGAATCCAATACAATGGCGCAGCCAGCTAAGACCAAAGACAAGCAAGCCGCGGGATGCAGAGCGACAGGACGCGAGCAAGTTCGAGATGAAGGGGAGCAAAGAGGGGAAACAAGAGAGTTCACTCAACAGCGCACCAGGCTCTGCCACGTTGCAGGCCATTTGGTCAATGGGCCCTCCTATCAGGGCCGCAAAAACGGAGGGCCTAATGCACGCAAGCGTTCAAAAGTCTCTCGTTATTGCTTCGGCTTACTACTGGGCCTCGTGCGGGCGCTTTTCTTTACATGGAGGGAAGTGGGCGTGCCAAGGATGCAGTAGAGTACCAAACAAAGTCACGATAGACGGTACGTATGATGTGGGAGCGGCCAAGGGCGCGCGGGGGGGGGGTTCCCTTTTTTGCGCCAAAAAGCGGTTCCCGTTCCAGTGTCAGCGTGTTCGTAGGCCCCGATGGGGTTTAGCGCGTGACCCTCTCAAACACGTTAATGCAAATATGGAGGCCAGGGGTGTGAGGTGAGGACATGGAGAGGTTTCCCGGAGTTTGGAGGAACGAGAAGAGTGGCCGAGAGCTGGGACGAAGGGTTCTGATGTCTCTTGATTGAGGAGACGCGGAACATAGTGGCGCCAGAGAAGTAGGCGGGCCTGGGCAGGCCTGGCCGACATGTTGTTTGAAGCGCGAGGGAAGATGGTGAGGGGGTCATTGGCGAAGGGGTGTGGGTCAGGAGGAGAGTAGGTACATGGAGAGTATGCACCTAGAGAGTGGCCAGCGCTTGCTTGTGTTCTGGCATTGTTCGGCAATGGGGTAATTTATAGTCGGGTGTAAGTACTCTGGTAGTGGTGAGTATGTAAATAGTGGGTATTGGTGTAGTTGCGGGGTCTGGCGCGCGCCAGGCAGGCAGGGCAGACAGAGGGCAACGAGCGAGGACGTGTCGATACGTGCCCAGGGCATGTGCGGTAGAGCATGTTGGTGCAGGCAAGGAACAGGGTGGAGTGGAATGAATGGATGAACCCAAGGCCGACGTTTCAGATGGGCAGAGGCAGAGGGCAGAGCGGGCGCGTGCATGGCACCGGATTTATCGATTGCAGGCGGCAGGCGTCGGGGGTGCAGCTGGCATACAGGAACCATGGCCAGACAGGTGCAACAACGGCCATGCAGGCCCCGAGTGCATGTGTTGGCGACCACCTGTCTCCATGCTCCATGCTCCATGCCGCTGCTCGAGTAGCCAGCGTCAACGCCCCGTTATTGGGCAAAGGCCAGGCCATGCCTGCTGCCGGCCATACTGCTTGATTCGCAACGACGCCATTTCTTTAATAGCTTCCAGCCTGCCCGCTCCCGCCATGCCGCCCTTCGACAAACCCTCCCCACTCTACACATACCACCCTGGTCCGAATAGGTCCACGACTGTCGCTCTCTTTGATACATAGGCCCTCCACGCGCCCCTCCCAACCCGACCCCGTCATTCTCTCTTGCTCTCCTCCTCGACTCGACCCGGCCCTCGGTGGCTCGACACGGCCCATTGCTTGCTTGCCTGCCTGCCTGCCTGCCTGCCTGCCTTCCTGCCTGCTTGTTTTGTTTAACCTCGTCACTCCTTCCATCCATCCATCCATCCATCCACTCACACACACACCCACTCACCCACCCACTCGGCTTGGCCTTCCTTCACCCTCGCCCGTCGCTCTTCTTAATTCCTTCGGCCACCTTTGTTTGGGTTCCGAGTTCTTTTTTCTTTTTCTTTCCTCAAGGAACAAAACCACAAATTCCTTCTGCTGCGATTACCCCTTCCACAACCCTTCTCGAATGCACATCGCCTTGCATAGTTGGTGATGGTCGCTGGAAGAGCCACTACTTGAACTGAGGCACCCCTGTCGCAATTGTCCCGACTGCAATTTCCAGAGGCGGTCCGCCCGACGTCCACCCCACTCGACAATTGCTAATCCACAATCGCCGCCGCATCCACATGCTCCAGCAAGAAGGCTTCGTCGTCGTCGATATGAGTCCATCGGCGCCCTCGCCTGTGCTGTTGCGCCGGGCCAGCTGGAAGGCAGAAGCTATCCGAAAGGGCAACTTGAAGATCAGCGGTCCAATCCCCATCACCGAGGACATGCCGCTCAATGACGAGGAAGAGAAGAGATTTGCTGAAAACGGGACGTTAAGTGATCCTCCGCAGCCGCCAGTCGCACCGCTTGAAGAGCAGCGCCAACGGTCGGCGACTCCTCCAAGGCCGGCACATCCTGCCCCGGCAGTTCCAGACCATCCAATGCCATTGCGATCAAATCTCGTTGCAGACCAGCCACAGCAAGAGGAGGAAGAACGCGAGCATGCTCCGTTACGATCGCTGCGCAATCTGCAACCCAACAGCACTGCACAGCGCGATAGCCTAGTCCCATCGAGCGTAGTCCCATCGAGCGTAGCCCCATCTCCATCGCCTTTCCGGTCAACTCCCGAAAGTGCAACAGCAGCGGCAGCAGCAGCAGCAAAGGCGACGCAGAGGAAGCGCAAAAGCGGGCTCAGAAATGTCTTTCGCAAAATGTTCGGTAAAAAAACGGCTGAATCGGAGCATCAGCAACAACAGGATGAGACCACCCGTCGTGGTCATAGCTATCATAATAGCGTAAGTAATCTGCAATATGCGACACCTTATTTCTAACATGATATAGGATCCGGGCTTGTTAAGATCGACGCCACCAATAGAGCAACGACCGTCACCATCACCAGTTGGACCGCGGATATCTGATTTGCCCGTCAAAGAGCTGGAGCCATTGCACCCCTTGGGCCAGCACCTGCCGTACCCAATGAACGTGAATGCGCCGCCAGCAAGTCCACCGGACGAGTATCTCACCTTTGATGTCAATAGGCCGGGGCGCCGAAGAGCTACGCTTCCCAACGTACCTGGCCTAGTCGTTCAGCGTCACAGCCTGGACGAGTCGCGACCAAAGATGATGCCTTGGCAAGAGCGAATTGAGGACGGCAACATGTCTCCTTCTGGAATTGGTATTGCACTCTCCAGCCCCTCGCACAGCACTTCGAGACCCAACAAGCGGAGGTCACGCAGTGCAGATGCTCTTCGCGACATGGCCAAGGACCTTGCTTTGACTGAGAGGAGACGTAGCGCCGAAATCAAATACTGGCGGGAGAGCAATATGTCTGGCAGTGTCTACAGCCGACCAGCAACAGCAAAGACAGTGGAGACGTTCCGCAGCGTACAGATGCAGGAGCCAATGATCCGGGAGCTAGAAGCGGATTCATACAATGAAATGAGCGCTACGCTTGTGCAAGCAGATGATCCGCAAATACCCACGTCAGCAGGGCTTGACCGGTCAAAACAGGACGAAAAGGATGGAGACATCTACGCGACCGTTTCTGATTTCAATTTCGGTGATTTGAAGAACGGCCGACAGTCCGGGCCGGTGCCGGCAGAACCACAGCCAGAACCGGCACGAGATGTCGAACCCGTCTCTCAAACCGGCGGCCAAGAAATCTCACCGGTAGCACCTCTTCCGGCGCCAAACCCGAATCGACTATCAATGGAAGAGCGGCTCATGCATCTTGAATGCCAATACTCTAATCTCGAAACACTAACTCGCCGCCTTTCATCCCGCAACAATAGACAGACTATTATACTTGAAAATGCACCCCGGAGCCTTCGCTCTAGAGACCGAAGTACTTCCGTCTCTGCCTCGCGGTCTCACTCACGCTCTGCGCCGAGCATCCACCAAGAGCCTTCTCATCTTCGTCATCAGAGCACCAGCAGCGAGTACGTAGAAGAGCCTGCGCCGAGCTCTCCTGCTTCAACTCTCCCAGTCGCCAGCAGCAATGAACAAGCCAAGGCGCTGCAAGATGTGCGTGCAGTGTTGAAAGTTGAGCGCAACGCGCGAATCGCACTTGAACACCGCGTCCACGCACTGCAAATTGAAGTATCCAACTTACAAGCTTTGGTAAACAAGCTCGTCGCCAGCAGCGGGGCAACATACCCCACGCCCTCGCCAGACATGCTCATTATGACTTCTGAAGATAACCAGCGCATGAGCTGCTCTACACCACGCGCCATGTCACACAACCAGAACACCTTCTACGCCCAGCACCAGCAACCGCACGACTGGAGACACGACTCTGAGAGCATGTACTCTGATGACTTGGCTCTTGAGTCTTCTGGCACAGGAGAGGCTGCGTCGCCTGATGAGTGGGCGACGCCCAAGGAAGAAGGATTCTCTAACAGTGGGTTTTTTCATGCTCGTGACGAAGGCAAGAAAGAGTATTCATGATCTATTTTGTTTCTCTTCTTCTCCTTCGCTTCTTCTCCTTCTACCCATTTTCCTTTCGTGTTCTTCGTTTGACAAGCGATTGCAAAAATGCGAGATTGCAATTTGGATGGTGAAAAAATCACGTTTTGACTAAGATACCCACCGCAAGCATTTACACTGGCGGACGCGCACTGCACTGCGCGTGCTTTTTTTCTATGTTTTGGCTTTTTTGATCAGCTCGATTGGAAAGAGATTTTTTTGAACATTGTTGTTGCTGCCTCTTGATGATTTTGTTTGGATGGCTTGGTGTTGGGAATGTGTGTGTGTGTATGTGTATGTGTGGTGTGTGCTTCATGAGTGAGGTTCGAATTGGTGATGCCTATGCATTACTTGGTAATTAATTAGTCCTTTAGTTATGGACATCTTAGAACTAGAGGATTAGGAAAATGAACATCTTATACGTTATACGGATTGCAGAAGAAGAAACAGTGCTCGTTAGCAATGAGTAGAAACGGTTAGCTTACAAAGCAAACCATACTGCACCAACAAAGTTCCGTCCAATGTCAGGGACCGATGATGAGGGTTGCTTTACTTCGTGGTTCTTGTGACTTTTCATCGTCTCACATCACGTGAGTATCGCAACTTAATCATCTTCTCCAAAAGCAAAATCGATACATATTAACGTAAAGCATCACCGAGCCGGACACATCACCGAGCCGGACATATCACCGAGCCGGACACTTTTTCTTGGCATTGCGAACATCGCTTCTAAAGTAACATGCCCCAGCCACGTGAAGATTTATTAACTCAGCGAGAAGGTAGAATTATTCTTGCTATTCAGACCTATCCTACGGGCCAGTTTAAGAGCATTCGACGCGCTGCTGCTGTCTACAACGTTCCTTTTCAGCGGCTTTCTGATCGGCTTAACAAAATCACATTTCGGCCCCAAGCATTCCTAAACCGCCATAAGCTTACTATAACTGAAGATCAAACAATCATACGGTATACCTGCTTCTTCGTACCAAGCAGAGATGTGTACGCGTTCTTTGTAGATAATGAATGGCGGGATAGCGTATCCCGCAGCGCAGATGCTCTGAATGACTGTAACCCACTTGCGATTGCCTGGCTGCGTAAGAGTAGGCCTTGTACGACGCTCTGTGTCTATAACTACCTTCATTGAGCCAATTACGCCCATCTGAAAGCCAGTTTCGTCAGAGTTGTGGATATCGTCTGAATGAACCCCATACTTCTCAATTGTCTCTCGTACGAGGTTAAACCACGCGTCAATAAACTCTGGGCCTTCTTGCTGTATTCCCTAACGATTCTTTGCTCGACTAAAGGCCGTTTTAAAGCTTGTCCGAACGTGATACAAACCGCTCTGCCCAGCATTTGCCCACAGGCTGTCCACCTCATACACGTAGTAGTTTATCTGCTATATCTGCTACTTCGCACAGTTGGGGCGCAGATCCTCGCGAATCTAGGTCAAGAATATATCGTACGATTATTTGCTCGTTAGTTATAGTAAGCTTGCGGCAATTTGGAGATGCTTGGGGCCGAAATGTGATTTTGTTAAGCCGATCAGAAAGCCGCTGAAAAGGAACGTTGTAGACAGCAGCAGCGCGTCGAATGCTCTTAAACTGGCCCGTAGGATAGGTCTGAATAGCAAGAATAATTCTACCTTCTCGCTGAGTTAATAAATCTTCACGTGGCTGGGGCATGTTACTTTAGAAGCGATGTTCGCAATGCCAAGAAAAAGTGTCCGGCTCGGTGATATGTCCGGCTCGGTGATGTGTCCGGCTCGGTGATGCTTTACGTTACTCATTAACTATCTTACAATTCTCGCTCATACGCTTGCAATATCAAACAAAAGGAAAAATCATAGGTCGGCCAATTTGACACCCCTAATCATTCACTTCCCTCCCCCTTCCAATCTCACCAACTTAAACACTAACATGCGGCACATACGCCGGCTCTCTCCGCTCAACCCCATCCGCATCCACAAACGTCGACCTACCATCATTAACCCCATTCGAACTCCCATTCACATTGTTAGAAATGTAATGTCTATCTGCCATAACACTATCCCTATTGCCCGCAACGCTCTCACTATACCTCACTTCCTTACCCACATACGGTACCTCGTCTTTCCGTCCAAAGCTCGACGCACCAAGCAGCAGTAATGCAAGGATAGCGAGATCGCAGAGCTGACCGAAGACAATGAAGAGGAAGGCGAGAGCCTCGGTGGTACGGCGCGACCAGCTGCGCGAGTCGCGGTAGAGAATGATGAGACGCGCGATGGAGAAGGCGTTGCGGAGCCAGACGAGGGGCGTGACGAGCATTACGAGGCGGGTTAGCGGGGATTGGAATTTGTTCTGTCTTCATCTTAGCAATCTACCCACATAAGGGGGAGAAAGGGAGGCTCTGCGGGGGGGAACATACGCCAGGAATCCCATTCTTTTTAATCCCCAACCAGCACAAAATCGCCTCGAGCGTCACGCTCGTCGACGCCACAATAACTACAGATACGTACGTTACGTACAGCGTGCGGATCACGTAGTCAGACCCCAGTTGCGTCGGATACGGCAGAGCGCTATTGCCGCTGCCCCGACGATACAGACCGAGGGACCAGCTCGCCAACCCTAAAGCGAGGATCGCAAGTATCCAAAAGGAATTAAGCACCATACTTAAGAATCCCGGTTCACGAAGCTGCGTCCCGTTGCTGTGGATGTGATTTGCATAGATCCAGATTGCGCCGACGATACTGGCGTTCATGAGTATCATGGCGCATTGGTAGAGGAAAGAGAGGATGGAGATAGCACGGCCGTAGCGTAGGTCCGGAGTCGATGTCACGATGCCGGGGTAGCGCGGGTAGGCGTAGGAAGAAGTGATGTAGAAGGGGGAGACGGCGAGGCGGGATTGCAAGGCTACGATTGCGGATTGCGCGGCATAGCCGAGCATTAGACAGAAAAGGCCTGAGATGACGAAGAATTGGGTGCCCGCGGCACTTGAAAAGAGGTTATTATCTAGTATATGGGGGTTGTTGGACGGGGGAATGGGGAGGAGGTTACCTGTGTCTCTTGCCAGTTGACTGCCAAACCTTCATCAAAGTCCGTGGTCGACCCGGTCCACCGGTCAGTTGCTTAGCAAAGAGTCCCAGGGCAGCGAGCAGCAACAGAAACGAGACGCAAGTTGTGATGACATGCAGAGAGAAGATGCCTTTGACGGCACTCGACGCGTTCGTTATACCCATGTTGCTCGCGATTCAGAAAGATCCAAGTTGCAGCGTTGATTCTATTAGATGTAAAAAAAGACAAACGTCCCAGTTAAAAAAAACTGTAGTGTTTCTGCTTTTTAACTGATATATAAGGAATTCAAGATGACGACTCCACTCCCTCTTCTATATCACCCCCAACACATCAAACTATGCCGTCACATGCAACGTCCCAGCCCAGCTACCCCCATCCACCATCATGACGACTCCCTTCACCCCAGTGACGTCCCAAGCACGCCTCACCTCGCCTCGGCGAAACAAAACAAAGACGTGTGCCATGGAACATTTGCATTCCCTAACTTGCCAGCCAGCTTCCCTGTTAGCCACAAGCGACAACACCGCAAACTAGCCCACCGCAAACTACTTACGCCATGCGACATAGCAGCAAATGAGCCACTCCGGACGCCACCCAAGCGAGTCTTTTGCTTCGCTGCGTCGTCCCAGCGCAGCAAGCTGGAACGAGTGACGTTGGGCGTGGTGCGCGGAGCCCAGCGGGATGACGTCGACTACTTCTTTTTGGCCGAAAAAAAGTAATGACAACTACAACCACCTTTTGTCTGTTGGAACGGGGGGGGGTGCTAGCCAAGTAGTTTTAGAGCAGAACTCTAAGAATCCAGGCGTGAGGAAGCGCGAGGAAATCGTGGTGCTCAAATTGGGGAGGTCAGGGATATTGCTTGGATGGAGAGGAGATCGGCGCTAAGATTTGAGATCCGAGGGCGCTGATCAGGTGAGGCATGCACTAGGGTTGATCGATGGGACTGGGCGATGGGGCATGGGGGAATACAGGTATGTACGTGCGTGGGTATATGACTGTGGAATAGACTTGAACTTCATTGGGGTAGTCTTGTCGGATGTGTGATCATTTCCTAGTTTGGGGAGGGGATTTGTCATTGAACATCATTCAATTCATTCGTGCACAGCACACGCCAACTTTTTTTTGATTTCAATCAATCACTCTTGCCTACCCCAACGACCCTTCCACTTCCTCTCAAACCCAGTTCTTCGGGACTCAAGAAGCGCCGTGCGGCCTCAACGTCCTTGGCTCTTCCGCCGTTACTGCTCTTGTTCTTCTTGCCGTGCTGTGCGATTTCGTAGTCGTTTTCGTTCCACCATCCACAGCCGAAGATGACAAAGAGACATATGAGTACAAACAAGGCGATGACTGCGAATACAAAAACGAAGAGTGCCCAGACTCCTGAGCTGATGTAGTTGACGAAAGACTCAGATGCTGAGTTGACGATATGTGTCGCTGTGCCCTTTTTACCATTAGCATCCCAATCATGGAACCACATTGAGACTTTTCTCGGGCCTTTGGCGCCTTTAACCCGCGCTGGCGGTCTTTCAATCAAGTGTACCTTGATAATTTCATAGGCGCCAGCTGGATCACCTGGAGAAAGCAAAGGCCGCTGCATAAGCACCAACTCGACTATTTTCTGCTCTTTTCTATCCAAGAAGACAGTTAGAGGGGGCGAGGTAAGATCGGTCCACAGCTCCATGATGTCGAATTGGAAAAGCAGTGCTTTGGGCTCATCTTTGACACGGGCCAGCGTGTACGAATAAGATGCGCCAAAGTAGCTACCGCCGAGATTGTCGAGCTGGTTTGAAGAAATGAGCGTGAACACGTCATCAGTGGATATGTCTTTCAGCACTTGATTGGCGTAGATGCGCGGGAGAATCTTGTTGTTCGTTAATAGTGCGGCGTTATTGATGTTTAGATGGGCTGAGTCGAAAGGTAGAGATATATTCAAGAGCTGTGAGAATTATCAGCAATTTTGTTTTATTTTATTTTATTTTAAAAAAGCAGTATGTGGTGGCAACATTACCAGAGCATTTGCATCTTTTCTTTGCGTCCATGGTGCATCATTGCCTTTCGACGTGTCTTGGTACAAGAATGGACACTCCACGCAAGGGACCTTGGCGATTACGTTGTAGCCTTCCGCCACAGTCGTGATTTCCGGCGCGACTTCTGCGTTGGCAAATGTAAAATATGCGATGGTCGAGACCAATGCTGCTATTCGCGATTTCATGTTTGCAGGTGCGAATAGCAAGGCAGGAAAGTGGACTATCTTGACACGTTGGTGGTGGTGTGGCGCGTAAGTCAGCCGCGGCTGGTGGGGGCGGCATCAGTTATGTATCATGTGAAGCCGCGACTTAGCGTGTTTGGGATACAAGGTGCTTTACTTTGTTTTATTATTATTATCATCATTATTATTATGATCGTGGTTTAATGTCCTGTCTCAGCCCTAAGGCTACATAAGACGTGCAAGCTGGTAAGGCCTACAAGTATCTACGTAGTTACATTCAATTTGGTGTGTATCGGGGCGGGGGGTTGTCTAAATACAGATGAGGCTCGTAGCCTAGTTTACTCTATTTTACTTTCGCAAAAATGTTGTGGGCAGACTGCAATAAATTTTTCAGAGCGTCGCATCTACATCAAAATCATCAAAACCGATCTTGTCTTATCAATTTTTGTTGTGTTGCCAAGTTTTCCGTCGTGCCATTAAAATCCCACAAGTTTACCTCTCTAATCATACCATCGTGAAATCAAACATTAAAATAGGAAAAAATGCCAGAAACTCCCTTGCTATGCGATCAATATCGGTGTTTACGATGAATGATTTCCAACTTATTTATCTCCATCTTCTCTGACCCCATGCTGACTCATAAACATTGCCATAATCTCGTTATCATCGCAACCATTGGACAGATCGGAATATGCTTCATTAGAGGTATTTGGTGCTGTGTTTCCATTATCTTTCAATATTTCATCCATACCGTTTTTCTCTTCTTCATATTTTATCTTCCCAGTCAAGACCTCCCGTATCGTTTTACAACTGCGAAGCGCCTCAGCGCCTCCGCTCTTCCCTAAGTGTTCTTCGATATCAATCAGTTTCTTCAAAATACGCTCGTGATTCAATGCGGAAGTGTGTGTTTGAAGCCTAGGGTCAATACTTCCGTGGTTGGTGACGGCAAGGGCTCCAATTTCGATAATCTGCCAGCTTCTCGCAAGTTCTTCTGGACGCGACATTTGTCGAAAGACAAGACCCTCTGGAGATGAAGGGAAAAACGGATTGTTGGTTTCTATGCTGTAGTTTTGATGAGTGGTGTTGGTGTCGCAGTCGGTGTCTTCCACTACGTTCAACGGTGTTCCGATCGGGGTCGGCAACATGCCACCTACCAGTGGGCTAGACTGCAGCGAATATGGTATGCTCGTAGGCTTCATCGGCCTGCCCCGAGTTGGGGGATTTTGGCATAAACTTCTTCCACAATACGAGTGCAGGTCTCTCCCCCGGAGTTCCTCCTGTATAGTTCTGGCACGTGGTGCTTGGAGACGGATAAAGGTCGGATTCGGTGTGCTTGTAGCTACGACTCGGTCCATATCACCATGACTGAGTGATCGTCGGCGACTGCTGGGCTGTACCAGCAGTTTTGGATATAGGTGGACATTGTTCGTCTGTGATCTGATGGGAAAAGGCCGAGAATTAAAGATGGACTGAGATATACTCGCTTCGTAAGGTCGATAAGTCTCGAATGGGTAAGTGTGTGGTTTATCCGCTTCTGGAATCAGATAGGCTGATGAGTGCCAATTAGAGCTGTTATTCGAGGGTTCAGGTGTCGATACGACGGAGGAGCTTGATGAGTCGACAGGTACTAGTGAGACATCTCCGTATGCGAAGTCAGGACCATCAAACACTTCGCTATTGTTCGACGAAAAGATGGCTCCATCAGAACCACCGGAGCCAAATAATTTCTCGAAGTCGGCTTGAGACAACTGACCCTGATTTGAAGACGAAAGAAAAGGATCTTTAGTGGCTCCATCGAATGGTGTGCTTGGCTGAGACATTGTGCTGTATCCCGATTTATCACAATAGGCTCCGAGCGGTCGAGAGAGCGTGTGATCGATTGTGGCTCAGAGCTCTATAGTTGCGGGAAGGATGTTGCACAGAATATGGAAAGCCGCGTGATCGACGCCCAGATATAGTCGTCAAGCTGTTTATGGGCTGGTCTGGGCTGAGACATATAGCTGGAGAGAGTTTGGTAGACTTGTTGACCGGACTGCGGTGAGCGAATCAGCAAGTAGCTGCTTGGTGCATGGCTCAGGTCAAACACTTTGAGCTGTGGACCAGCCTGCACTTGGGTAGTATAGAACAATGTTTGTGCAGTACACTGGGATTGAACATTTCATAGTGTACATCTCGATCCTCTTTGTCATACGTGTCATGCTACGATACAGTTGGTCTGAGTCAACTCCATTGCAAGTGCACACATCCTCTAAAAAGCCGTGTTTGTTCACTTCGTTTTTGAGTCTCAATCTCAGAAATGTTTCACTAATGCTGCCTTGATGCAGCAAATCATGAATTCATGAAATTTGTCGCCCTGTAACGGTACCTAGCATATCTTTCCCCGTAACAATACCAAATATTTATACAACGGATGGCTTGCCTTCCTCGGAAGTGGAAGTTGGTGCGTCGCTCATCATAATTTACACAATATAATGTACATGTGAGAACTCGTAAAAAGTAAGTCACCATATTCACTCCTTCTTGTTCTCATCATTTCTGCCCTTCTTCTTATCCCAATTCCACACATCCCAAATCTGTTCCATGATCAAATCTCCATAGCCTTTGCCTTCTTCAAGCGCCTTCCTCTCTTCCTCTAGACGCCTCTCCTTCCATCCCTCGTCTTCATCTCCCATCCACAATTTCCCCAGTACGCCCTTTTGCTGTCCCTCCTTTCTCTCGAACGCCTTCCTGCCCTTTTCCCTCTCCTCTTGCAGTATTCTCTGTGTCTCTCGCGCTCGGTCTGTGGGAAGTTCGATTGCGCGCATAGGGGAAAGGTTCTGTACGAGGCCGCGGCCGGTGCGAAGGGTGATTAGGTGGTCGGCGGACAAGTAGAACCCGATTCCTAGCGAGAAAGTATAGAGGTCCAGTTTTCGCGGTGGGAGTAGCGCAATTATCGGACATACCACGAGCCCTCCAACCGCCAGGTTTCGTACTATACGCTCATAGCGCTGTTGTTGTTCTAGGGCTAGGCGTTGTTCCGGTGGGATGGGCACGTTTTGTATGGGATTTGGGGTCGCCATTGGCGGTGTGGGCGCTGCCTGCAGAACCGGAGCACAAGAAGGGAAATTTGCAGTAGAGTATTTATTTAATGCTTGGTCTGTTTACGAGGTTTCTAGGGTAGCGTGTCGGGGAGTTTTGTGAATGTCAGGTCGAAAAGTTTAATGATGCAGAGACCGAGCGGTTAGTTTCCGCTCGGCTGCAACTTCCCCACTAGAGCGGAAGGGCTGCGGAGAGCGTGTGTACAGTACAAACCAGCTCGCGATATCCAAACAGCGATGCGATCCATTATCTTACTAGGACCAGTTTTCTATCCAAAACAAGTGACACTGAGGTACTTTAAATCTGAGACCACAATTACCTGGCGCAAATTCGCTGCATTGCCAGCGCACCAGCTGAGCTCGTACTGTGCTGCCAGAATCTTGCACCCTTTGACCAGAGGGAGATGACGCATCATCGAAATTTTCGCCTTTTTACGTCGGTTCTGTCGTCAAATCGCTCCGTGTCATACCTCATAGGCCCATTGTCTTTCCTGTCTCCTGTATGCTCAAATGCCCCACTACTCCTCAGCCGTTTCGTCGGTGTTTTCTCGTATTCCCCTCCACTTTGCTGGTTACTCAAGCCCTCTTCCTCTGTCGCGGCTGGTCCGCCTGAGCTGGGCGCATCCTCGTATTCGTTGTACTTTCGCTTCTGTGCAGTGCTAGGAGTCTGCATCAAGCGCCGTAAACGGCTCTCTTGTAGCCGCCTATTGACTTCTTCTGTAACATCGACGTGCTGAACTAGGTGGGCTCCTTCCGCCTGCGCTGTTTTTGCGCGTGGCGTGGGTGATTGGCCGGCGAGAGGGGATATGGCATGCGAACTTGGTGGGTAAGTCTGGGTGTTGGGCGTCGGCGAAGCATACTTTGCGCCTTCAAGGCTGAGTCGCTTGTTTGAAGTCTTGACCTGCTGCTGAGTAAGGATCCATGGTGAGTGTAGGTGGCGCGCGTGCGTACCTTCTTCTCTGCCAATCCCTCGCTTTCAAGCTGGTCTCTAAACCTCTTCATGTCGTCATGCAGTCTACCCGATTTGTTTCGCAACGATATAAGATCCGTCGCCAGCCAGTCGGGGGCATTGTGGTCTGTCGCCTCAAGAGTCTCGTTGAGAAACAGCAGCTGGGCGCGTAGGCTACTGATATGTTGGTCAAAATCCTAGCAGGTGAACAAGTTGTTTGTCAATCTAGGTGGCCGAGTGAATTACATTGAGCGATAGTCTTGCCATGTTGTGTGGGGAAGCTAGTGTAAAGGGCAAGGTCGTGTGCAGGAGACTTTGAGATTGCGGACTCCCGAACTGCAGGCAGCTCAAGCTATGCCCCTGTTAAGTGTTCCGACATACTTCCGATCGGAACCTGTATCTTTTCCTTGAAGCTGTGTAACACGAGGTCTCGATGCGCTTGGCCAACACCAAAATCTAGTAGATGAACCAGTGTATTTCAATAGTATGAAGGTATTCTTTAAAACTGGCCTAGTCATTATACCAGAAACAAAGGAGAAGTGGTAGCAAATCCCAGAACTAGTCAAACAAAGCCAATACATGCAGTCTCGGCTCGCAACAAACGCAATCTTATGTCCTTGCCTCATCATTTGGTAACTTTATTTCCTGTAAATCCTCAATCTAAGGGACTGGAGGAGCCAGGCTGTATCCAAGCTGTATGATGTGTGTGGCTTAGCATTGACGCCGTTGGTCAGACTAACAGACCATGTAGCCTGTGGGCAATCTAAGTAGCATTTCCCATTCGGGCATTTGAACCGGAGGATCAAGGTAGAAGTGAGGCCTCTTGCTGAGCACATGCCTCGCACCAAGCAAGATTACGTGTCTATGAAGATAATGTTGATTCTGACTTCCCTCATCCCTCGTCTTCGTCTCCAAAGGTAAGCTTGATTACTTTGGCTTTCTTTTTTGGCTTATTGGCTGGTTTGGTGGTGGGCTTTTCGACATCCCTTTCTACTTCGCTCCTGCTATCGCCTTGATCGTCGCCAATAATCTTTGCGGCCTTGCGCTTCTTCGTGTTTACACCAACTTCAGCAATTTTGTCTTTGGGTTTCGACTCATCTTGCTTGGTCGCCTTTTGCTCGGCTTCGTCTGCAACCAGATCTTCTTCGGCCTTGCCGTCCTTGCCAGAGATGAGCGCATCATACTCCTCTTTACTCAACGACTGGTTAGTATCTTTTGAGACGTACGTCGGCGCATCATCTTCATCATCATCTTTGTTCATCCTCTTGTTTCTGGCAATGGGATGTTCATGACGAGCAGTATCCCCACTTTGAAGTTGCCCACGCAGCCGCTGTAAGAAGGCTGGCTGAGAGCTGTCTACGCTAATCAGTACCGATTCCACTCTTCTGCTGGCACACTCACCAAACTGTAGGTCCTTGGCCTTGAAGCTCATGGTGAGGCCGGTGGTGCAAGGGCTGGTGATGCAGGAATCTATGCCGAAGCCTGGACGAGATTCCAGGGCTGGAGTGATGTTGTATCTGTCGCTTACGTAGCGGCAGTCTCCCATGCGGCCCCTTCAGGCAGTCTCGTGCGTGCCCCTAAACCAGAAGTTGAGCGGATTCTCCGCAACTCCCTATTGATAGGCTGTTCAGGGTACAGGTACAGAGACTGTCTGTCGGGCCTAGTGCGTGAAAGATCCAGCCCACAGAGCTGCAGCCTCCTGCATTGACTAGCTGCACCTATCTGCCTGCACCTATCGAGCTGCGCCCTACCTACTTTAGTGGGCTTGGCGCGTCTCCACCGATATGTTCCCTGTCAATTAGCACTTCTCGAAACACATACGCAATCGCCGACCGTTAATAATTTACACTCGACAACCCTGGTTTCCCCTTTCGACACTCCCCCCGACCTCTCAATTCACAGAGTGTCGCACAAAGTCCAGATTTCTATTGATGGTCGAATACCGGTTCGGAACTGCCACTCAACGACGCTTGCACTCCTCACTCGCCCCAAACCTGGCCGCCTACGACTGGCATCACCTACCAAAGAACTGCCATTGGCAGTAACGTCGTTCTCCAGGGCCGCCATCGCAGAGTCGCAACCATGGGCCTCCTACAGGACATGACGCAGAGGCTGCCAACGACAAAAGAGAGCCTGGACAGATTCGACGACCTCTCGCGCCGCGCTGAAAAGACGACTCCCCGATTGTCCTTCTTCCGCCGCCGGGTACGACTGAAGGGATCCTCGTCCATTTCCATTCCACTGGGCCTGGTGCTCCTCTTCCCATGTCTTGTAATAATCATAATCATAATTCTTTTCGTGAGGTCGCCAGACTCTCAGGGTATTATGAACATGCCTGCGGGCACCCCGCCGTCAATAAGGTACCGTCGCTCTCATCACAGCAGCATCCCCTAGATAGCTAACAACTCACAGAAAGATCAGCGAAAAATACGACAAGCCCTTCGCTGTAGGCTGTCTCGAGCCCCAGGTCAACGGACCCCGAGCGAACGCTGCCTTCGTAGTGCTAGCAAGAAATAAGGAGCTAGACGGTGTCATACAGTCGATCAAATCCATCGAGAGACATTTCAATCGGTGGTTCCATTATCCATATGTCTTCCTCAATGACGGTGATTTCAATGAGACGTTCAGGGAGGTGGTCTTGAAGCACGTTAGTGCTCCGGTCGAGTGGGGTAAGATACTGCCAGAGCAGTGGGGCTTCCCAGACTGGGTCGACCCTGATGTTGCTAAGGAGGGCATCGCAAAACAGGGAGACAATGCCATTATGTACGGTGGCATGGAGAGCTACCATCACATGTGTCGGTTCTACTCCGGGTACGTTTAAGAAAACACTGTAAGCTGAGGCTGAGCTAAAGATTCACAGTAAATTCTACCAGCACGAACTACTTGCCAAATACGAATGGTACTGGCGTCTCGAGCCGGAGATTAAGTACTTCTGCGACATCACATACGACCCTTTCATCCACATGATTCGGAACAAAAAGACGTACGGCTTTACAATTGCGGTGAAAGAATTGAGGGAGACGGTGCCCAACATCTGGAGATATGCATCGGCATACAAACGAAATAACAACCTTACTTCGAAGGGCATGTGGGAAATGTTCGTCGAGAAGCCCAAACCTGAGGATGAAAATGCACAAAAGAATGAGCCCAAATCGAAGAAGGCTTTCTTTCCTCAAGATATCATGGACTCGGAATTCGGCTCAGACGCTTTGCCTGAAATCCATCCTGAAAACATGGAGGGCGAATCGTACAACATGTGCCATTTCTGGAGCAATTTTGAGATTGCCAATCTAAACTGGTTCCGCAGTCAAGAATACAACGATTTCTTCGAGTTGATGGATCGCAGCGGTGGCTTCTGGATGGAGAGATGGGGAGACGCGCCCATCCACTCGTTAGCTGTGGGAGCACTGCTTGGCCCTGAAGACATCCACTACTTCCGCGACTTTGGGTACCGACACACTACTATTCAGCATTGTCCCGCCAATGCCCCTGCGCGACAGCTGCCTAGAGACCCCTACCTGGAGCTGACGACAGAGAACGAGAAAGAGCGGTTTGAGGAGGACAAGTATTGGGCGACGCCAGACCCTGTCAAAGAAAATGGTGTCGGGTGCCGTTGTAAGTGTGACACGGATATCGTCGAGGTGGAAGGCAAAGAAGGGTCTTGCTTCCCCGAGTGGGTCGAGGTGGCGGGCGGTTGGGCTTCGCCTTAGGCACCAGGACCATGGTCTCTTCGAGTTGCGTACTTTTCTACCAGCCTCCAGTGAGCATTTTCGGCGCATTAGCATTGACTACTGGTTTCAGTAAGGCGTAAGGTGTTGGTATTGCATGTCTGTTGGACGGCCTTCCAGCAGAGGATCATCAGGACTATGCGGGCGTTGTCGGTGCGCCTCGGTTGCTGCATATAGGCGGAATTGCCATATATCTACGAAGACGAACCATATTTCAAAATGTATGAGTAGGCTTATAGTCTTGAAGTGAACCTCAGCTACGACCGTTTCCTTGTCGCGGATTTGGTATTCGCCCCCACCCCCTTTGTACATGAACCATGTATCGTACCCTATCGCTTACTATGCGGGGTACCCCCGTTGGCATCATCCCGCCTTCACCATGCACCCAGCTGCACCGTGCCATTATCACTGTTTGCGTATACTTTGAACACTCACCTGAATTTAATACAAACATTTGAAGCATCATTCACACTCACAGTAAGTAAGCCCGCATGTGCTTTCTCTTGCACCGTATCTGCCCCGCCCCGCCCCAAGACACCCTGACGCGCCTCGCCCGTTGCTAGTCAGGCAGCGGCGACCAGGTGCCCACTGCTACCTATTCCCACCCTTACCCCTCCATCTACTTACCTTCCTTCCTCCACACCCAAGGAGTTGTAAACACGCTGCCTCCTACATGAGTTCAAGCTGACATGCCTTCTAGCGAATCTCTTGCTTCTCCAGATCTTAAGTTTCCTCCCGTGCGAGTGAACGGATCACTGACAAGGCTTGACCTTGAAACGCTTATGATGCGGTCCACCCAACGCCCGCAGCCAGAAGAGGCAAGCAGCGCCCTTGAAGATAGCAACTATGATATGCTCGGCGATGGGGTTATGGATGTCTCGGACGATGAAGCTCACACGGCATCGATCGCCTCGACCGACGCTCCAACTCCTGATGACACATCCGACGAATTCACTGACGACGAGGCCGACTACGAGATGGGTGGCCGAGGCTTACAAGATAGCATCTATTCATCACAAGCCGAACCCCCAGAGCAGCAATCCGACGCACGCCCCGCTTTGACAGGCGAGGACTCGACGTTGACCGAAGTGCCATCATACCTGTCTGGGAGCGAGAGCTCCTGGCGCATCACACTAGATGAGCAGCCAACGGACAATGACAAGGTTGTCCAAGGAGGTAATGTCATTCAGAGCTCGACCGACTATACGGACGAGCTCCCGCAAGTATTCAGCCGTTACGGCTGTGAGGAGGTCAGGCTGTCGGTAAAGGCAGCCTTGTCGAAACACCCCTTGCCCCCTCCAGATTCGTACAAGATACTATACATTGGGATGCCTGAGAGATGGGCAGAAGACATCACCACTACCCAGATTGCTATGGCACTCGGTGCTTACCCTAGCGTCTCCAAGTCGGTCATGGTACGCGGGCAGGTCGAGCCATACGTCCCTGTCCCGCAAGTTTCTCGCTGCACCGGTCTCGAGGTTATGACCTCACGTGGAAAGCCAACACGTATTATGGCCAAACTAGAGGATGGCAAGCAGCTCGAGTTCAGCCATAGCACGGTCGCTCACTCCCTAGACCGGCCAGATCTCGTCATCATATGTCACCGAACACAGCCACACTCGCCTACTGAAAGAGAGGCCGTTGCTTTCGCCAAAACAATCTTTGCCTATGCCGAGATACCATGCATCGAACTTGCTCAGGTCATCCCCCATGGTATTCCATCGCTCGTGGAGGACCCGGCAGCGTTGCAAGTGCACGTTGAGGGCCGAGACGACCCAAACACTGACTACGAGCTGAAAGCAGTATTGCCCCTGAATCATCGCGGCTTTAGTAGGCTGGACCCATCGCAACTCAATCGTCACCTTGCCTACATCAGCCCCCGCCTCATGACTGCACGAGACAGAAAAGACAGCCCAAAGGCACAGACATCATGGATTGGTGGTAAGATCAAGACGTTCACGAAGAAGATTGGAGTGCAGTTGCCCTCGGCAAGGATGCTCATATCTGCCTTGGCATTTTGTATATTGATACCCGCCCTGTTCCAGGGCGCAGCCTTTGCCCCTATGCTACTCCAGAAGGCTTCACGAAGCGTATCCGCATTATCAGTCCTCTCTGAGGTGGAGAATATTGACCCAAGCATTACTCATATTGCATCGGAATCTTCACGACTCGTGACACCTATCTCTTCTTCGTCTATCTCAACGGCAATGGGAGCTCTCACAGTCGTACCAGCTTCACTGAAGCAGCCAAGCAAAAAGCCGAAGACAGAAGGTGGAAAATCTGGGAGCTTTGAGCTCCAAGCCACTGGGAATCACCAATTCATACTTCGCCCCTCAAAGGCATTTTCTTCGAGGCGTAAGAGACCACAACTTCAAATTCAGATTGCTCGTCAGTCGCAACAGGTTCCTATCCGGTACAATCGAACCATAACTGGAGAATACATTGTCGACCTCGAACAAGAGTATTCATACGACAAGTTTAACGTCAGCATTGCAACTCACTCAAAGCCCCTTCTGCGACAATCTTTCGAAGTCATGCTGGGCCACAACAAGTCGATGCTAGAGCAATTCATAGATAATGCCAGATCTGGTCTTATGAGTACCCAAGATGCTCTGCGAAATGTTTCTTTGATGGCGACACAGCACATGCAAACCTACATGGATGTGCGGGATATCGATGTTGCCAGTGCCTCTGAGCAGATGCAACAGGTCCGACAGAAGTTTCAGGAACAATTACAGACGAAAGGCCGTCTGGCAAAGCAGATACCCGGGGCAGCATGGGTGGGTCTACGCGAGGCGACAGCGCCGGTACGCACGTCCCGGGCAATGAAGAGAGCTAGGATGAATGCACTTCGCCTTCGATGCAGGATGGAAATGGTTGCAGGACTGTCTGGGAAAGATGGCGAAGAGAAGCAGAGCTGGGCGTGTTCCAAAGTGAGAGGGGATATGTGATGTGGGATTTGGTAGAGGGTACTCGAACACTCAAGTCAATGGGGGGACTTCTGTGGGAGGACGCTATGTTTGTTTCTGAGATTTTCTTTGGTGGGGTAGAATATGTATATGTTGCAACAGCATTTATCGATGGACACAAGGGCGTGGAGTTATGAACATGATACCCGGTGTGCACACTGGACTGGTTGAGGCGAATTGGCGCATGGCGTTTGTATGGGGGCGTTGGGCTAATAGATTACTGAAATCGGGTTACAGTTTCAATGTATTTAGCACAGTAATACTCTGGCCGAATGAAGCCTTGCGCCCCAGCCCTGGTGTACAAATGTGCAAATGCTAAAGATTTGGTGTTTGACTTGTTTTGATGCTGTTCATTAGTGCACGGAAAGCAACATGTGCACTGCAGGAAAGGTTGTGACACAGGACGTTGACGGAATACTGTGTAGCATGTTGGGCAGGGGTGGCACGCACGTCAGTGGGCCTAAAGAGGTAAAGCGTGATAGGGAGGGGCATGCATCCCACTTGCTCAATTTGTGGGCAGACTGTTTGACACTGAACACCCACTCCTGTACCTACCTAACACAAAGACTTTGTCTCGTCACTACATACCAAATCACAGTATACATTACCAATACAACAAACATGTCTGAAGCAGCCAAGCCTGACCCTGCCGCCGACCAGGCCGCCAACCCTGGCCCAACTCTTGTCAAGGATGAGACTGCAAAGGTGACGACTGACAAGGCTGCCGACAAGGCCGAGACGACGACGGAGAGCACAGACAACAAGCCCCTCACGGAGAAGGCGACAGAGGCGGCGGCCGCAGTGAAGGACAACGTTTTCTCCATGTTTGGTGGCGGACCCGCAAAGGCGAAGAAGGACGAGGCCGATGACGTTGACGAGCCGTCAGGCTCTTCCAAGAACAAGGGCGATGTCGGTATCTCTGTCCAAGTGGTTTGGAGGTTATGCTAACGTTGCACTAGGACGAAAACCCAGAGAACGAGGAGCCTGATGTTGAGTTCCAGCCCGTTGTCCACCTTACCGAGAAGGTTGACACCAAGACCAACGAGGAGCTTGAGGAGCAAGTGTTCAAAATGCGCGCCAAGCTGTTCAAGTTTGACAGGGAGTCACGGGAGTGGAAGGAGCGAGGCACTGGCGATGTTCGGTTACTGAAGCATAAGGAGAACGGCAAGACGCGCCTTGTCATGCGACGAGACAAGACTCTCAAGGTTTGCGCCAACCACTACGGTATGGAGTGACTCAATTGGGACGATGAGATGATAATACTGAGACGTGCATAGTTGTTCCCGACATGAAGCTGTCACCCAACGTAGGCAGCGACCGCAGCTGGGTCTGGAACGCCGCGGCAGATGTCAGTGAGGGCGAGCCCGAGGCGCAGACGCTTGCGATCCGTTTTGCCAACAGTGAGAGTAAGTAGTAATTTGTCTGTCTAGATGGATAAGAGGCTAACCAGTTGTACCAGACGCCAACCAGTTCAAGGAGGCCTTTATCAAGGCCCAGCAGGAAAATGAGGCACTCTTCGGCAAGTCAGAGTAAGAGAGAGGTCATGGCTAGGCCGAGGAAAAGGTAACGAGTGATTATAGATGATGAATGATGGACGAAGATGAGCATGCATTGCACAAATAGCGAGGAACGGTTTGGGATGATATTATATCCTGGTGGTAGTAGACGTGTCCCATTAACAGCACAACAATTAGATAGTAACTCAATGACCTGGCTAACAAAGTCAATGGCATTTCCCCCAAGTCGGCTTTCTCTGTAAATCGCCAGTGTCATGTCTCTGTTCATGCCAGCACTGTGCTAGGCCTTCTCTCTCACCTGGAGGTGTGAGAAGGACGTGCAACAAGAGCCATGGTTCTGGTATTGGCACGTATCTCCCCTGATGGAGTAAACCAGACCAGAACCCCTGTCGGGCAGTCTTGCGATGGTGCAGCCGTTGTAGAGCTTGACCGTTAATGCCAAGGCTAAGAAGATCGAACGAGTAGTAGTCAGCCTCCGCCCGCTCCGCCGCGACGTGCATCACCTAGCCTCCGCCAAATCATAGCTCGCGACCAGCGACCAGACCAGCCACCGCCTGTACTTCCAACCCTCTTCTCTGCCAAACGCGCTCAAACCTTATCGCCAGAGGCACACTACCAAAGTCGCATACATTCGGACTACCGTCTTAGCCTGCATTCGGTGCATACCCTGTGCGGAACACGGCAGCTTCCAACAACTAGTTACTCTGCCATACTCAATCCTCACGGCACAAGTCAGACAAGATGCCCGACGTACGTTGCGCCCTCGATAAATGCGCACCCCATCGCACAAACACTAACAGTCGAGCAGGCCAAGCGATGGGTCAAGCTCATTACCCACCAGAAGCCCATGTACGTCTGCATTGCGCGCAGTCGCAACCGCTGTCCTGACGCGTATCCACGAGGCCACCCGTTAACACGCGCACAGTGACGAGCCTTCACCTGTCGAGGGCTTTCCCATGCGAACATGGAGTATAGAGATCTGGCTACTTGACGACCAGGGTAACGAGGTCATGCCCAACGTCTTTGAGAAGGCTGTCTACAACCTCCATCCGTCATTCGAGAAGCCCAAGCATGGTGCGTGTGTCATACAGTCTTGCCTTGATTATAGCTTTGCTGACCCTGACAACAGTCCTCAAGAAGCCCCCTTTCCGTATCGAGGAGAAGGGCTGGGGTGAGTTCGACATGACCATTGTCCTGACCGCTGTCGGTAAAGGCGGCGACCACACCCTCGAACATGATCTCAACTTCCAGTCTGAGCGCTACGAGGCCAAGCACCAGGTGGTATGTCTACAGCTAACACCGACTATTTCGTAGCCACCAAATTGCTGACTCTATGCCAGACCTTCCGGAATCCCAAACCGGAGCTCCTCGCCCTCCTCGCAGAGTCCGGTTCCGCCGAGGCAAACGGTATGCGCAACAAGGATGCTGCTAAGAAGAAGAGCCGAAAGGACAAGAACGTCGACATGGAGAAGCTGGCAGATGGCTTGCAAAAGCTTGGCGAAGACGACCTCCTGCACGTTGTCACTATGGTCCACGACAACAAGACAAGCGAGACATACACGAAGAACGATGTAGAGAGTAAGTTGGCCCAGCTGCTCAGATGAGACGAGACATGCTGACATATGATAGACGGTGAGTTTCATGTCGACCTGTACACGCTACCCGACTCCCTCGTGAAGATGCTGTGGGATTTCACGGCTTCCAAGGTGGACCTGTAAGCCAGCCTTACAGTCTAGCCATCTTATCTTTGATCAACGCGTCCCGATCTACAACCACACAGACATGATGCCTCATGCGCCATTTCTAACCATCTTACCACATCCTCTCTAAAGACCCGAGTAGCAGCATTCCGCCGCTTACTTCACAAGCAAGACTTGCATGTTTACATACAGATGCGGGACCTCTCCCTCCTGTCTGGATTTGATGCGGTCAATATCTGGGGGATAATTTCATGTCTTATTTTGTTCTACTTTTCCCTCTCCTCAACTTCTAGTTATCCACGAGCCTCGGAGTTAGACACGGGCTTTTTTTTATCTTAAAAAGGGCTGGGTGGATGTGTATGGGTGGTTTTTCGCATATCAGTGACCCTCTTTGTTTTTATGGAACCGGAGGGATTCGTGGCTAGTAGATGCGTATACCAGGTTTCATTATGTATCTTTTTCTTTTCCTCTCTGACAAAGAGGCAATGCAACCATTGGTGTACTCGTGTACGAAAGGACATGCGATATATTGGGGCTCCATCTTCTTGAAGTTTTAAGAGAGAAAAAACGGCATTGAGACGTTACGAAAAGACTAAAATAAAAAAGGGTCAAAGCAGATTGCAAGTGCATCTGCTTACCACTGAGGAACATTGATATATCGTACAGTCCATCTATTCCGAGCACATCATGCTTTCGTCACTCATCCGTATCGTACATCTACCACCATCTCCACTTCCCCTTTCAAATTATACCTTCAACCCAACCCCAAACCAACGCTCCTCCTATCCTCACACCTTACTCCCATCACCACCGCCGCCAAGCCACCCCTCCACTGTAGCCGCCAACCGCCTCGCCTCGACCCTCCTCTGCCACCTCAACCTCGCCACTTCCTCCCTCTGTTTCACCGCCACCGCCGCACCAGTAGCCCGCCACTCCACCGGTACCCATCTCAGTACCGCGCCCCTGGTCCTCTGGCGCGCAGACGAGCCACGCAAACAAGATGGCAAACGGTGTTTGAATTTCGCCCTCGCACCATCGGGATATCGTATCGTCCCTATGAAGAAGGATTCATGGCGTTTGATTGGGATGGGGATGCGTACGTGCCTCACTCGGGGTCGTGAATTGCATTTTTTCTTGATTGCGGGCTTGCGTTTCTTAGGCGCAGGCTTGCGCTTAGAGAGAGATTTTCTTGTCCGGGGGTCTGCGCCAACGATGCTCTTGTGGTACCGAATTTTCGTTCCGAATTTCCTGCGGCGTGGAACGTGGAGACGGCGGGCGTGTCGAGCGCGCGATAGACAGCGTCGGAGCTTAATTTGTGTACGCAATCGGCGGGGTTGGATGTTGGCGAGGGTTGCGCCGGCTTCTTCCGCTAGACGGGCGGTTTGGAAGGCTAGGATACGGAATGTTTTGCTGAGTGCGTCTGGGTCGTGCTCGGTTGGGATGGTTAACTTGCGGATCAAGGGTGCTTTTGACTTTTTTGCCTTGGAGCTAGGTTTCTCCTCGTTCTGCTTGCTTGTGTGCGTAATGGCTTTTCCCATAGAGTTGCGGTTCTTGCTAGTGACGACTTTACTGATTCTGATACTGCCCCGTTCCCTCAAGGAACCCTGCCGACGGCAGATCGACATCACCGCTTGATATTGAGTTTTCTGCTCATCAAATCTCCTCCGAAGCTCGTACAGTATACGCTTTGCTGTGCGAAAGCTGAGCTGGCCAAACGTACTAACACCAGCAATACCAAGTCTATGTACCAATTCTGGTATTGTCAAACTTGGCGAAGAGTATGGGTGAGTCTTTGCACTTGGAGAGGATCCACTCGCTTTTCTTCGTGATTCCTCCAGTTCAAATATTTGGTGTACAGATTGGGATGGCCTGGCGTCAGCAGTTGAAACTTTCAAATCCACGGCTGCATTCTCGGTTTGTGTATCTGAGTTTAGTACAGAGCTCGAGAATTTGCACATGGATACTGGTTGGTTGACAGTTAGGATACGTTGGATTCGAATTTTCCGCAAATGATTTGAAGGGGAGTCGAGCAAAACATTTCCTGTATGACGAGAAGATTTCAGAATATTCCCTGATGATGAAGAGTTCAGTTTATTTGGAGTTGAATTTTGCTACTTAAGAATCAGAACACGTGCTCAAGTAAAGATCACCCTGAAGCAGGCTCACCTACGTCCTTGTCTTTACCATCCTGTCCCAAATCTGTACGTGCCGTAGAGTCGGCATGTGGTTTAGTTAGGCTGGTGATCCAAAGGCGAGAAAAGGGGACGTCAAGCTTGGTTGTATAAACTGAGCTAGCCTCGCCCACATCTTTCCCACGACGGCGTATTATAGTCAAGGCACCCTCTGTCAAGGCGCCAAAAGTGCCCTGGAATACAGTAGAGTGATGCTTTTCGGTCGTCATGTGCTGCCAGGACTCTCCAGGGATAGAATCCATTGTGCTAGGAATGGTACCTAGCTCCCAGCCCCAAGATCTATTGGCCTTTGACAGTGTTGAGATCGTCCCATAGTTATCAGCCTCATGAGCCTCTTGAGCAAGGTCAGACTTTGGTAAGGTGAAGAATTGTATCGAGTCACCATCTTGCACAACTGGTGTAAGAGTTGATTCAAAGTTTCCTGGGTTGTCAACAATAGCTGGAGCGCCTGGACCAGAAGATTTATTGACTGGCACGGGATCCAACGACAGCAGACCTGCTTTCTTTCCCCATCCGCCTCCTCCACTTAGGACACGGTGGAGACGCGCCCCTCTCGACAAGGCTTCAGATACAAGTGTATTCCAGATAGGTGGGTTGCTGCGCCACAGACGTTCCCAAGCTTGGTCTGGGCTAGTAGGAGTTGGGTCATTTTCAACTAAAAGGCTAGATAGAAGTTCTTTAGTCTTTGCCATGATTGTGTCTTTCAGATCGTTGGGTATGACCAAAGCCCAAGCAACCGTGGCTTGTACCTGTTGACCCCTAGACAAGAAGAATCTAGGAACCACATTCTCAAGCTCAGAGGATGCCTGTATACTATTGCCATCACTGTCGAAAACACGACGAATAATGTTACCCATGCATCCATCTACAGTGCGAGGTAAAGTAAGCGGAAGCAATGGGATGCTAAGAGCAGATTTAGTGTCCAGAGTAGGACTATCCCCAGCTAATCGAATGACGTGGTGAGAAGGACTCGTCTGTGTGACCTTGGTCAATTCGCCACTTGTGTTGTTTTTCTCCCACCTTGAGCTAATCATAGTTGTCGGCATTCCTGTTTGGAATACAGTATTGGCAAGAGGGAGCCGCAATGTGTCAAGACAAATGTCATTGCGTACATGGCTCGAGGTGATAAAGTCGATGGTGCCTTGCTCCGATGGCAGGGAAGGCTCATTGGATTCGATAGAAGCGCTAGATGAGAGAGAGATATAGGCTATACCTTCAAAGCCTGTTCCAGCGATGGGCGTGTCTACTTTGCGCCGTGATAGCTGAGACTCCAAGGTACTGCCACTCCACGGGTGTGGAACAGGCAGCTTATCTACGACAGCACAAAGCGCGCGTATGTCAACATGGGGCGCCTCAATTGCCTTGTTGTAGATGCGTACAAGGACTCTGCGAAGGAAAGCGTCATGGTCGAGTAGGAAATGTGCGTAGGAGGGAGTGACAAAGAAGACGGCGAAAGACTTCTTATGGGCAATTACAGTTGGCAGTGGCTTGATGGAATTGAACAGATCATGGGGCTACGAAGTCGTAAGCACGCAGCGGTCGATTGAGATGCGGGCTTCTCACATGGGCGTGGACAGAGTCCGGAATGATTATGCCGCCATGGATGGTCCTTCGTTTGGCTGCTTCATTGAGGCTGGTGGTTGATGGAGGTACAGTGTAAGAGCACATTGGAGAGCGCCGACTGCGCAGAACAGCAGAAGCACGCGTCACAACTGGCCATTGTCGGGCAACCAGCAGAGGCATTTGTCGAGGGTCAATTGACGATGGCGCGGGGCGAAAGTGGTGTTGAACATGCGGGCATCCATGACGCCTCGACGCTAGGGTGCGTACGTAAGCAGAGCCGCGACATTCGCGACGGGACATGGCTCCGACAATGCGGAGATTCCTCCTGGAATTAATCTGTTCACGACGACTCTTGCACCCTCCTTCCACCGTGCCCTCATCCTTAAACCCCCTCAATTCTGCACTCAGCCCGGCCTCCAGTGCACACCTCGTGGCTGTGCACGCCGCCAAAACTTTCTCCGAGCGCCGGCCAGGCCACGTCTCGCGCACCTCCTTGCGCTCAATTACCCTCACCACGCCCACCACTTACCGCCTCCAACTTCTGATGCGCCAACCGTAGGCCCTTTTCCACTCTGGCAGCCGCGGTTCGCCTTACCCCTTAGTTTCCTCCAGCCACCATGTCACGCTCGCTCCGACGCTCGAATCCCATCACCATAATCCTCGCTGGTATCCTCTGCATTGGCTTCTTTGTCTTCTTCTTCTCCGGCAGCGATGTCCCCTCCATGTCCAGGGGCAGCGGCGATGTAGCCTCCAACCCACTGTCTCCGCCATCCTTACCTTTTCGCAAGTCGAAAGCCAATTCCCCTCAGATCGCGCCGCCAGTTGTACATTACTACATGAACAATGTAACCAATTCCCGCACACCTGCTGAAAACGAAGAATCGGTTCTCATCCTCACACCATTGGCTCGGTTCTACCAGGAGTACTGGGACAACCTCCTTAAACTCACCTACCCCCACCACCTCATCTCCCTTGGATTCATAATCCCAAAGACAAAGGAGGGTAATGCTGCATACACTGCATTGCAGGCACAGGTAGCAAAGACGCAATCGGGTAACAAATCGAAGCGCTTCGCTGCCGTTACCATTCTCCGCCAGGACACCGAGTCCCCCCTACAATCGCAAAACGAGGCCGAGCGTCACAAGATGGAGAACCAGAAGGCGCGGAGAGCAGCCATGGCAAAAGCACGAAACTCGCTCTTGTTCACAACGTTGGGTCCCACGACCTCTTGGGTTCTATGGATGGATGGCGACATTGTTGAGACTCCACCCACATTGATTCAGGATCTGGCCGATTACAACGTGCCCATCATTGTGCCCAACTGCTTCCAGAGATACTACAACGAGGAAAAGAAGGCCATGGACATTCGCGAATACGATTTCAACAACTGGATCGACAGCAGCACTGCACAGGAACTGGGCAAGAAGATGGGCAAGGACGATATCCTGCTCGAAGGTTATGCAGAGATGCCAACCTACCGTAGCCTGATGGCCAAGATGTACGACCCGTCGGCGGATCCTCACGCAAAGGTCAAGCTCGATGGTGTAGGAGGTGCTACGTTACTAGTCAAGGCCGAGGTCCACCGAGATGGTGCCATGTTCCCGCCATTTTCCTTCTACCATCTGATTGAGACGGAGGGTTTTGCCAAGATGGCCGCCCGATTAAACTGGGAGAGTTATGGACTGCCTAACTACCTTGTACGTGTCCTTTTCTCGACGCTTTACAATAATCTCGATGCTAACAGCAACTACAGGTGTACCACTACAACGAGTAACAAGGTTGACGGCGAAATTTTGAAGTTCTTGCGGGCTGTTCCATTTCAATGGTCATTGGGCGGCGTTGGAAAGGGCGGTTTGAAGACATTACTGCGATCATGAGTCTTACCGCCGCGCATTTATGGCAACCATGTTTTGGAGATATGATGGCTTGCTGGGCAAGAAATATACCAGTTAGCAATTTTTAGACTTGAAATACCAACATGACTGATTTTTTTGATTCAATCGAACAGTTGATTTTGTAGCAGAAGAAACTGCCATGTATGTTACGTGGAAGCTGCTCAGCCGTTGGCATCTGACGAACTCGCTGTTTGGTTTGTTGCGGAGAATGTGCAACCCCCGATAGGCTAGCTATCGCGACCTGCAGGACGAGCTCCACAGATTTGCTGACCACTGCGACAATTGCGATATGTTCTTTTTATGTGATCAATTCAACAAGTAACCTACATATGCACTTCCAGCTACATCATGCTGGCCCTATCGAGTCCTTATCTCCTCCACCGCGGGGATTGCTTCAACGCGCGCCAGGAACATCCAAGTCGCCTTCCCGTGCTTAAATGACGTTTCCCGAGTCCCGAGGAATATCTACATGCCGCTGCTTATCACGTCAATAAAGTCAATATCCCGCCACAACATATCCCAGTACTTGCACGCTTCCCCGCATATTCATCTGTAATACCCAATCTTTTTGACCACAGATTAAGAGAAGGGAAAAGTGCAGACCATTGCATACAGCTTACCTGCGGAGTCACAATGGCATCCATCTCAGGCCCACGCAAATGCATCCCAGACTCTTCGCGCGCAGACACACAAACGTCATCACAGCCCATAGCACCAACAGAGACATCACCTATACTCTCGCCCAGCAAACCTAGCTCCATAACAGATTACAACACCTTGTCTCCCGACATGCGCGCTCGCAACAATGCACACCCGTCTTCCGGCCCATCCGCCAAGGCAGGCGCAGAGCAAGAAGGCACAGGGGGATCGGACTTGCAGCCGGCGCGAGGGCACAAGAAAAGCGACAGCAGCACCGACGTATCCAACAGCAGACAAGGCGCAAGACAAGCCGAAAACGGACTCCACACCGACCCCAGAGCAACAACAGCAGAGTCCGCAGCAGCAGCCACCACGCGGCGGGAAAAAGGATGGTGGACAGGATTCTGGGAGAAATATGGAAGCGTAGAGTTAGATAACAAGGGGAGTGTAGCTAGGGATCATTTGGCACTGGGTATGCGCTCTCTCCCTTTTTGCTTTACACATGCAACCGTTCAAACGCGCTGACATGTGATATTGGGAAATATAGAACGTACATTTCTCGCCTGGCTCCGTACTTCTCTCTCCTTCGCCAGCATCGGCATAGCGATAACCCAGCTCTTCCGGCTGAATACGTCGCTGGCGAATTCGCCAGATCACTCGTCATCGTCGCACCAGATTAAGCTGCGGCAGCTGGGGAAGCCGCTTGGCGCGACGTTTATAGGGATAAGTATCGTGATGCTGTTGATTGGGTTTCACAGGTACTTTGAAGCACAGCATTATGTTATACGGGGCAAGTTTCCTGCCTCGAGAGGCAGCATTATTCTAGTTAGCGCTATTTCAGGCGCGCTGATAGGAAGCAGTCTGGTCGTCATTTTGATCACGGCGCCCGGTGCATTCGAGACCTGACCACACCAATCAAGAAAAGGGAGACAAGACTCGGTAAACTCGCTTGCTTGTTTGCTTTAAGTTTGGGTATCTTTGATTCATTTCCCTCGTACGTAATTCCTTTCCTTTTTTCCTTCTTTGTCGGAAACTCCACATATGCATCCACTGCAAAATACCGTCTCTTACAGATACAGACCCATGTTGGTACTGTAGATCGTACACACATATCCCACAAGCACCTGTAACCTAGCCCCTCTGATGTCATAAAATTTTTCATGCCCAAAACACTTTATGATCCCTTGGTAATCATTTCCGTCATTTCTTCCGTCGTCTTTCCGGCTCGCGAGGACTTGATAACGGTTTGAATCATCTCTTCGACAGCGTCCCAGTCTGATGTGTCGATGGGGTGTAGGTCGGTCCTGAAGTATGAGGCAATCGCGTGCAGTTGCTGCCAGCTTGCTTTGTCGTGTACAAAGGTTAAAGCAACACCGACACGTCCGAAACGACCGGTGCGACCAATGCGGTGGAGGTAGGTCTCGGGGTCTGCATCGATGCCGTTTGCCATGGTTGGGACATCCTGAGATTTCATTAGCGCCGTTACTTGGCCCGCCAAAGTTAAAGAAGTTATGGCTTACGTAGTTGATAACCATGGTGACGGACTGTACATCGATACCACGCGCGAGCACGTTGGTGGTGATAAGAACCTTGGCTTCGCCAGAACGGAACTGGTCAATGATACGGTCACGCTCGGGGCCCTCTAGAGCACCGCTCAATTGCGCGACCTTATGACCCTCGGCTACCATGCGCTGCTCCAGCTCCTCGGCAGTTTTTCGTGTACGCACGAAAATGATGGACGAAGCCTGTGTCATCAGGCCATAGAACTTGAGCAGAGTGGCGTACTTGTCGTTGTCCTTGTCGATATCAATGTACAACTGCTTGATACCTTCAATGGTCAGCTCCTCGTGTGCCAGAGTAAGCGTGTTTGCGTTGGGTGCAAAGCGCTTCGCATATGCGATAACATTCGGCGGGAAGGTAGCGGAGAAGAGGACAGTCTGAATATCCTTGGGTAGCAGTGCCTTGACACGGGTACATTGGTCACCCAGACCCTGCTGGTCCAGCATGTTGTCCGCCTCATCCAAAACGAGGATCTTGATGTACTTGGAATTGATCAATCGCCGCCTGAGCATGTCCTGGACTGTTCCCGGTGTGCCGACCAGGACCTGCGCATTGAACTGTTGTCCTCTGCGCGATGGGTCAGGAATGGCAGCCATGGTCTTGAGACCGTCCATGAACTGTCCCATATGAGTGATGACACCCAAAATCTGACGAGCAAGCTCTCGACTGGGCGCGAGCGCCAATGCCTGGGGTTCGGGGTTGGCGAGGTCGATGCGGGAAAGGATGTTGAGTGAAAATGCAGCGGTCTTGCCAGTTCCGGATTGAGATTGCGCAATCATATTGGTTGGTGGGTTCAATAGAAGTAGAGGCAAGGCCTTTTCTTGAACTTTGGACGGTTTGCGGAAGTTCATATTGCGGATGCCCTTGAGGAGTGCCTCGGAACTGCATTTGTTAGTATGTCTAGGCGGCGAACGCGTCCAACTTACAGTTGCAGGTCTTCGAACGACTTGACCGAAAATAGAGGGTTGTTAGGGTCAGCCTGCAAGTCAGCAAGCTTGACCTCGACATTGAACTTAGTGTCAGTCAGTTCAGAGCCATTGCCCTCTGGACCGCTGCCATCGACCTGGGATTTCTCGATCGAGTCTGATGGTGTCTCTCCTGCAACAGCATCTTGCTTGATGGGTGTCTCCTCCGCTGACGACATGGCTGGCGGCTACTGTAGTTCGCGTTGCGGGCGGTGAAGTTGAGTATCTCGCAGCCTGGGGGTCTCGGCGGTGTTGTTGTATGGGCGAAGCTATTTATGTTCTCGAGGCAATTTGATCAACAGATATATAGTCGCGTCTGTGGACACGTGCGACTGGAAGAATATGCTGTTGTTGCTGGAGTATGTACAAGGTAGCGCGTTGGAAATTGTGAGAGCTCTGGAGAGCAGCTTTTGGCGGGGCTATGGCGCTAGCCGGATTTAGCGCCCGCGCCCGCGTTGCATGCACAGGGCCCGGCATACGTAAGTACATATGTACGTATCCTGTGAGCCTACTGCATCTTGTCGCGACCGAGCAAAGCATCCACCTTTTTTATGCGTATGCAGACTTGTGTGGCTCACACTAACCGCTGTTCACAGTAGAGAATAGTGATACATACCAAGCACAGGACCGTACCGCTGCAGCAACGTCATCGGATCAGATCCCGGCCTTCCCTGCCCTGCGCGAGCACCGCCTCCTCCTGCCTCCTGCCCCACTCTTGGGCATCCCATACCCAAGGCTCCTTGTACATACATACACTCCACGTAACCCTCGCTATCTTTACCCCAGAAGTCCTTCACCCTCTATGTCTGGGGTGCCCATCTCCGCCCTTGCAGCGTTCGACCCATAGCTCTCCACGAATGATGGACGTTGATATTGCGCCCCAGTTCGGTGCTGAACTCAAGGTATGCGAACGCGACTGTGCCACACCATCGAACGTGTGCTAACTGAGAAATCTAGGACGGCTTCAAGACTGCAAACGCTTGGGTATTTTGCCTGCACCCCATTACATCCGCCCTGCGCGCTCATTAACTGTGCGCGCTGTGAGGTTTGCGCTCCCGTCGCTAACGTGAGAGGCTGTAGGTCTCCGGCGGCATCTCCTGGCTAGATGATATTCAGCAATTCTACCGTGAACGAAGCGCTATTGAGAAGGAGTATTCGGCGAAGCTGAGCGCATTAGCCAAAAAGTACTACGAGAAAAAGGCAAAGAAGCAGAGCAGCTTGAGTGTTGGCGACACACCTACGGTTACTCCCGGCTCTCTGGAAAGGTACGGCTTCCGCTGCCATGGCATGAGGTCAACTAACGACAGCTCCCAGCGCTTCCATGACCACATGGGGAGTCCAGCTGAGCACTCTCGAATCTCGCGCAGCCGAACATGAACAATTCGCCGGCGCCCTCATTACACAACTGGCTGACCCCCTCAAGGTCCTTGGAACGAGGACTGAAGAATTGCGCAAACTTCACGGAGAATACGCAGCCAAGTTGGAAAAGGAACGGGATAATCAATACGCAGAGTTGCGCAAACAAAAGGGCAAATATGACAGCGTCTGCCAGGAAGTCGAGAGTCGGCGCAAGAAGGTGGACACTGCGTTCGACCATGGCAAAGCAAAGGCCCGTAATGCATTTGAGCAGCAGCAAGTTGAAATGCGCAATGTCAAGGTGGGCCACACGCACCAAGCTCTGGTGTTCGATTGCTGATCTCATAGAACACGTATCTGATTAGCATTAATGTGACCAACAAGCAAAAGGAGATGTACTACCATGAGTATGTCCCCGAGTTACTAGACGTAAGTACCCTTACGGACAAGTCGGGGCATTTTTGACCATCGCAGAGCTTGCAAGATCTTTCCGAAACACGAGTCCACAAGCTGAATACTATATGGTCGCTTGCCGCAGATATTGAGACCCAAACGCTTGTCCGAAGTACCGAGTATATGAAGCATCTGGCTGGCGAGATTCCGCGCAACAACCCCTTACTTGACTCTATGATGTTTGTGCGACACAATGCCGGTCCATGGCAAGAGCCAGGCGACTTCCAATTCGAGCCCAGTCCTGTCTGGTTGGATGATGCCAATATCGCCGCCGACGAGTCCGCGACCGTATTCTTGCGCAACGTACTTACAAAGTCAAAGTCTTCATTGGGAGAGCATAAACGAGAGCTCGAAAAAAAGCGCAAGGAGGTAGAGAATGCTAAAGCGGTACGCCAAAAAGTAAGAGAAGGGAAGGATAAAAGAGATGAGGTGGAAATTGTTCGCGCCATCTTTGCGATACAGGAAGCGATGCATGAAGTCGAGCGCCAGAAAGTCAGCGCTGAAGTCGAAGTTTCTACAATTACCTCCGTTGTGGGTGATCTTAGCATTGGCGCAAGAAACCACAACTTCAAATCTCAGACATTCAAGATACCTACAAACTGCGACCTCTGCGGAGATCGGATATGGGGTCTATCTGCAAAAGGCTTCGATTGTAAAGACTGTGGTTATACATGCCATAGCAAGTGCGAGATGAAGGTCCCTGCAGACTGTCCTGGAGAACAGAGCAAAGAAGCGAAGAAGAAACTGAAAGATGAACGACAGAAGGCTGCGCACACTGTAACAACAACGAACGGTACCGCAACGAACTCGGGTGCAGAGATGCCACGTCTAGGAAGGAGCGATACAGTGAACTCGATGAACACACTGAGCTCTGGCTACTCAGCAACCGCACAGCGATCGATAGCTGGAGGAGCCATGTCACCGACCGTCGAAGAAACCTCGCCTCCAGAAAAGAAGGCACCAGCGCCAGCACCCGGCCCTAGGAGGAACCGGATAGTCGCACCCCCACCTGCCCAATACATCAAGCCTGACGACGACATCCCGACTCCCACATCAAAATCTACTGAGCCAAAGGGCAGAATGCTATATGCTTACCAAGAAAACGGCGATGGCGAGGTGACTGTGTCTGAGGGCACTGATGTCACTATATTAGAACCTGATGGTATGTCTATGGTGATTCTCACTTACATTCAAGTTACTGATATATTACTACCAGACGGATCTGGATGGATCAAGGTTCGCGCTGGCTTCAAAGAAGGCCTTGTTCCTGCAGCGTATGTAGAGGTGATAGCAGCAACTCCGCCTACTACAGCCTCTACATTCTCATCAGCGCGCCCAGACTCTACATACTCTGCATCTTCTGCGTCGACATCAAACTTGAACACGGCCGCTCCTGTTAAGAAAAAGGGCCCAGCTGTAGCGCCAAAACGTGGCGCAAAGAAGCTCAAATATGTCGAAGCACTGTACGATTACACTGCGCAAACCGACGTGGAGCATTCCATGGCAGAAGGAGACCGTTTTGTTCTCATCAATATGGACGCTGGCGACGGGTGGGCAGACGTAGAAAAAGACGGCGTTGTACGCAGTGTTCCAGCAAATTACATTCATCTACTTTAGGCTACTCGTCTTGTATCAGTTCAAGGGATGGCTAATTTCTGATCGGGTAGCTGGCCCATTGTATCATTAGGATCAAGATGACAGGGAAACGAGTGCCATTTGTTGCCAGCATGGCTTGATATTCTGTACATAGTTGGAAAACTATCATTATTTAAAGACTGGATCTAATTGTACATTATTGTTCCTGGTACATAGGTCGCAGAGGAGCCACTTCGTATAGAAGTTAGCTATGTTACACGAAGCCTGCCTGAGAAAAATCATGGTTACGATTTTTCTTAATTCTCTTATCACGAGCGTCATCACGTTCGGTTGTGTCATGGTGTATCCGATAACAAAGGATCTTATCACTTGCAACTACCTAACATGGTACATACCAAGGCTTTGTAAAATGTGAAAACAGAACTACATGAAAGTACATTGGCTGCACATTGGCTTTTAGCGGTTTCTGATAGTCCTTTAGCCACATAATTTTGATTCAGTACACAGTTTCATCGTGGCTCGACTTGCGTTGGTCTCTTCAATTGACTGGTTGGCATGCTGGCTGAAAGAGGTATGATCAAACTTAGCGCACATGCACTCAGCCACGCAATACCACGTTCTTTGCAACACGTGTGCAGGCGGTAAAAGTTTCTTAAATTTGATGGTTCACAGATGGTATTGAATATCCTGCCTGACTCCCACTTTACTATTCTCTATACCAAGAAGACGTATCTAAATGGTAGTAGTAGAATAGCGTCAGGCTGCCTGCGTTTCGTACCCGATTTGCAAGATGAAGATTGCAGTTGCCATATTGAGAAGAAACTGCTGCTGATGTAACTTCAAGGAACAAGCAGAATAGTTTGACTATGACGGTTGCCGGTTTGACAATCCACGCTCGTGGAACATACGTGCATGTGGCTAGACATGAGCTAGCTCAGGGGCGATGTTTTACAGAGTGTCCACAAAAGAACTAGCACACACGGAAACTATCCTTTATCATATGCGATAATTTGAGTTGGCAGGTTTCTTATCTCTCAATACGCGACAGGTTGGTGCTTGGTCCTGAATCTATGCTACCATGGTTTTACAGCTAAGAACTGTATACTTGGCAGTCGCACAGTCTGACAGACCGGAAATGCACGAGATACATCAAAGCCACAAGCCCGGACAAGCACATGAAAAGGCTCATACAGATAAGAGTCAATTTCCTTTGCTCATCCTTCTTTCCATCACGCTTGTTTCTACAATCTCCGTCACCCCCTCTTCACCTGTTTGAGAGGTGAGCAAGGGCCTCTTACGCCCAACGCTCCTTTCCACTTTTCCAATAGGCAATTGCCAATTGGGCGAGAGGGGAACTAACTATCTATTGTGCGTCGCTTGGCTCGTTACTGCTTCTTATGCAAACAGAGTAGTCCACTAGCCAAGGCGTGTCTTGGCACGGGCATACAAACAGACTGCATCTGTCCTCTAACTCTCTATGAAAGACACCCTACAAGTCCTGCTCACGTATCATCATTCACTCTCAGCTCGGTCGTTCACTCCGCCACAGCCATTCTTTCGTGCCTACACCTGGAGCCCTATCTCCATTCCGCTCATTAAGCACTACCAGCATATTTCGACGCTTCACACGCGGACCCAAGCAAGACCGAAGCGAGAAAACATTGCTTTACATACCGCAAGATTTGAGCACTGGCCTAAAGTGCTTCTCTGAAGGGACGGAACAGGTTCGCTATACCACACTGCCCAACTCTATTGCAAAACTAACTTCTAATTGCTGTGCCAATTAGCCATTTGTCGCGAAACTATTACACAAAAACGAGACTGAAATATGAAGATTCAGTACGTTGTTACTGCTACCGCACTTGCTGCAGTCACGTCAGCTAAACCGCATCACTTGCATCAACGGGCCTATTCTCAAAACTCAGTCAAACGCGACATTGTTTATGCTCCGGCTGCCACTGAGACTCAGATCGTGTACTGGCTGGACGGCCACGCAATTTCTGAAGACGAGGTTCGCGAAGGTATCGCCAATGGCACTTTGATGTGGGGACCGGGCAACGTCTTGTCATCAACAAGTGATCCACATGTCGTACTGCCCACTTCGCCCCCAACCCCTAACCACGAAGGGCAAGCTGCGGATATCGGACCAGGTACGGCAATTGAAGAAGTTGTAGAAGTTGAGCCAGTTGAAGATCATCCTGAGGAGCCTGTTGACAGTCATCCTGGAGAGTCTGTCGACAATCATCCTGGAGAGTCTGTCGACAATCACCAGCCTAAGCCGGAAGAGCCTACAACTGAGGCACCACCGAACGGCGTCACTCGTCCAGATCCACCAATTGTACAGCAGCCAGATAGCCCATCGAACCTTTGGGTTGACTTGGTCGACAAAAATGGGTATTGTGCTGAGTGTGACAAGGTGTTCCCAAACGGTGAGATCGCTTGCGTCGAGTTTCCCCACGGTTATGGCGCATTACCCATCGATCATGAAGGCTTAGGTGGATGGTCCGGCATACAGGACCCGCAATATGTGGGATCCGATGGCTTCGATGACATTATGACCGTTGTCAAGGGCTCATGCTCGGACGGTACTTGCTGCAAACCAGGGAGGTACTGTTCATATGGATGCCCAAACCCGTACCTCAAGGCTTCCTTCCCGTCTACTCAAGGAAGGCACGGCCAGACCGTGGGTGGCTTATACTGCAACAAAGATGGCTATCTGGAAATGGCTGACGGCAAGATTGCCGATACATTATGCGTCCCAGGCTCCAAGAAGATGGGTGTAAAGGTGCAGAATAATCTATTGCAGACTGTATCGTTTTGTCGCACCGACTATCCAGGTCAGTCTTCTTGCTACAGAAGAGGATTGGTTCTGACATGAATAGGCACTGAATCTATGACATTTCCCGTCACTGTTGAGCCAGGCCAGACCGGCTTCCTTGCCAACCCCGACCAGCAAACGTACTTTTTTTGGCAGGGCAAGAAGACCTCGGCTCAGTACTACGTTAACAAGCAAGGCGTACCTGAGGACGAAGCCTGCACTTGGGGTACGGATATGGGAAGTAAAGGCAACTGGGCACCTGCAGTCTTCGGCACTTCATTTGACGATGGTCCTGTTCAGCAGGGTTTCTCTAGTTTGAAGCAAAATGAGCTGTGCAAGCAGGAGCGACTCGGGTACGACATCACGTTCATTGGAGATGGCGTCGTCTCAGCATGCAGGTACAAGAGCGCCACCAACCAATGGTGTGAGGGTAACCAGTGTTGGGAAGATCCTGATCGTGGTTGCACTGTAGGCTACTTCTCCGTTTTCAGCTGCTTGATAATAATCGTTTGTCCTAGGCTGCTATCATGCACGGAGACCTTACCGTGGTACTTTCGGAAGGATAGCGACATCCAATGTCGCCTCGTGCACCGACCCAGCCTTCTCACCACCATTTTCTCCTCCACACGCTCGCCAGAGTCTCGTATCTTCTTGTGATATCTTATCCGTCTTTTTACTGCTGTCACATCAGTCACCGATCTGGCTCATGTTTTTCTGGTCCATACTTTCCACCATGTCGAAAGTTGCAAGGGACTGTGACGAACTATTTTGCCGGGATCTTTTGGAGGACTTGAAGCTTTTTTTGAAATGGGATCGTAGATATACTTTCTTTCATCAGATTCATGCACAAAGGTTTCTTTCTCCTACAAGGACGTTGTTCGGGCTAGCCATGAGAGTGGATGACGAGCTATTTGGCAATGGACCATTTCGGATTCGAGAAAAATGGATCGTTTTCGCTCGCTAGTGGTTAGTAAGGTAATGCTTGGTGATATGACTTTTCTGTAGTGAATGGTATTAGTTAGCCATCTCCTACCTTTCCACCTCCATGAGAAGTATTGCACGTGAAATCACATTTTACAGAGGTAGATGAACACGCCTGGATTCTGAATCGAAGATATATCATGTATTCGGAAAAAAACATGGCAGTATGTGAACCTCCCACATCTCGCGCCCAACGCGCAGGGTATCGTATCGTGATGAAGATAAAAAGCAAACAATACAGTTCCAAAAAAAAGTTCCTTCGACGCGCACAACAATATTGCGTGCAACGCTCTGTTCTATATGTATAGAAATCAACCCGCAGCCACTCCAAATAGTGTGACATATAAACATGTACAGGAAGCAAACAAAGCGTTGTGAGTATTAAGGAGTCGATAAACGGTCGTGGTAGGGATTGTCAGGCCGAGTTTCGATGCCATATTTCGTCGTACAGTCTGCATGTTCTTAGATTCCATGTAGGCAAGGACTTTAAGACTAAGTGCAAGACCAGTGTATACTTTTTCTTTTGACAAATCCGTCCAGTACCGTCGTTGGCGATTTTACTGCCAATGATCCATAACGGTTCCAAGGACTTTTTGAGTAGAATGCAAACTGTTTGAGGCGTATGAATCCATGAAGGCGGAGAATGTGACGTCTGCGTTTCGAATGCTATGGATAGCAGTCTGATATTCCAGAGCGACCAGTCACATGAACCAACGTGTGTCGATAATAACGATAAAACCGCGCGTACCCCCATTTACATGCTTGAACTAGGGCCTACTGGGAAGTTCATGAAATCCGTTGGATCGTTCATATTAAGGCCAAGATCAGGAGTAAAATTGGGAAAAGCGTTTTGTTCCGCGGTCGAGATGTCCTCAAGATGCTCTCCAGTATGGCCGCCATGTGTTAGACAGCCTACACATGCGCACCCGTCCCCGCATTGGCAAGTGCCAGAGGCGTCTGAGCAGCCTGGCAAGGTCATCTCGTTCCAAAAGTATGATGATGGCGAAAGTGTACGTGTGTCTTCATCTTTGCTGTCACTAGGGCTATCAGCAGCCGGTGAACCTGTCCCTTCCTCTGTCTTCAAAGGTGTGTGGTTTTCGGCGATGGCAGTAGAAGCAGCATAGTTAATGTTCCTCAAAAAAGGGGCCTGTGAAAGGTCAGGTACTGCGTTAAGTGGTTGTTGCCAATTTCCGGATATCGGCATGGATTGATTGGGTTTGGCCGGCAAGTTGAGACCGGCCTGAAAGCTCATTTGTGTTGGGGTAGGCGTTGTCATGCCTTGCGACATTGCGTCGTAACTCATTCTTTGACCAGCTTCAGCTCCGTACCCTGGTTGATGAGGGTATGTTGGCATATCATAAAGAGGCGGGACCATTCCCCCAAAACCGCCAGTGTATTGAAAGTGAGCCATGACCCTGACATACTCCATCATAGTGGCATTGTTCGGATGGGCGGCGCATCCGAAGCAACTACATGATTCGCCGCAGTGGCAATTATGTTCAGGACCATGCTGGCCGACCGAAGAAGTGTTCATATGCGGTGACATGGGCGTGTTCACTCCCGGACTCATTGGCACAGGACTGTTCTGATGATAAGCTGCTGCCACATGGTTATAAATTGGGGTACCGAGGCCAAAAGGGTTCGGTGTAGTCGGCGACATTGCCTGAGGAGAAAACATCTGATACTGCGGCAATATTCCTGGATGTTGTGGCGGGAACTGAAACGATTGCCCGGCATGTTGGTAACTATTCGGCTGACAATTTGTAGGAGTTTGCTTGGATGGCCCAGAACAACAAGACTTCTTCTGTACTGGTGGCTCTGGAGCTGGATTGGATTTATTTCCACAACATCCTCCTGTCTGAACTGGCGCCAACGCCAGCTTCGGCTTACAGCAGCTTGAGGTTGAGTCACTTTGCGCAGGCAGCAGGCGTGGAGTTGAGCTCGCACTTGATGGTAGTGATGGGGCGTTGCTACCACTTGTCTCGGAAGGGGTTTGCGTGTTCGAAGAGGTGTCGGTTTCGGCGTCTAGACCAGCTCGGATAGCCTTGTCTAGGTAAAAGGGGGTGACGGCCGTAGATTTTCGTCTACCCTTCGAGATTCGACTGTTTCCGACAATGGTAGCTGTAGGCGCCTCTCGTTCGGACGGACAGGCGCATTGTGAGGTTTTGGGGATCGTGTAGTTGATAACAACACGCTCGCAGCTACATGAACCAGTTGGGTGCGGGCAGCTACTCAAAGGTCGACCAGGCTTTCGAACCTCAACCAGTACTCGGTCTCTGTGATCGCATTTCGATGAGCGATGACCGCGGATGCACGGGCCACTGCATTAGGTTAGTATCTCTTCACGGTGAAGGAGTGTCGTCAAAGGGTACGCCGCGTGCCTGAGAGATGAGATGTTGCATATTCAGAAAATCTTCAGGGCAGGCTGCAAGCATACAAGAGATTATGCAGTCAGAGTTTTCAGGAGGAAAAAGCGATAACAAGCACCCAGAGATATGAGAACTTACCAGGCCACCTTCTTACGCTCTCCGTTGACTTCAGCCCACATGCTGCGGGGCTTGTATTGATTCCGAAGGAAATTTGCTCAGTCTGTAGCAAGTAACGACCAGTAACACTGTGGATCTGGTACCAAAGAACAAAGTTGCTGGTGAGTTGGAAGAGCGAACGTCCACCACGCATGTGCAAGCGGGCTACAGAGGGGTACAGTGGCGTGTGGCGTGGGATGTAACCAAAAACCCTGCGTAAGGGACCCTTGTCGACTGGGGCAATAGCCAACGGGCTCGACTGTGGTCAGCTTGACCGTCCAGATGTGAGGAAGTAGATTGGATGCCAGATCTGACCTGGCATGTGTAATCTGTTAAGGGTCCAGTTCCAGATGGCTGGAGGGTCGATAACCCTGGAAATTACCGACGGATAGCGGCCACTAAAAGCGAGTGTGGTGGTGCTTCATGCAGCAGTAGCGATTGTGAGTAGGAAGCGGTTGAAAGCCGGGTCGGTACGCACGGCCTACGCCGGGGTTGAGCGGAGCAATGCAATGGGGCCAGATGTACCGAGGAAAAGCAACGGAAGTAGAGCAGTGAGAACCCACGTTAACAAGCAACTGACCCAGCATAAGTTGTTCGGGAACGGCTAGCCTGTTCAGATGCAGCGCGGGTTGTGGCGTATAGCACCTGACCGTCAGGCCATAGAACAGATACAGCAGTCAGTTTCTCGCGTGGTGCATCGGTGACGGTCCTGGAGCCACGGCGTCAAGGCGCGGGAGATCTCTGGTTGGCGCTCAAAGGGCTGTGGTGAAGTGTGGATGGGAGGGTCGTCAGAAGATGGATTGGGTTTAGTGTCTTAGCGTGAGCAAGTTTCTTACTAAGAGGCCTTAGTTGCTTCACACTGGTAGATAGGGAAGGTACGTACATGTGAGAGAAAAACGCCGGCCAACAAGCCGTTTAGTGGACTATAAAGAGGAAGAGAGCCGGTTGCAACGGGGCGCGTGCAAGAGGTGATGAATGACCAGGTGGCACAGAGAGGATCACTTTGCCGGTGAAGGTTTATGGGACCACGGAAACCATATCGCAGCTGCCGGGTATCAGACTGAGACGTGGGGATATGGAGTCGCTGTGCCGTAGAGCATTTTTGACCTGTTTTTGCACTTGAGCACTGCAATACCACCATTGTCATGTACGTCGGTGGCTGGACAAGATACCCTCGAGTTGGGTGGTAGCGTGCGCACCCATCGTGGCGCCAACACGTCCACGCTACTCGAGCCGCCCCAAACTTACCAAAAAGTCCGAGTGGCACTGAATGCAACAGCAGGCGGGACTCGCTAGGGGTGCAATACTATACGGTGTGCTTGAAACCACCCTGACCCCATGACGACAACCCGTCTGCTGATCCAGACAATGGTGTTCTGGAAAGCTGCCCAGTTAAGTAGACAAGACGGTGACTCGGATGGCTAGTGTGGCTAGTGCATCACGTGACTTTGCATGTGGCTCATCGCTCTAGATTACCCGAATTTCAATCATGAGCCAAGACATTCCCTTCGTAACGTCGTTCTTTTCACCATGTCTTCAGACGCTGAAGATGAGGGTCTGGACCTATTCCATGAGCCCGCTGATTACTACCAACCAGAAAAGCAGGCAACTTTTGCCTCTCACAAACTGCTTTCCGGCAAAGACCTTACTGTCCGGCTCGTGGGACACAATCCATTGTGGGTAAGACCCCATTTATGCAGCAAGAGTTTCAAACATAGTATGGAACTCCTGTCCATGCTTGGTGTCGAAACATAGTTCTCCTGGACTTTTCCTCAACCTGCCAGTCCACACTACACATTTTCTGGCTGCCCCACCCAATTAGAGTACACTCACTGAAGTAATCAGGGTCACTTTTTATGGAATGCGGGGCGGACAATCTCAACATATCTGGAAGAAAATGCAGACGAACTTGTGAAAGACAAGACCGTGTTAGAGCTAGGCGCCGGAGCGGGACTTCCTAGTCTCGTCTGTGCGTTCAAAGGTGCTGCTCAGACGGTAGTCACTGACTATCCTGATGCCGATCTGATCGAAAACTTACGATACAATATCGAACACTGCGAGGTACTCTCTAAGCCGCCAAATATTGTGGCCGAGGTTCGTAGCTGCTTTTAGGTGTGACAGACTTCACTGACAAGGGCGCAGGGCTACTTATGGGGCGCACCCACCAAAGATCTGATAAAGCATCTTGATAATGACCCGGGGTTTGATGTTCTAATCTTAGCTGATCTTCTTTTCAACCACTCGGAACATGAAAAGCTCGTCAAGACGGTTGAGTTGACGCTGAAAAAGGCATCCACCTCTCGAGCCTTCGTCTTCTTCTCTCCCTACCGACCTTGGTTATACGAAAAGGACCTGGCGTTCTTTGATCTAGCCGGAAATGCAGGATTCACTGTAAAAAAGATTTTTGAGAAGGTTATGGACAAGGTCATGTTCGAGGAAGATCCAGGAGTAAGTCCAGTCAGTTTATAAATTCGGAGACATTACTGACTCGGACAGGATGAACTTCTTCGCCGTACGGTTTTTGCCTATGAGCTAACTTGGGGATCCTGATTTGGTCCAGAATTGTAGCTGCGAACGAACTTCAAAACATCGAATCTCGCAGTATTAGGCGTTTTATGAGTACACATATTAACCTACCTTGCGGGCGAGTTGCCTACTTTTATCAAGCCCTCACCAAAACTACACGATTCTAGCGCAAAATAGCCCACTTTGGCCCTATATGGTACAATACGATACAAGATCTTATCCAGAGTCTAATTCTACTACTTTCTTACATGTACACGCGTTATGCCCAGTCTTATTACGCAGTCTACACCGTCGTTGAGATACTTCACCTACTTCAGCGCGGACCCGCTTCTTTAGCTTCTTCCCATCACTACGCGCCCCAAAATCCCTGAGAGTAGCTAGATGCTCTCCATCTTCAACTATCAAGGTCCCCTCTGCCTTAACCTGCTTTCTTTTGTGAGATTTACGGCGTGTGGCGGCCTCGTTAGCTGCTCGAAGCTCAGCTATTTCCTGTTGTACCAACGCCAGCTTATGCGCTATAATTGCTGCCCCCTTTGAGACATTCTTAAAGGCCTCTACTATAGACGTTGGCGAACTGCCTAGGTGCGTCTGAATCCTTGCTTTCAAAAGCGTTGATTGCGACCCTAATCTAAAGGTATTGGAGTTTGCGACTGCTAGAGCCCATTGTTGGGCAGGGGTAGCGATGGAGTACGTAACTGCACATCAAGGATTAATATAACCCGTTCTGGGTCGAACGGGACCAATCTAGCGCCCCGAAACTCTCCTTGGATATTACTAGAAGTAATTGAGGCGTCAAAGGCGCGCTTAAAGCAAGGCAAGAGCTCTTGTTTTGTAATATGGCTGATCTGGCCGTGCATAAGCGCTTCGACTTGGCGTCTATATGCCTGCTTTAAAGGGGAAAAGTAGCCCATATTAAGTGGCTGTGAGAGGTAAGACGAGTGCGGAGGCATGCAAAGAGTAACGGCCTTGTCATTCTTGCAGTAGTTCTGGAAATCCAGCGAGTTGTGGCTCTCACGGCCGTCAATAACGAGCAGTTGGTGGTTACTAATCACCTTCTTCTTTGTATGCACATCACTTATACCAGTCTGAGAGGTGGTGGCGCGCCTTGAAGATAATGAAGGGTGGAATGGCCCACCCGGTTGCATCGATGTCCTGAATGACTGTTGCCCACTCCCTGTTGCCTGGCTGAATAGCCTTTGGTCGTCCACGTCTCTCTGAAATTACAACAACTGTTTCAACGGCAATCTGGCCCATCATGGAACCTGTTTCGTCAAAGTTGCACGTGTCATCATCTTGGATGCCGTACTTGGTTTTCATATTAGATACCAGGCTAAACCAGGCGCTTATAACCTTAGAATTTCCACAGAGGGCTCTTTTATAATCATACTTGAGATTAAACTTCATTATAAGCTTAGGGCGGGGTTTAACGAAGGTACTGAGCTAGTTTGAGCCAACCTGGCCCATTTTACGCTCAGCGCGCAAGGAATTAGCGATATCAGCCACAACTGCAAGTCTAGGAGAAAACCCATGCGATATAAGCTCAATTATATGCTTAAAAATTACATCCTCCTCAAGCTTAGTTAGATTACTTAAATTCAGCGTACAATCTATACGTGAAGGTCGTCCAGCGCGTCGATTGCTAGTGTCTTCCACTTGACGCTGTAAATAGCTGCAGCGCATCGCTTCGAGAGCGTTGGGTCTTGTTTGGAATCCTGAAGGGCAAGCTGTATCTGACATTCAGTAGAAGGCTGTAAGTGTTGTTGTTGTTGTTGCGACATTGAGGTAGTGTAGGTGTTTTGGTGGGGACTTAGCAAAAGTGGGCAACTCGCCCGTGAGGTACGCTATCGATTCGATATGATCCCAAACCTGCATATGAAAATTGAATACTACAGCAGCAGTGAAAGATATTTACAATGGGCCAAGGACCGTACAGAGGCTCTATCGAGTTGTTCAGAAAATATCCACCTGCTGTCTTCCGCGGATAAATAAAACACTTCGATTAGTCTAGTAATTCGACATGACATGTCAGGACTGACATTATGCGGCTTTCTTCACAATGTTAGGCCTCTTCGATTTGTATTGTATTCTTCTCCCAGTAGGCGTCCTTCCTTCCTTCCTATGCTCCAAGAGGAGCAACTTTGAACGCTGAACACCTCTGCTTAATTGAATCCTAAAAGGACTAATCTTCCATAGAGAAAGAAATTCATTTAAGTAGCGTAGTTAAGATCACAGATATGGGAAATCGTGCATCCAAGGCCGATACACTCTCGGTAAATAGAACCATCAGTGACGATGTAGAAACCTACTGCAGCTTAACCCATGTCGACACTCCAGAAGCCGAAGCACTTTATGAAAAAAAAATTAAATATCGCTTGCGGAACGAGCCAGTCAGTGAGCTTGACGTGCAAAGCATCTGGGCCTTTCAATCCCCTGGTTGGATCGATGCTGTCTTGCGCAACATTGTCAATTTTGACGTCTTGAACATGCAGCCTGCTGGAGGATACATCGCCCTGATTATTGAAACAGAGTTGCTTCAGTATCACGATAGGGGTGCTGCCCGGGTTGTTGGCATGTACGAGCGGCATAAGCAATGTCTCCGGGACGAGCCAGATGCACATGCATCCAAAAGCCTCCGTGAAGCTTTGAGCAACATCGCTTGGGTAAGGGTTAAGATGGCCAAAGATGTGTACAAGGGAAGAGAGATGCTTTTGCGGCTATTGAGGAGATGAATTGAGTTGATGGGGTTTGTGTCTTGGATGGATAGGGCTGTCTTCATGAAAATATCTTGCAGATCATGTGTCAGACGGGTCTTGGAATTTTGTTTTTTTCGCTTTCCAATTGATCAAAGCTCACTTGGATATTCAGACAAGAAATGGTACTCTTGTCTCATCTTCCCCCGCATTTCAGTGTTATTATGGTTACTCATACCGATATGAGGCTCACAGCATCATGAACCATGCAGCCAGCATTAGGTTGTTCCGCATACTGGAGCGTATCACATCATAGCTCCACGTACATCTACAGTTATTGATATGAATATAGTCTGTGGGGCCGGCTCCGTAGTGTTAAGTCGCAACTGCACACCACAATCGGCGCTAGCGGAAATAAGCTTAACGCGATTCAGGGAAGCTTATCCGTTGCCGAGGTACCTCGACCTCCACAACCTCTAACAATAGCCATGGCGCTTTTCAGACCGCCATGAAATCGTCATAACTAGGCTCGACATTTCGTTGCTTCCTTCACAAACATGTCGGCCCCGTCCAAACCCCCAAAGGCTATTCTTTTCGACATTGGCGGTGTAGTGGTAAGTGGCCAGCAACCATTCTCATTAACAACAAACGTATATGCTAACTTCTCTACTTGACATAGGTTGTCAGCCCTTTCCAAGCGATCCTCGACTATGAAATCGAGAACAAGATCCCAGTTGGCTATATCAACTATGCGATTCAAAAAGGACCCCACGACACAGGCGCATGGCAGCTGATTGAACGGGGCGAAGTCGAACTCAATGACGCCTGGTTCGCATCGTTCAAGCAGCAACTCTCACGCCCCGAAATATGGTCCGAGTATCTGCAAAAGCTGGCCAAAAAACAAAGCGTAGGGGGCGGTCAGGCTGTTGCTGGAGGAACACATACTGTTCCAAACATTGATGCCAAGAGGCTGTTCTGGCGCATGATGAAGATCAGTCGCACACCGGATCCATACATGTACCCTGCGCTGCGCAAGCTGGGCGAGAGCGGGAAGTTCGTACTTGGCGCTTTCAGTAATAACGTCACGTTTCCCACTGGGATCCTGGACGATGAAGGCACCCTCTTCACAAAGGAAATCGTCCATGCCCCGCCGCCGAATCCTTACGCAAATGATTCCGTAGACATCACCTCTTTTTTTGATGTCTTCCTCGGCTCTGCCGCCGTTGGTGTACGGAAACCCGACCCCGAGGCATACAAGTTGGCGGTAAGGGAGATGGATAAGATTGCAAAGAAGAAGGGCATGGGAGAGGTGACGGCGGGTGATACGCTCTTCTTAGATGATATTGGAATCAATCTGAAGTTTGCGAAGAAGACGGGACTGAGGACAATCAAGGTCAATCTGGGCAAGACAAAGGAGGCTGTGATGGAGTTGGAAGAGGCGGTTGGCACACCGTTGTTGGATGAGAAAGCTAAGTTGTGAGAATGGGGTCTCAATTGCCTCTTGATTTACGTTCCATAGTTAAAATTAGAATATTTACTCTAGTTGTATCATATCCATTTACATACCTTAGGATGTGTATCTGTGAGGTTGTCAATAACATGATTTTTTAAGACTATTACATCGCCTACCACCCCCAACATGTTTGTGACAATCGCACACGATCACTTGCTCACTTACCTCGCTTGCTAAGCCAACAAACATACTCTATATGATCACTTGTACAGCACATGAAGTCTTCCTGACGGTTGATCGCTCTACTAAGCACTATATAGGATGGTTTCTTATCTGTTTAAACTCCCGCTCACTTCCCTCCCCAAGCTAATCTCCTCGTCTAAATTCAACAGCTCAAAATGCCCGGCCCACTCGTCTACCCCGAAGATTTCCATCCCTTCCAGCTCACCACCTCACTTGTACAATTCAACTGACCGCCCCCAACCGCCGGCACCGTGCAACTCGGACGCCAGGTACTAGACAGCGGGGAAGTGGTTTACAAGGCTGTAGTCACAAATTGCAGCGGGAGAAACATCAACGGGGATATCAATATCTTGACAGAGGTTGTGGTGGGGCGGTCGAGGAGCCAGATGCTGTTAAAGTTATTAGAACACGTGGAAGATCGGGGGTAGATGAGGATTAGGGAGGTGGAGATGCAGTAAGTAAGGTGGAAGCAAATAAATGAGGGGCATGTGTTTCGTTAGGATATGATTCAGTGATGGGAAGTGGGTTTGTAGAATGAAGGCTGAGATGATGGGGTTGTGGAGGATGTTCACAAAGTGTTGTTGATCGAGAGATTATCATGGCGTTGCGTGTGGCAATAGCTGGTTGTGGAGCAGTTGCTGGAATACAACAACGCAGTTATATGGGCTATTATGAAGACGGCGTGGTGTACCCGACAACATGCTGTATATCCAGGTAAAACGAATTGAAAGAAATGCATAGCAATATGCCAATATAGGAATCTAGCATAGCCAAGAAGAACATACAGTTCACTAGCAGCTCAAGTCTCTGCCCTGAAACTACTTACCCTAACCCAAAACAACCATACCCACTAGCAAAGCCTATACCAAACACCTGTTCCCTCCCCACAATGCACACGACACAATCTTACCTCACCTAAGCATAATCTCAAGAGAAAAAAAAACCCCCATCGTGCACCAAAAAAAGATTCATCTCCAACTCCACGCTAAGTACAACCCGTCACTACCACGCTCTCCCCAGGATAATGCCCGCAACACCAACCTCCCCTCAACAAAAATCCTCAATAGCAAACAAAAATAACCGCACGCGTTTCCTATCGCAAACCTAGCTACATGAGTAAACCACACATAATCACTAACCCTTGTTCAAAAAAAACCCCTAATACGAAAAGAATTCACTGCTTACTTACCACATCCGTACTCTATTCCCGTAAGCAATCCTTCAAAGAACCCAGATCCAAACAAAACATAACTAGCAATAACCAACACACCGAGGTGAAGGGAACACGAGTCAATCGACTCATACGTACTTAGTCGGTGTACGAAGATATCCTTACCGTCTCTCCCTTCCGCCAAATTAACTATCTATGCTAATACACGAGTACCACCGCGGCGACCATCTTCGCCCCAACTTACCTACTTGATAACCCACTAGGGCATACCTCCATCGGGCCGAAAAGGCCAGCCATGCTTATCGCTCGCACGCGCTTTCCTTTATTGCCTATGCATGTACCTGTGCCTGTGTCTGTGCTTTTGGGATGACCATGTAGATACGCAATGATAACTTCATCCCTCATTTCTTATCTTCGATGCGCATCGAACGAATGCATGACGGGCGTGAAACAAATCCTTTAGAATGGGAAGAATTGCATGATCTACGAAAATCAGCGTAGTGATGCCGAAATCCTTTTTTTCTGGCATTTTTTGACCGAGGTGGGGGTATGGGGTTCATTTGGGGAAAAGGGAAGGGGGGGGAACGTGCACGAATGTCATTTCCAAAATTGGAGAGAGAAAAATGTTAATATGAGCGGGGAGAGTCATGGCATGCGAGTTTTGCGGAGGTGGTACTTCGGTGGTAATGTTGATTTTTTTGTTATTTAATGATATGCTAGGTGTTTTCTATGAACAACAAACAGGGGTTCTATTTTGCCTAGAGGGGGGGGCATTGTGAACCTCAAGGGTTGCTGTGGTATCAAGGGTCCTGCCGTCGTGAAGTGGTTGAAAAAAGAATCCAAGAAAAAAAGTTCAAAGGGTGCGATGGAGAAATCTGCCACTCGCATGCGTACTGAATGGCATTTCGCCCGGAATCGAGAAGAGAAAGACACATAACCGTGTGCGCCATATGTCCAATTGTTCCATAACCAGCTTGCCTTACAACTCCTGTGAACGCCCGTAATCATGTGTCCATGTGCTCCATGGAGTCTGGGTATTGCGCTAAAGTGTGTGTGTGTGTGTGTGTGTGTGTGATCGTAATGAAATATAGTATATATGTACATGACGTTCTTCGTCCTGTTAGTCCAGCGCGGTTTGTGGTGGATAAAACGTGTCTCCATGCTGATTCTTTTCTTTGAGACAGACGCCTTGTCGCCCGACCTTTTCTTGCAGGAAGTGGAGGCGATCCATGTCGTTTTTGTCAAAGGCAAAGGCACCGCTCCAGAAACCGCAGTCAATGTTGGTAGTTTCGTTTCGCGAGACGACCTGGGCTTGGGCTGCACGATCTACCGGCGGCAGACCAGGTTTCTCGCCGGATAGTGCGCTCAACATGTCAATTTCGCTCATACCAGGCATGTGGTGGAACAGCTCCGAATTCAGTGTCCAGCAGCGTAGTCCGGGGCTCGGGTATTTGCTTCGTAGTTTGGGGTCGGGCGAATTCTTAGGGTGCTGCCACTCGGGCGTTGGTGAAGGAGTGTTCTCTCCCTTGTTGCAAGCGTGCAAGAGGGCGACGTCAAAGGCGCGGGCCCCGTTCTTCTTGAGTTTTGGGGGCGCAAGATCGTTGAGGAGTCGTTCGGCAGCTTGGCGGGTAACGGCGTATCCAAAGGAGCAGAGAGGCAGTTTGGAGCGGTGCATGACGCGAGTCCGCTCGGGCATGCCCAACATGCGGAAGAGAGCCTGAGTAAAGGGATGCAAGTCGAGCCATGAGGGCATAGTGGGGTCGTGGTACAGCTTGTGGGCTATAGAGCTCAAGTTGTACGACTGGCGATCTGTCTTGGGGCCGTCTTCCTCGACGACATCAAAGTAGTCGCCGCAGTGGCCGAGATAGAGAATGTCCCACGCATGCTGATCACCCCAGTACTGGGTGCGGTTCGGGTTCTTGTTGATGTTGGGGTGGCGTGAGCGTACTGGGGGAAGGAGCTGGCGGGTCGCACTTGCCGCCAGAGGTATCTGGACGCTGCGCAGACGAATGTCCCAGTCGACGTCGTCTTCGAGGATGAGTGCCGTCTCGAGGCCAGAATCCAGGAACCTGAAGGAGCGAGTCAGCAGGTGGTGAAAGAAGAGGAGATTGGGGGCTATTGCATACCAGCGCAGGGCATTGTGATGGCCCAACCAGGCTAGGATGGAGCCCTTTTGGGTATTGGAGTGGCCGTTAATGAAGCGCTGGACGTCGCCTTCTGTCCACTCTGGCTGTTGGGGGATGGTGAGGTCGATGTCCGTGACGTTGGCGGCTTGAATTAGCGGCCGTCGACGGGCGGACCCTTCTTTGGATACGACGAGGACAGTGCCAAAGCCCAGAGTTCTGTTTGCTGGGACTTTGGTGGGCCGCGACTCGACCGACGATAGCCATTGTGCGTACGCGCTGTCGGGGCTTCTGCTGTGGCACCAGAGACCGACGACCACGAGGAGGATGAAGATCAGCAGCGGCGCTGGGCGCTTCCTCGAGGCAAGCATGGTGATGGGCTAAGGAGTTGGACCAAGTGGAGTGGGCGCACGTATGGGATTATAGTACATGTCCGCGGGGGGAGGAGACACAGGGGCGACGCTGGGGTCACAAGAACAAAAACGAGTGTGAGGAAGGCATTGCAGAGGAAGGATAGCGGCGACAGAGGCAGGATCGAGATAGGCGTGTGTGCGAGCGGCGGCCATGTCTGAATGTCGCAGCGCATCCAACGGGAGCTAGCACAGACATGGCGTCGTGTAACGGCTGTAACAGGCTACTTTAGATTACCACAGCCTCAGCTGGGATTGTCGTCATTTGGGCAAGAGGAGGCCATGGATGCGCGGTGGAACCAGGGCGCTCAGGGCGAGGGCTGTGGATGAATCATGTACGGTGTGCTACGTACATATACTTGAGTGCATGTGCATGCTCGGTTTGGGTTGGTAACATGTTCCCCTTCGGCATCCCCAGCCAGTCGGCGTCTTTGTTTTCCTTGTCGCATAACTCTTGAAGCCTTGCTCGTCCCGCATCGTCGCGCAAACGGCGTAGCCAAGCATGGTGGCAGTTCCATACAGGCTGATCGCAAACGGGATGCCATGGGCCCGTGCATTCGAGGCCGCGACGACGACGATGATGGTGCTCAATGCCCGTGATAGCGCGAGGGCCAAATCCACCCGGCCAATCCACCATAGATACACATACTACACGCATACTTACACATACACACACACACACACGCACATCCATGTTGACACCTGTACGCTCTTACGTACCACACACGCTCACTGCAGTGCGACGCTGTCCTCCATGTCTTGTCCGGCCGCAGGCTGCTGCTGCTGCTGCCACCGCCGCCTGTCTTGGTAGTCTGTGACATGGTGTGCGCCGCTGCGCCCTGAAACTACTAGGCGTCCACCCTTCCCGGCTTCTCGTCCTCCGCATCTCACCCTACCCGAGACCCTTTTTTCCCATCTCGACAGAGCCACAGGGGAATCATACGTTACGCACTCATCCACGCTCCGCCCCCGCACACTGTTGCCACACGCGCACCACATGCCCGCCCACTCGCTGCCCCAATCGTAATGGCCACGCTGGCTTCGCCCTCGCCCCCGTCTTCCCCTTCGACAACAATGCGCCGCCGCAGCTGGGCCCGGAAGGTCGAGCGCTACTGCTGCGTCGCCGTCACCTACTTCCCTCTCGTCTTTGTCTACGGCCTGACCTCGTGGGCTGTATGGGTGCAGACTGGCATCGGCCTCGTCCCTTCGCAGAATGCCTGGACGGGTATGTCGTCGTCGCCCTTGCTTATGCGACACCACCGCTGCACCAACAACAGAGTCCCACGTCCATGCTAACATATGCCCACCAGGCAAAACATCCTCCGCCCTCGGCCTCTTCTTCTACTTCATGCTCAACTGGAGCTACACCACCGCCGTTTTCACCGACCCCGGATCCCCGCTCAACGTCAAAGATGGTTACAGCCACCTGCCCTCGCAAGAGGGCGGCGAGATGCACTACACATCCTTTACCGTAAAGGCCTCGACCGGCGAACTGCGCTTCTGCAACAAGTGCCAGACCAAAAAACCCGATCGCTCCCACCACTGCTCCACATGCAAGCGCTGCGTGTTGAAAATGGACCATCACTGTCCCTGGCTCGCTACCTGTGTTGGTCTCCGCAACTACAAGGCCTTTGTCCTCTTTCTCGTATACCTAAGCGTCTTTTGTTGGATATGTTTTGCCACGTCGGCTACATGGGTTTGGAGCGAGATACTCAGCGACGGCAAATACACGGAGTCCTTTATGCCCGTCAACTACGTCCTCCTCGCCGTGCTGTCCGGAATCATTGGCATCGTCATCACCGGATTCACCGCTTGGCACTTGTGGCTCACAGTAAAGGGTCAGACTACCATTGAAAGTTTGGAAAAGACGCGCTACTTGTCCCCCCTGCGATCCACGATGAAACATCAGCTCAATGACAGAAATTACCTTGATGCGCAAGCAAACGGACGACTGAGTGTAGGCGATCAATTACGCGAGATTCATGCCAATGCGTTGCCAGGTGTCACCAGGCCCGAGGAAGGCGAAACCCCTTCGCATTCTACTTCACGCTCCCCTGTTCCCGGTCACGCCAACGGCTTTTCCCACTCCCATTACCAATCGTACGAATACCGTGAACGTCAGCAGAACCAGGATCGATACGACAACTACCTCGACGAACGCGACAATGAGCAGCTCCCCAACGCATTCGACCTGGGCTGGCGACGTAATCTTGCCCATGTTTTCGGTCCTTCGCCCTTGAAATGGCTTGTGCCCATACCTAGTACCACAGGAGACGGCTGGTCTTGGGAGCCCAGTCCAAAGTGGCTCGCAGTCCGCGAGCGCATCAAGCGAGAGAGGGAACAAGAAGAAAGATTGCAAAAGCAGCGTGAACGCGCTGCGGGTTGGGGGGTTGATTCTCCCACTGAAGCTGAATTCAGGCGCCCCACTCGTGGTCCCGACGGATGGATGCCCGGTCAGCGTAGCCAGCCCATCGCACGACCCGGAAGACGTCCCGAGTGGCAGTCAGCAGTCCGCTATGGCGAGCAAACCCGCTACCTCACCACTTCGAACGGTGTTTTAAGAGGTCCCATTGATGGTCGGAGAAGTCCAAGCAAAGCAGACCAGATCCTAGGAAGAGATCGTGGCATGTACGCCGATGACGACGTTCAGCTCCAGCCAATCGAACGGAAGAAGTTTGACCCATACAACTACACCTCAGAGGATGAAGAGGACGAGTACGACGTTTCCAGCGACGAACAAGCCGCAGACCAGAGAAAAGCTCAGCAAATGAAACCTGCGGTAGCACCACCCCCAAAAGGAACATCGAATTGGAACGATATCCCTGAAGGTTTCCTTGATCCTGCCCCACAAAGAAAAAAAAGTCCTAGCCAACAAGGTCGTCCCTCCAAGAAGACGGGCAATTGGGATGATTGGGCCGCATAGCATGAGTACGACGTTTGTTTTTGAATGGGTAATGGATATGAAGCCATGTCCAGATTTTGTAAATGTAATGTTTGCATAGCATGAGCGGGGGGTTCACGGCGTTTGTTATTGTATATGAAGGAAAAAAACACATCTGACTGGCCTTGTCTATTCATCCAAGAAAGAGCTAGCTTAGACACATTCTTATTCGCATTTTGTACCTTGATCTCGATTTTCTGTGCACCTGTGTCTTTTGATCTTCTTTTTCAGTCTTCAAGCTTGGTCTTCCAATCTGGATTTCCCTGAGTTCACATTTTATTTGTTTTCAGTTGTCTTTCTACTAATCTTTTCAACTAACTCAAGTTCAACCTGAACAAGAAAACATTGCCCACTGGTAAAGGCGAGTATAGAGCGAGGCCAAGGTTCAAAAAAGCACTCTGGGTAACTCAACAACCACCACCACACTACTACTAGCGGTGACAAGGCAATACGTTGACCCAAAGGTATGGTAAGCTTTGACTATATAGTACTGAACCCAAGAACTGTGGCACGTCAGAAGGCAATATAAAAGCGTAGTTATGGAATTCACTCAGACAATTCATCATCATCATCAGTAATCATCATTCTTCTTACCCCCTCCAACATCTTTCATCAATAGAAGATGAAAGCTTCCTGGGTTCTATTTGTCCCCTCGCTTTGCGTAGGAATCCATGCCTTTGGTCCTCCACAAGTCCGGGATGCCACCCAGCAGGTTCTAAGCTCGCTCGATGTCTCTGGTCAATCGTACACTTGCAACAATGGTAAGGACCTCCGAAATGCAATCAAGTATTCATCGAGACTCACATACAAAACCTAGGTGCAACGCCCTCTCTAGAATGTGTTCCTCAGTCATCAGAGGCAAACTGTGACTGCACCTGCTCCAACGGCATCCACTTCAACCAGCCCCTCTCCCTCGGTTCTTCCAGCACTCCTATTCCCGACGGCTGCCAGAACGCCAAGGATGAATGTCTGCTGCGTGAGCAACAACTTGCAAACGACTTCAACCAACTCAAAACATCCTACCTGATGAAGGAACAGCAAGCTGCAACCGAACTCGACAACCTCAATAAATCTTACCTGGCAAAGGAACAACAGTACTTGAAAACGGAGGAGGATCTGCGAGCGCAACTAGCCATGTGTCAGAACAAGACCCCGCAATACCTGGGCTGCTACAGCGACTCGATAAACCGTGTGCTCACCGGCCTAACAGTCGAAGCACTCGACATGACAGTTGAAAAGTGTGCCGCCACCTGCGCCCAATACAAGTACTATGGTCTCGAGTATGCCAAGTATTGCTTTTGCGGAAACAGTTTCGTGGGGCCCACGGGAAAGATTGCAGAAAGCAAGTGCAATACCAAGTGTGTGGGCAGCAACGAGATGTGTGGTGGTGCTTGGGCTTTGAGCATGTATGCCAGGTGAGTTTAACAAAGTTGAAATGTTTGGTTGGGGGTGGCTGGGCTGAAGCGAGGTGGGAGAAGAAAGGGGGGGAGTGGGTGCGGTATAGAATGAGGAGTCGTAATAGCATGGTTTTATAGCTCTGTTGTTAGAGAACATATGGCAGATTGGAAAATGGAGAAAGGAGGCTGTGCGGAATCATGTATCGCACCACTTTTATGTACTAACCGTGATATTTTACAGTAGTATTCAATATGTTCCTCACTCTATCGCAGTAGATACTGTGGTGTCTCCAACTTCTAAATCTGTAATTAGCCAATGATATTCTTGTGCTGCTGCAAACTTCAACACATTCAATACTAGTAATAGCAATAATACACTTCCATACTAATCTAGTACCAAATGTTATACAAAAGCGACCCTAGGCAGCTGGAAGAAAACTTCAAGTGACGTCCCCACCACCAAGCATCTGCAAATACACTTCCATCATAATACAAATGGATAAAAGTCAGGTGGTGATTATTAACCAATATAGAAGATCTGAGCCACGTCTTGTTTATGCTAAGCCCATTTCGGCAAGACCGGCCATCCAGGTAGTGACTTCTCACAGACATCAACACTTAGAGTTGCTTATACCAATGCATTTGTCTTGAATATCAACCATCTTTGAGTATTCTGAAAGCAAAAAAGAGACTAGGACCATTGTCCGATACAGGTATGGGATGAGGTCCAAGTCTCGAAAAAGCATTCTAGATAACATCAACTCCTGCTAGCTTCCCGCAAATGCAAAGGCATGAATAGCATGGCAAAAAGACGCACTAGCTACTAACTTGCATATGAACCATTTAATTGGCACTTCCGAACCCCGCTCACTGTCTACCTACCATCCGTTGAACCGCGCCCGGGCTAGAACCTTTGTCGAAAATACGCAGACCACTGTACCGAATACTCAACAGTGCGTCATATACTAACTACTAGTGCAATGGAGATCTCTACATGCTGCGCCGCAAGGCGGACCTGTCGGTAGAGAAAGGTTTCTACGCACATGATGCGCTGCTGCGACTAACAGTACGCGGCGTCTAGGCAATACCTTGACCCAGACACATGTTGAGATTCAAAAGGATTACTATCAGCCAACGACGCGTAAAAGTAATTCCAAAAAGGCATATAAGAGCACACTACTCTACATAACATCTGCTCACTATCCATCCTTTCAGCAATCCCTTCCATCACCAAACAACCGCACACGATGAAAGCCTCTCAGATCCTCTTCCTTTCCACGCTATACGCAAGTGCACATGGCTACATGGCCCCGCAAGCTATGGGTTCCATGCCACGCAACTTCGGAACGCCCGATTCCCTAGGAAATTCGTACACATGCGACAATGGTGCATGACTCTGCATTCTCTGATGATGCAGCAAAAAGGCTAATGTAACGGCAGGTGCCAAACCTTCTGTGCAATGCGTTGATTCAGCTGCAAAGCCAAACTGCGATTGTACCTGTACCAACGGCATCCGCTTCAACCAGACACTATCTACGGATGCACCAGGAAGTGCGTCGTGCGCTACGTGCGAGGCAGAGAAGGAGCAGTGTCTTGTGCAATTGGCTATCAATGCCAATCTCGCAACAGCGCGTGAGCAGCAGTTGAAAACGGACTTTGAAAATGCGTCCGCACGCGAGGCGCAGCTGAAGACGGATCTCGACAATGCAGCCGCGCGTGAGCAGCAGCTGAAGACGGACTTTGAGAGTGCATCAGCACGTGAGCAGTCGTTGAAGACTGATCTTGAGAATGCATTTTCGCGTGAGCAACAGTTAAGGTCGGATCTCGACGACGCATCCGCACGCGAGCAACAATTGAATACCGACCTCGAAACCGAAAAACAAACCTGCCAAACAAAAGAGGAAAACCACCTCGCCAAGGAAAGAGACCTCGAAGACCAACTAAAGCCCTACAAGTCTTCTTCCTTCAAAATCCTAAACTGCTATATCACCACCTCCAAGCGCGCCCTCACCGACTTCTACATCAAAGACATGGAAATGACAGCCCACAAGTGCAAGCATATCTGCCGCGGCTCAAAGTTCTTTGGCCTTTCCGATAGCCACAGCTGCTACTGCGGTGATTCCCTCAATACGGGCTTGACTGAGGTTAATGTCGAGCAGTGCAGGGTTAAATGTGGTGGCGACATATATGCATGTGGAGGTATTGGCAAGACAAGGATATTTACGTACGAGTATTAGAGGGGTAGGGGAAGGGGAGATAAGAAGAGAAGAAGAGAGATAAAAAGAGGAGAAGAGAGAAGAGATGAGGAGAAGAGAGGAGAGGTGAGGAGGAAGAGGAGGAGGAGGAGAAGAAGAAGGGTACTGCGCACATTAGCTGACTTTCATACTCTGGTGCAATATAGAAGTCAACTAATTGTTAAATAGACTTTATTAGCTAGCCAGCGCTTAGTGTTAGCAAGATGTCTGAATGTAGAAGAGAGATAGCAATGAATTATAGTTACTTGCCACCTCTGCTTACCTGCACGCTGTATACACCGTGCAACTAGCTCTGTTGTCTTAAAGTGAAAGGTCGGCAGAAAGGCCGGCGTAATCTTAGCTTGCTAACACAATTCTTCCCTACATCGTTTTTTTACCTTAATTCTTTAATAATTTTTTTTCTAGTCTATAATACTCTGCTCCTGTCTCCCATGCTGGATCGCTGCTTAACTGCTGCTGTCACATACGCTTCATCTCCTTTTTCTGTTTCTGCTCTCCTCTATCCCCACTCATCGTGTATCTTTGTAGCCCCTTGATTAATTTTATCTTTCTTCTCTACTAGCTTCACCATGCGATCCTCAAACTCGCCTTGCATACCCTGTGGAAGTAGTTTGATACAGTGATCTTCTATCAACTCAGAATTGTGAAACTCTGCCGCATGCATCGTCGACTCCTCTGCCTCCTGAAAATACCCATCGCACCTAGCTAATGGACAATGGAACGGCCGGTTTCTGCCCTCATCAAAATGACAGCGATCCAAAGCATCTACTACAATAGGCCACAGCCCAAAATCTTCCAAAAAAAAAGGAAGTGAGCCTCTATACTGGAGTTCGTAAAAGCGTCCTACCGAGCCTAAAAATTGCTTTGCCGGCACAAGGACTGCCTTCCAGTCTTGCCCTAGCTTTGTCTTGTTCCATGAACCATCCAAACACAGTTGGTATACTGCTCTTTACCACTTCTGCATAAATGGTCCACTTGCGCCTACATCTGCTGGAACGCTGATTTCCCCGGCAATAAATGCGGATGTTAGAATCCCAGGTGGTGACGATCGAATTAGGTACTGCAGTGCCTTTGAAACACAATACCTCTCTTTTCTTGTTGGCAGCGACATCCAAGTCTGGTTAACAATCACTCTCTTTGCCCTTGGACACCTCTTTCAAAACACCTTCCAGAAGTGTCCGATCCGATCTTGCCGGACTTCCTCAATTCCATCGCACAATAGGCAGATCTTGTCCCGTACTCCAACATCATAATCAATTTGTATATTCTGCACCTTGGCTAGAAAGACCAAATCATTGCTAGTGTAGCCAGCGTAGCCACCATCAATGAGCCAATGTGCCTCGATAACAAAGTACGTGTCTGGATAAGCCCAAAAGAGCTTACACGCTTCTTTTCGGAGACTAGAAGACACTCTCATAAGCTGAAAGAGATTAGACGCAGAGCAAAAGGTAAGAACCTGAAACCGAAGCTCCGCTGGTAGGGTGTTGAATCGCAAAAGCTGCTTGTTTTGGTAGAGGGAATCGGTAGTAGTACCGCTAGGCTGAACGTATATATCAAACGGTGTTCACTCTTCTCAATCCAATGGCATGTAGATATTGTGCCTTAATACTTTCGTCCAGGGCGGGTGCGCAAGTGTGGCGAGAAATTGCGTGTAAACTCTAGTAGCAAAGCCGCATGATAGTGTTGATAAGGTGGGTGGAAGCCGCCTAATAGTATACTTGATAATGATAATCTTCTTCATCTTCATCTTCATCTTCCTCTTCTTCACTCAGTATCTTGTGATTTGGGGTTTGACAAAATAGGCTGTGTTGGTCGTCAGGCATACTATTATTGTTATTATTATATTATAACATTCTGTTTCAGCCCTAAAGCTATATAAGACGTGTAAGCTGGTGAGGCTTACAAGTATCTACGTAGTTACATTCAATTTGGTGTAGATCGAGGCGAGGGGGCTATCTAAATGAAGGTGAGGCTCGTAGCCTAGTAGTCAGGTGTCAGATTGTGATGGGTTCTTAAGGATGGTAATATGTAAGATAAATAATATGATTGTATATGATTGTGATGTTTTCTCTGTCTGATCAAATGTGGGATGATTCTGCCCCTTTATTAGGTGGCTTAAACCCTTGCTGTGTCAGCTTGGCTGGGGTGGCTTGAGTTCCTAATTTGATTGGCTGCTGACAGAATCCAGGTACTTAGAGCACACCCGGAATCTATCAACTCACAGTAACTTATAGCAGCTTACATCTGACATCAGGCATACTAGCTACGGCGCTGACGTTAGGTTTCTATCTGCCTTGTCTTGGCAAGACGCTAAATACCGTGCCCCACCACTTCGTGCTCGCAACCACTTCGTGCGCTCACGGCCTAACCAAAACTACCTCAAAAATGAGGCTGTAGAGCCACACCAAAAACTATTATCGCGATATTTTACAGGTGGTGAGATCAATAGGCTTTGGTACATATATATATAGCTACAGAAATCGAGATGGAGTTCTAATCGCGCGGCGGCGACGCGAAGTTGGAGGTGGTGAGCCTGTAGCACCTCCCTGAGGCTCCTCACTACCTTGAGGCCTCGCAATAGGCCTCTTTTTTCGAATAGCCTTTGTAGAAGCTTTAAATTTCTTTCTCTTACCATTTTGGGAAGTTTTGAGAGCTTTTTGAAGTTGTTTTGCAGTCTTGCGAGCCGCGATCCCTGAGGCCTTTTCAATAGCCTTCTCCTCCTTCTCCTTCTGCCTCATTAAGCTCACTTTAAGTCTCGTCTGGCGCCTCTGATCCTTCTCCCTCGCCCTCGCCTGCTTCATCTCCCACGTTGCCTCATCGTATCAGCTTTTTGAAGTCGTAGCTCCTCCTCCTGGAGATGCAGGCAATCGCGCGCCTGCTGCATCTTCCTTGGAGACCCGAATACAGCTCCACCATGATACTCCTTAGCCTCCTGTATGGGTAGAGGCTTGTCTTGTTTCCTGCGTGTTCTCTCGCTGACTAGAGCCTCCCTCAGCTTCCTTACTTCCTCCTTCAGGAGACTGTTTTGAACTGAACATGAGTGGATAGGCTGACTTAGCTTTTTGAACTGACTATCACCTTGATCAGCGACTACCTTACGTAGCAGACGCTCCGTCTTCCTCCAGTCAGGGGCACTAAGAGCTGAGGAGTCACTGTCACTAGTAGGGTCAGGTATAGCAAAGCGCTGAAGGATTACTTCTGGGTTAAGAGGCGATATCCCTGTAGCCTTAAAGGCGTTCAGGATTGTCGTTTCCGTGAAGGAGACCTGCCAGGATTGGTGGAAGAGAGTAAAGAAGTCTCTCTTACTCATTGAAGTAAGGCCTTGGCTCCTATCTATGAAGGCAGAAACCTCATCTGAGTACGCTGTTGAGAGAGGCTTGAACATGCTGACGTCGAGAGACTGTAGCGTATGTGTTGAGTGAGGAGGATATACTGCGAGGAGGATCTTATTATGATCACAGTATTCAATAAAATTCATTGTTAAATGAGATCCATGGCCGTCAAGGATAAGTAATCGATAGGAGGAGCGAGCCTTCGCCCTTGTACTGCGATCGAACACCTGTTGAAGTCACGCGAGGCCTATCTCATTGTTTGTCCATCCAGAAGGTGAGGAGGATACTCGAATTTGGTATGTATCTGGATCGAGAGCCTGCAACCAGGTGTCCTGTATCGATTCTGAGGCTGACTGATAGATGAGGGCAGGCTCGAGGCAAGATCCATCAGCGCAGATGCAGGCCAGCAGCGTTATCCACTCGCGCGAGCCATCCTGTATAGTACTCCTCCTTCTTCTATCCTCATATGAGGCTCTACTAAAGATCCTCCTCGAGTGATTTACTACACCAAGCATGAAGCCCTTCTCGTCCATATTGTAGATATGACGCGCCTCGACGTGATATTGATCGATTTTATTGCGTAGGAGGCTGAAGTAAAGGCTGTACTTACTCCTAGAGTCAGCTTTGTGGCGACAGTTATCCATGCTTACTGTCCACTTTGAGATAAGCTGATCAGGATAGCGCTGAACAAAGCGACTAGCCCAGTGTACTCCAACCTCTCTCTTGGCGATCTGCGACGCAAAATTGCGTATCATTGACTGAGTAGGTGGTAGGCCTCTCTCTATCAGCCGATTGATATAAGCTATTAAGGCCTGCTCTTGGTGTAGGTGAAGGAGTTGTCGTTTCTGGTTGCCTATTGTGGGTGAGGCGCAGCGACCTTGGTGTCTTCGGGCGAGCGTAGATCGAACAACCCCATTATTTATTTTTTGCAATTTCAGTATACGTAAAAGTTTCTGCAGGCCTTAGGTCATTAATAGCTGCAAGCGCAGCCTCAATCTTAGTCATGGTGGCGGAGATATGAGGTGCTAACGTTCTGGTGGTTGCGAGCACGAAGTGGTGGGGCACGGTAAATGACGATGCAGCCCACTGCTTCCTTAGCCAATGAGCATGAGCATATACATATACAGAACCCTGGCGTTTCAAGCTGACACCCATGGTGATCCTTCGAGGAGCCGGATCATCTCGTGTGTGGTGAGCGAAGCAAATTTGAGGCTATGCTTACCCCGGTGCCGCCTGCTAGATGGCATTTCTCCATAGTTCGTTCAGTTTGGGTGTGTAGGCAGCTTACTCATGGCGCCATGGAAATAATACAAATCGCTGAAACAACCCCTTTACAACAGAACGATCACAACTCTACCTGTTACACGGGGTTCGGATCTATACTTCTGTCCAGGTCCTTACTAGGGCCAGTGAGCTTTACGCTAGTGTTCCGTGAGTGTTGTCTGGTGATTCGTAGTGGAAAAGAGTTATGGATGTAACTGGGGGTTTTGACAAACTACTAATCTACATTCGATATAGACTAACAGGTACGGTAACAATCGTGTTGAGTAAAGTAACTAGTAAGAAAATACAATTTGAGTTGGCCACAACGAGGGTAATAATGAAATCTATCCATCCCTACATCCTCATTGCTTCCAGTCCTGGCATCACTGTCCTCACAGAATACTCCTTGTTGCTCTTGATATCCTTGATGCCATTACCTCGCTTGGGGTGTGGCATCACATACTAGCGCGGAACACATGGTCTTGGCATGATATCAATCACGTGATCAACACCCCGCGGTGATCATTACCCTCTGGCGCGGACGTCGGGTGGCCCTCAACCTCCCGTACCTCATCAGGGAGAGAGTCCTTCTTTTCACTTGTAACACTACCGTTGAGTAAGTTTTTTATAATCACAACGAACATGCAGCCACGTCAGTACTAACCCTATCAGTATTGTTGCAATATATGGCCTCCAGGAAGACGAACATCAAACTTGGACAGATCCAATATCTAAGGTCTTATGGCTTTGGAATCTCCTACCGAAAAGGCTACATGGTTTCCGAGCATTGTTCTACAGCTACAAACCCGAAATTTTCACATCCCCGGGTATTAGTTCCGCGAACAACACACTTGCTTACGCCAACAATCTAGTAGCCGAACTATATACAGATCGCCAACTGTACCATGCCTTTGACCGACTTATCATCTTCCTCTGTCACAGTTTTGGATGTCTTCTGGCAAAACGGGCCCTAGCATTTTCTAGTTCACGAGAGGGCAAATCTGTCGAGCATCTGCGGTCCATATACACTTGTACATATAGTATTATATTCCTGGGAACTTCTCACAATGGTTTCAGTGACGAAGCCTTGCTACTGCAAAGCGACCAATCGCTGGTGACAAGCCACTTCACTCTCAGCCTACGAAGGGGTTCAGAAATGCTGAACGAGATCAATGACCAGTTCGCGCCATTTATGAAAAGCTTTTCGATTTACAACTTCTGGGAAGATCTGAAAACAAACTATGGATTCAGAATGACCTTTATCGTTGATGCGGACTCAGCTGCTCCGCTGGCATGGGATAGCGTTGAAAAGTGCGGCATCACAGCAACGCATTCTGCAATGGCTAAATTTGCCAGCACCTTTGACCGCAGATTCCAGCCAATTCTTGAGGCATTGTCTCGTTACATCCGAGAAGCACTCAAATTGATCGTATCGAGGTACAAGATGAATACGCAACTCATGGATCAGAAACGACAGCACCAAGTCGAAGAATTGCTGTTTTCTCGGCGTCAATTATCTCAGATCAATACAACTATTCCCTTATTCAACGAATGGTGTTTTATTCCCCGAAAACCGAGCCCTTATTTCACCAGTAGACAGAAATATGCCAAGAATGTCAAGGATATGCTAGCCGCCATCGGACAGAATGAGACAGTACGCCAGATGTGTTGGTAATTTATGGCTTGGGCGGTTCAGGTAAGACTCAGTTCTGTCTAACGTATGTAGTGGAAAATAAGCATAGGTACGTCGACCCATAAGATACCTCGTAGTCTAAGAAATTTGCTGAATATCGGCCACCAGATATTGGGCAGTATTCTGGGTTGATGCTAGCAGTTAGGAAAATGTCGAGTCAGGATTTGTTTCTATCGGCGCCTAAGTAGGACGAGGATCAACGATGGCCTCGGCCATCCATTGGCTATCCCACTGCAAATAACCATGGCTTCTGATACTGGACAACGCAGATGATGTGGACATGGATGTCTCAGCTTGCTATCCCAGTGAAGGTAACGGACATGTCATCGAGTATGCTACCGCTGGGCATATCCGTTTTCGAAGCCTGGAACCCGAAGAAGCCATAAGTCTGCTTCTGAAGGCTGCTTTTTCTGATCCAAGACAACAATCCCAGCCTGTGGGTTCTGCGAAATTGGATCTCGCAAAGGGAATGCTATAGAGTTGGGTTACTTGACGCTCGCAATTGCACACGCTGAAGCAACGATTCGTCGCAACATCGTTGACGAAATCAACATCATTGCGACACGGGAAATTCTTTTCCAAAAAAATGCAACCCGAGAATCTATTGAACACGAGGATGCAATGAACTTGATGCATACTTTCGTCTTTATGCATCACAAGACCATACCCGAGCACATTTCCAGAGATCATGGGAGGATTTCCAATCTACAAAAGGTACAGTCACACACCACCTAGACATCTTACAGCCAATCTGGAATGATGGGGTACAAGCGCGGTTTCTACGACCAATCGGCGTCTTGTGTGATCATTCAATCATCGAGTATGACAAGGGCCTAAGTACTATGCACCAAGTACTTCACAACTGTGCAAGAGACACGCTCAGCGGTCTAGAGCAAATACGGTAGCTGAGATGTACAATGGCAATCCTAGCCCACTGCATCTTATCAAGCCTGGAAACTTCTGGCAAGCAATTCCGAGCACTGCTTCTGCCGCACATTCATTCATGTCTGCAATTACACAACTCGGAGCAGCTGCGCAAAACCGAGACGCTGAAAAGTGCATCGCAAATGGAGAGATTTGCTTGGGTTTATGCCGAGCAAGGGCAGTGAAATTCTAAACATCGCTTACAAAAGAGTGTGATTCGGATCCGGCAAGGGCTGCTGGGAAAACACCGTGTCGACACGATCCGCGCCAAGCGCAGCTATGGGCGCACTCTGTGGAACCTCTTTGAGATTAGAACTGCTATTGACGTTCAGAAGCGCGACCTGGATGCATTACGCCGGAGCCGTCCGCATATTCGGGACTGGACAACTTGGCCAACGCGGAGATCAATTCATGTACCATACTACCTCGCTATAAACAACATCACGCTCACCCTGTGGCTTGCTGGAGAGAGGCACATGCCCAAGATGACTGGCGAGCGAGCAGTTGACGGACTAAGAAAGCACCTTGGGCCCAAAGATCCACAGACTCTCAGCGCCATGTTCAATCTAGCTCGAACCTACTTCCCTCTCGGCGAAGTCAAAAAGAGCCACAAGTTACTCGTGTGGGTACTCCGACTCTAAAAGCGCTTCTTCGACATGCTCAACCTAGAAACCCTCATGACACGCAACGAACTCAGCCTGCTCCTCTGCACAAGCAAGCGCCAACTACTCGCTTCCCAGCGCCTAGTCGAAAATGTCCTCAAAGCACAACGCGAGATACTATACGAAGAACACGCATACACCCTCTGGTCCACAAACGACCTATCAAAAGTTCACGCCGCACTAGGACAATCAGAAAAAGCCGTAGCCACCCTCGAAGCCATCCTCCCCGTCGTGAAAAGGGCACTGGGCGAATCCCATGTCGGCACTGCAATGACGCAGTCGAATCTCGGCAAAACGTACTTCATGTCCGGGCGATGAAAAGACGCTGAAACCCTGGTTCGCCAGTTACTCGCAACGATACCGTCGCAGCTTCCTGACTGGATATACAGCATACACGGCTATCCGTGTGCTAAGTTCAAGATTGGGAAGATGGGGAGGTAGAGAAATTCTGTCTTAAGATTCTGGAGCAGGCGGCGTGGAAAAGGGGGGTTGAGAGTGAAAGACTGGAGGTGGTGGCTACGGCGCGGTTGTTGATGGCTGTTTATCGTGTTCAAGAGAGGGAGGAGGATATTGTGGCTATGAGGAAAAGGGTTCCCCGGGTGGAGTTTAAAAAAGAGGGTGAGGATCGGTTTGATCCTTATGCTGTGTGATGAGCATCCAGCTTAGAAAGTAACACCACCCTAAGAACATATTTGGTGTGATAAATGTTTTTTCTGTGTGACTTCAATTACACAGTAATATTATAGATACATTTCACATAGTATAGTCAAAATACTCCTCATCAATTAATGCAATTAACTCTTCCATTTCTCTGCCATATCTCCCATCTTTCATACCCAATCCAACTCAACCACCCCGTCCACCCCTCTCATCCTGCATGCCAATCGCCGGGTCCGGCGCCTCAGGAAACTCCTTCTTTGCAGTGTCCTTCCCCCCAGCCGAATCCTTACGCTCAGTCGCATGTCCACCTGTACCTTCCTTGTGCGCGCTGCTGTATTGCATTAGTCACTTCCTTTGCCCTCTTCTCTCCCCTCACTATGGTAGCTTGGTTGAAAACTCACTCCATGCCGGCTTTTGCATTACTCTCGTGCACATTATGGGTATCACCTTGCCGGACTTTGTCCTGCACTGCATGCGGTTTATCGCTGTCGTAGAGGTCCGTTTTGGTTTTTGAGTTTGTGCTTAAGTCGTTGGGGTACTGGGCTACGCGGTTGGGGGTTGAGAGGGAGAATCGACGAGCGGAAGGAGCACATAGGCGGAGACGCGCGGGGGATTTGATGATGGTAGTGCGAAACATTTTGGGGAATGTTTGACTATGCTTCTAGTTGATCAAGTGCAGGAGACGTTGGCCGTTGGATTTATATGCAATTGATTTAATTCTGAAAGATGGAAACGAAAATGGGTCAAGGAAAGCATGGAGAGAAGAGAAAATAAAAGACAGAAGTATGCGACTTCACTAGCGAATGAGCCATGACGCATTATGGTACGCGTTGGACAATGATGATGTATGACGCTTTCGAATCAGGTACCAGTGCTCCTGCGGCTCATCAGCGCTAAGCCTTTTACAGGCGGCAGAACCACTTGTGCCCCTCCCCCACAATTTGGACATTTGAGCCTCACGGCGCAGAACATGGGCGGAGGCTTTTCGCGCCTTCTTTCACATAACTATATTTCAGTTCTTCATACCCTCGACCAGCCAGAAATAGCGCGTTTTTCCTTAAAAAAGACTTAAACGTTCTCCTGGCACAAAATCGCATTCCTCCCTCCTATTGCCAAAAAAACAGCATACAATCACACCTCCCCACCAACCATGACAACCCCCAAAGACTGGAAACAAGAAGATTTCCCTTGTACCCTGTATACCCTCTCCCCCCCACTCCTTCTCCCAATCACTAACCCTTCCCTCCCCCACAGAACCCTCCACATCCCCTTTCCAACCGCGCACCTCGCCCAAACTGCCCAACTATCCCTCTCCGTCGACGCCGAACTCTCGCCGCTTGTACGCCGCGCCTTCACACTTACCGCGCTCGCGGGCTCAACCGAGCAATCCGTGCTGCAAGTCGAGTACGCGGCGACTACAAACCGCATGTTGCGCGTTGCCGTGAACGGGTTTGTGGAAAGTGCGGGCGTGGTGGTTGCGGTGATGAAGGAGTTGGATACGGATGTTGTGTACGAGCCTACGAAGGAAGGGCTCGAGGGCGTGCAGGGGTTGGATGTGAGTATGGTTGGGTGAAGTGGGGGTGGCCAAGGCGTGCACAGCGTTGTTTTATATGAAGAAGAGGCATACAAGATAAGTCAAGATTCGATTTCTCAGGCACAAAACAAGAAGAAAGCAAGCAAGTGTAAAAGCATGGATTGAGAGTGGGTACACGTACTATGGGTTGCGGCAGAGTGCTAGTAATATGATTTAGCACCCCTTCGCTTCCCGCTAGGAAAGAGGAATGCCAAACTCCAAAGTGTATCCCCCAACGCCTTGTCAAAGGCGAGATATGCATTTCGTTTCAAGAGATTCAGACACCCCCTAAACGCCATGCTAAGGCTTCAGAGACTATCATGTAATTAGTTTCACATGGCGATTTCCAGTCGGAATCTCAACACCAACAAATCACTAGCTTTGGGTCAAACAATTTTCTAAGCCTCCACTTTCTTTAACGGTGGCTCTTCACCATTGCCTTCCTCTCCTTCATCTTCCAGCTTCCTCTTAGTGGCCGGCTTCGTGCCCATCGACCCCGTCATGTCTGCCGTTGGTATCGTCGAGCGCATATTTGGAGCCTGCACTGGGGGAGCCCCAGGTGGCATTGGTGGGTGCACGCCACCATCTCTGATTTCGAAGCCATCGACCTTCTTCAGCTTCCATTCTACTTTGATCTTGTGTCTCACTAACTCGCCCGTTGTGCGTGCGTCCTCATAGCTGTCGTGGCCGGCAGCGCCTGCTTGCTGGATCTCTTCGCCGAGATACTCCTTGGCTAGTTTGCGCAAGCCGAAGCGGAAGGGTAGGCCCTGACGGGTTGGATAGAGGAGTACTGTGTCGATGATGAAGGGATGTATGAGGCGAATGGTGTTGAGGTCGTTCTCAAGCGCGTGCCCTACAATGGGGGTGTCTGGAGAGACGTGTGAGAGGAAGAGATCTCGCGCTGCATAAGGCGAGTCAACGATGCGGAGGTCTTTGCGCACTGGCTGAGGGTTTGCCGGATCGTATTCCTTCGCATTGACAAATTGATCTCGCGTGATGCCAGAGAAGCGCGTGTTAAAGTCGAGTATTTGGCCCAGTGGACGAACGAGGACATCGATGAGTGGCTTGTGTTGTGGCCATGATATGACAGTAAGACGAAGCATTTCCAAGCCATTGGTAGTGTAGCCCATTTCGCAATCAAAGCATACAGCCAAGGTCTTGGGAACCTTGTCGTTTGCTGGTGTCTGAATGAATGGCATGACCAGAGACAGCCGTTTTGTGTCTTTGACGTTAAAGACATGGGTTTCATGCGTACTACAGCCTGACGATCCTACCTCCGCGCTACAACATGACAGTCTCTTCACTTCTGTGGCATCGTTGGATTTCTTGGGGTAGATGGTTCTGCCCCAGTGATACTTGCATTCCCCACCAGTCGTGAGCGCGCCTTCTTCATTGCGGTCCGGAAACACTTGAAAGCGGGTTTTGCAGCGGTCGCATTCTTCCCACCCTGCGGCTGACTCGAGGGCCAAACGAGTCTCGTTCACTTCGGCATCGCTTGGTAACTGAGTGACATAACCATATGCATCCAATCCATTCTGCTCGCACTTGAGTGTGCGGAGAAAGGCGATTTCTTCTTCCGGGTTCAAGCCTGTATCGACCCTCTTGAGCGGCGCTTTCTTGGGCGGCTCACCTTTCTCCAAAGCTATAGCTGCTCGCCTCTCCTTGACCCACTCCTCTGGTGTCATGCCCTTGAGCTTTACTAGCCGCTGTTTCAGTATATTCTCGTAAACAGACGGGTTTGCTATGGCGATTTTTTCTTCCTCATCAACTGCCAATTTGTTTAACTGATTTGGACCGAGGTGCAGCGCCTTTATTTCCGGTTTGGTGGCTTTGAGAAGTCTGTCGTTTTGCGGTTTCATATGCGTGTGTAGTGCCTTTAGGAGTGTAATTCGCCTAGCGTAGGTCGATGGCTCTTTTTTGAGTTTACGCGGCATCAAAGCGACTGGCGCGTCAGGATTGACGGTTGGCTTGGCTGCTATAGCCTTGGATGGAGGCGGTGATGTTGTCCGGGAGGCAGATGGCGGCAGTTCAGTGGGCACAGTCGCCTTGGCAGGTAGTCTCGACACCAGAGTTTGCGCAGGTTCTGGTTCTTTGTTTGTCGGTGGCACCTTGCCCTTGGATATGGTTGGATTGACCGAAGCGCTAGACCCTAGTTGCCTCAGTGCAGGAGCGGCTCCAGATGCACTTTCACTAAGCTGTGAGTGTTTTGCGACCGTCTGAGGGCCATATATGGTTGTTACCGGGGAGGGTGAGGGCGACCTGTCAGGTGAACTAGCAGCATCATGACCGAATATGCAGTGAGGAAGTGCGCAGGAGGCACCTGAGGGACATGGTATCTTGACGAAGCTTCTGTACGCTGGGGCCGAAGGCCACATTGTTATTAGGGTTGCGAATTGATGGCTTCACTGTAAGTATACACGTAAGCAGACCCAGATGGTGCTCGACGTACCGAGCTGGGTTGGTTGAGCTTCAGTCAAGGGCGTGGGTGAGATGCGCTCAGAGGCTGATTGGTTTTGAAGCAGGAGAAGCGGTACTGGTACTCTACTCAACCCATCCACGGAGGCAATACAAAATAGGCAAACGACGAAGCACGCTAGTACGCAGTGCACAGTTGACAAGTGAGTGCAGGCTGTGCAGGGCCAGAGATAGCCTTTCGGCTCAGCAGAACAACATCCACTGTGTCGACAGGTCCATTGGTGTTTGTAGCAAGACAATCAAAGCATGCAGTTGCCGCGAGTGAACAGATAGATCCACTTGGGAATGACGCCGAAGCCAATCACACGGTAAAGGTGAGAGACGAGTTGAGTTAACTTCGTCCAGGCACGCGTTGTTGCAAGCGTATCCTGGTCCGAGCGCGATGCATGCAGGGTCCACACACGCGTGAGCGGACTTTGGAGCGGTGATCCGTCTCGAATTCCGTCATGACGCCGTGATCTGAACAATCTCAAACTCGACTTCTCCCTCAGCCATCACGTATCGAATCTCCCCCTATTACTGGCGATATTGCCGTTGCGATCCAGACGGTTTGCCGCACACCTGTGCTAACCTAGATTGCTTAACTCCATTTGTGGCTTGAGGCGGTGCGCGCATCGGGCACGACTGCGCCTTTCACGGACGATATCTGGACGTGGGGGTGCCGTACATATACTAATACTAGACCTCTCACTGCCATCTGCCTGTCAACAACCTTCACCACACTCACCAGTTCTACCTTTGCCACCACCACTATGTCCGCCACCATGTCTGAGAAGGCCGACCACCTCTGTATCCTCGTCCATGGGTACGTCACCACAACACAATCGCCGCCTAAACTCACATCCAGGAAAAAGCAATTGCGCTGACCACGACCAGCCTTTGGGGCAACCCCGAGCATTTGAAATACGTCAGTACCACTTTGAACGAGAGGTTTCCCAGCGAGAAACTCCACGTCCTTGTTGCGGCGCGTAACTCGGGTAGCTTCACCTACGACGGCATAGACACGGGCGGCGAGCGCGTTGCCCAAGAAATTGAGGGAAAGCTTGAGGAATTAGCTGAGAGTGGACACAATATCTCCAAGATCAGTATCATAGGATACTCATTAGGAGGTCTCATCTCCCGTTATGCTATCGGATTGCTCTATCGGAGGGGCATCTTCGATAAGATACGGCCGATAGTACGTTCCTCGGCCCAATTCTGGCACCACATGCTAATCCTAATAGAACTTCACCACCTTTGCAACTCCCCATCTCGGCGTTCGAACACCCCTCAAAGGCTACCACAGCCACTTGTGGAATGTCCTGGGCGCGCGCACACTTTCCATGAGCGGAAGACAACTGTTTGGTGTAGATAAATTCAGAGACACTGGCCGACCACTTCTAGCCGTCCTCGCGGACTCGGAAAGCATCTTCATCCAAGGACTGGCTCAATTCAAGCACCGAAGTTTATACGCCAATGTCGTCAATGATCGAACAGTGACCTACTACACTGCCGGTATCTCTTCAACCGACCCTTTCGTAGATCTAGACAAGGTCAAAATAAACTACATCGACGACTACGACGACGTCATTGTCAATCGAGAACATCCAGTCTCGCCAAGAGAGCCCGAGGAACCACGAGCATTCGCGCAACGCCTAACAGAAGGTACAAAGACGGTGGTAGGGCGTGCATCCATTGTAGCGCTCCTTGCAGTCTTAGTCCCTATCGGCGTGGCTGCTTTTCTAATCAATTCCGCCTTTCAATCAGTTCGCAGCCACCAACGCATACGACTTCACCAGCAAGGCCGATCGGGCATCGACTACACACACTATCGCATACCACTGATGATCAATGCAGTACGACGAGAGGCTGAGAGCATGTACGGGAACGCCAATCACGCACAAAGCCAGGAATACTTGAGCAATGGCTCCGAAGAGGTCGCATCTTTAACACAGCAGAAGATTCTAGGAGAAGCGCACAAAACTGGGTCTGATACCGAAGTCGATTCTATCCAAGCACAGAAAGAGGAGGCAAATCTGAAGTTCCCGACCCTTGCACTTACAGCAGAGCAATTCAGAATGATCGAAGCGCTAGATAATGTCGGTTTCAAGAAGCATCCAGTTCACATCCACAACCACCGGCACTCGCACGCCGCCATCATTGTTCGCATGAAAAAAGAGGCCTTCAACGAAGGCAAAATCGTCATTCAGCACTGGCTCGACAACTTTGAGCTTTAATGTCCTTCCAGCATCTTTCCATTCGCAGTGGTCGAGGCTGCATCCCAGTTTTTCCAGCGTGACGCATGGCGAATCTTGAACGTGTACTAGTACTTTAATACGGCTGTACATCAGTAAACCAGACGAGCGATTGATACCCTTGAGCATCATGTACAGAGTACACAAGTGGAGGAACAATGTCTTTGCATCCTTGCATATTTGCTTTAATACAATTCTAGAAATTAATACCATACAAAACCTCTCAAAACGTCTTTGTTTAATTTCACAAACGCAGTCAATATTCTACCGACCCCACATCCCGACTCTTCACCAATGGAAACACAATCAACTCCCCTTGCGTACTCCAACCACTTACAGCATCTACCGCCGTACCCACATAAATCTCATCTGCACACCTACGCATCTTCGATCCAAAGCGGCAAGATCCAACCCCCCAGTCCCCATCGCATCCCACCATGCGCGCGATCGCCGCTCCGCACATATCCGTACCAGGGAGGGGAAGGGAGGGATGCATACCAGCCAAGACCAGGCAAGCAACGTCTTACCGCCAAGGCGCACCCCCTCACATGGCGCCACCATTTTGCGGAAACGCACGTTTGGGGTAGAGAGTGCGTGCCGCGTGGGAGCGGGCGCAGCCGAGTGGCGCAATTTTTCATGTACCGGTCAAGGGTACTTTGAACCGGGGCTAGGGTATTTAGATTGAAGTAGTTAGTGTGATTTTTTGGATGGACTGGGAGGGATGATGCGGTACAAGGTTCGGCTGCTAGCGTCGCTACCATGGGGGTTTAGTGGGGTGTAAGTATTGGTGGACGATGCAGATAGTAGGTGGAGGACAGGGGGTATGGGGAATGTGGCTGTAACGGCGGGCTTTGGGTGCCTGGGATGCCTTGTTACGAAGGTTGATAGAAGTGAGGGAACAAAGGGAGAGGGGCTGCAGGTGCGTTTTTTTGCATGTGGAAGTGAAGAATGGAAACACTGGGATTGTGGAGGTGAATAGGTTTGGATAGTATGTACATTGGTTTGCTTATCTGTTCAGATATTTACAGGTGGCTTTCTGCTAACCTTTTCTACTGGAGACGTGGTGATCCTTGAAATGCTCTTACGATGAAAGCCACAGCGGGGTCCATCAGTTTCGGGAGGACATAGGTTAGATGGTAGTACTGGCAAGATCCCGAATCGCAGACCTGTATCAAGTCATTAGTACATCCGCCCCACTTCTGCACTACACATGAAGCTGATAAATACTTACAGGATCACCTTTTGCACAAACCTGCAACACCTTTGGTAGCAGATCAATCGGGAACTTGTCTCCCAGCTGACCCAACCTCTGATTCGGATCACCAAACATAACGACTGCCTTGATCCTCGGGAACAAAGACACGGGGAGCTTTTCTGCGGCCCGATGCATAATGCTTGCGCCCTGCGAGTAACCAACTAGAGCAAAAGTCTGGTTGGGACATGCGGCAGATTGTGTAGTCAGACGCTTGATAATGTCGTCTGTGCCTTGTCTGCCGCCTGATATGACCTGAGAACTTGCTGGGTACTGTTAGGGAGGCACATTACACGTCAGCTCTTGTCAATTTCTAGGGGACTTTCTTGTTCTATTTCTGTGGATCAGCGTACTTGTACTGGATACCCCTGGACGCCGGCCAGCTGTGCAGAAACATTGCTCACGACGGGGTCACCGACGATGACACCGTACTTGGGGAAACTGGGCTCGCTGGTGCCACGAGCTGGATTCGACACATCAGTCTCTTGAATAAGAGTACCCCAAAGTATTTATCTGCAAGCTTACCAACGAGAATCTCAAACGCAGAACATCCCTTGGGAATATCGCCTGGAACGATGGGCACAGGCTGCCCGATTTCAACGTCGTTTGCAGGAATCTCAGGACAGGTTTCCTGAGCAGAGGACATGGCGATCAAGGTAAACGCCAGGAGAGGAGTAATTGACATGTAACGCATCGTGCTGTACAGTTTTTGCTTTGCTTTGAGCTTTTCTCGTTGCTAAACTATGCTGCTGTGTGTTGTCCTGACATAAAGCGAACAAACCCTCCCCCTTATAACTTCACACGCATTCTAAAAGCAATCCATACTCTCTTCCGTCATGATATTGCAAAGTCTCCACGGAGATTTGGAGGGACGTTGCAACTGAAGTAGACCTCGGCAACTTTGCTGCGGAACAAGCAAGGATGTTGTGATGGTGGTGGTGTTGATATCATCTGGATCAAGCCACCACCCTTGGCTTCTACGGGAGATTAATCTATTTTCCTCAATTCCAGCCGAGGCATGCGCGTAGCATGATATAGAACCAGAGGGGTATATTGAGATGCGCTGACTGTTTCATGCCGGCTCGACACCGGGATCTTCATGTTTTGCTTTTTACATGGGCTGTCCCATGTCACCGGTTTTGCTGGGTTTAAATGAGATCTGCATGACAGGGCGGATGCAGATGCCCCAAGTACATCCGCGTATAATACTTGGACTATGCCGTGATGGTACTAATAGACAAAAACAGGTTCTGACTATGAAATTGTGGGGTGACTACGCCACACATACACAAAGGGCCAACACAAGTGGGTGTTCAGCCCTACATGTGGATAGAGAGAGGGGGAAAAGCAACTAAACCCACGCTCTTTCCATGCGAGATACGCGCTTTTCTCCGACTCGTCCCGACTCGCCTTCATCCCAATCGTTTCACAAATAAAAACAGTCAATATGCCAATCGGGTTTCTTATGTGACAAGGTGCTGCTGCTGGTGGTGGTGTCCAGTTACCTTCCTTCCCCCCTTCTGGTTCACACTCACCAGTTGCAGCCCTCCCCAATCGAACTCACACAACTTCCAGGCACCCGCAATATACAGCAAGGCAAAAGCCACATTGCTTACATGCCATCCTCCACCAAAGGGCAAAATGTATACGGTACCCCGCCTTTTGCCCTGCAGCATGCAGCCATTCTAATTACCCCTAGGGCTACGACCGGTAGTAGTACAGCCAAGTGACACCACCTACTCAAGGCTCTAGCATGCTGCTCCCTCACACGACCTAGTCCATTACAAATTCAACTTTTTACCGAGGCGTCTTTTTTCAAAAATCGCTGCTATTGGTGTTTGCACGGTTTCAGGGCTCCGAGCCTTCCTTTTACCTAGGCACTTAAACACCCAAGAATCGTCTGATCTGTATGCTGACTACTCCCCCCTTCCCTTTCAAAACTCTAATACATGGTCCTTACTCCATTGAAAGTACGTACTACGTGGCTTGGTATAATATGCAATAGGGCTTGGCTTGCTTCAAGGTACTACTAGGGGTCGTACCATAGGGCGCTCATTGGACAGTGAACCTGGAGTAGAGCGATTTGCTTTCTTCGAATGCCTCGGCTCAGAAGGAAAAGTAGTCGGCGATTTGGCCTTTGTCAACGCGTAGCAAAGGGTGCGTCTGTGCTAAGGCACAATCTTGCAACCGCGGGGGCCACAATCTATTGCTGCAGCGTTCGGTAATTGACGATGGGAGGATTCAGGAAGTGGGCCGGTGATGGAGACCGCTCGTATCTGGAGTAAGTATAAAGATAACTGTAATTCCACGATTTTTTAAACAGACAGCAAGCAAGTATCGCTTTCTACTATCATTTATTCACTATCCTTCCTGACTTCCAACAATTCGCTTCTTTATCATCTTTTTCAGAAAGTTTCCCAGCTCCTCATTCCAAACAGTCAAAATGATGAACTTCTTCACCGTCCTCGCTCTGGCCATTGCCGCCTCCGCAACTCCAATTACGATTCCCGAGTCTGGCGATGCAGTCGTTGCTACCCGCCAGATCGTCACCGACCGCACGCGCTTGACTGAGAACGAATTCTCTTCCTTGATTGGTGGTGGATGCAAGGACGTTATCTTCGTGTGGGCCCGTGGATCCACCGAGGCCGGCAACATGGTAAGTGGATACTTTCTCCCCCCAAAAAATCCAAAAAAGTAAAAGATCCACACCTTCTAGATTCTGACTAAGAAAACTTCTAGGGCTCCATCATTGGCCAGCCCCTCGGTGACGAGCTCCGCCGCGAATACGGCAGTAACCTAGCCATCGAAGGTGTCGACTACGCTGCTCTGCTGTCCACCAACTACCTCCCCGGCGGCACCGATCTCGCCGCTGAGCTTGAAATGCGCGGTATCCTTCAGGACATCAACAGCAAGTGTCCTTCTGCTGTCATTGTTACCGGTGGCTACTCGTACGTCCTCACTTACCCTTGTATCTCTTTCTCTTCTCCCATAAAACTAATAATAGCAATAGTCAAGGTGCAGCCGTCAACCACCGTGCTATTGAGGACCTTTCTACCGCCGTCAAGAATCAAATTGCCGGCGTCGTCACCTTTGGCGATACCCAGGCCCGCCGCGATAACCAGCAGATTCCCAACTTCCCTCGTGACAAGCTCAAGATCTTTTGCGGTGATCTTGTCCGCGACACTGTCTGCGACGGTAACCTTGCTGCGGCTGTTTTGTTGCCCCACCTTAGCTACGGCAGTGATGCGGAAGAGGCTGGACGGTTCTTGATCGGAAAGATCAACGCTGTCCGTGGTGCAAAGGCTTAGAGTTTCTAACTCGAGCTTGCTTTTTAGAGATAGAGAGGGTTTGGGAGAAATTGATTAGAAAGGTAATGCAAGTCATTCAGAAGAGGGATGATGTAGGATGGAGGGTAGCAGGTGGTATTGTACATATTTTTCTTGGGAGAGTAACTGTTAAGTTGCATCTGATTGTACATAAAGACGAGTGGAAATGTAAACGGAGGATTTTCTTAAATTTTGTCCCAAGTGCAATGAGAGATGATGTGGTTTTCTCTCCAGACTGGATATTGATAGCTATGAAAGAGTCCCAGAGCTCTATATCAAACTTGGATTGATAGTTGTTGCCAAAACTGCGAGGCTTGGAGATGTTAAAGATAAACCTCAGTCGGCTGATCCGTACACGACCATATTTACTAGCTGGTTCAGTCATGCCTATGGAAATACGGCGTCTTATAGGGTCCGATTCGACCTTCGCTTCCGTATGCGGACAGCTACTGGTTCTAACGGTCTCACAGAACCGAACGCCTTGTCGGACATGGTCGGCATGACTGCATCTGTGAGTTCCGGATCGCAAAGTTGAATCTCCCATTCGTTCAACAAGACAATCAAAGTCGCTGTCTGAATGTTTTGTGCGTATTCACTGCCCAGACCGACGTTCTGGTGGCCTCCTAAAGCGGGAGCTAGTAGTTCAAGACCATCCAGGCTGAACTCGCCCGATTCGAAACCGCCCCATTTCTTCAGCTTATCGGGGATGAGAAATCTGCCTCCCCAGAACTCTTCCAGTGGTCTCTCGACGGTACGAGGTCGCGCTTTGGCCCATGATTTGTTATCCAGTGCAACATCATGTGAAAATGCGATTGGTGACCTTCCTTTAGGAAGTATATATTCTCTGTCCAAGAGGATATCGTGGGCTTTGGCAGGATAAATCATGTACTGTGCCATTCGCAAACGGCTAGTCTCATGAAACAGAGACTTGACAAGTGGTAAATCTGCGATTTCTGTAACACCATAAGTCCCAATCGGTTTCGAAGGATTCTTGGAGACAATGTCGTTCATTTGATTGGCCAGTTGCGGATTGCGCAACACTTCGATCAAGGACCAGATTGTTGATGGAATGAGTTTCCCGTTTGAACTGCATGCATAGGTCAGCATACATATTCTCGTTCCTCATAAGCACAGTCATCCCCGAATGGATACGCACCAATGAATAATCTTTAGTAACTCCACTGCTCGCGATTCTTCCGATGTGAACTCTGACAAAAGACTGGTAAGTTCTTGAATAAATGGTGATCCTCTATGTTCATCCCAGTCTGAATTGTCGGTACCAACGTTTGCAGTGTTGCTGCTGTTCTGGTTTGCCTTGAGCCATTTCTCAATGCCTTCAAGTAACGCATCCCGGGGTTGTTCATATGCAGTCGCTCCCAATAACCATGTAATTCCTGGTACATAACTTTCCAGTGCCTGTTCAAATGTCCAATAATCTTTCACAAGTTTTGGATATAGCCGGAAGATCGTTGGTCCAAATAACGTCTCTACCAAGCATCGTGTGAGGACTTGGTGAAAGAAGGACCAAAAGTCTTCTATCTGTGTCCACGTGCCGACCTGGAACATTTTGTCGTCCATGTTGCTTGAGAGCTTTGAAGCATAACGCTCGCCCACGGCAGCCATTGATTCGCCAGTCAAGTGTTTTCGAATTGTTGTCGTGAATGCATTGTTGACTTTTTTATTGTACTTTGCAGGATCGGAAAACTCTGCTGGGATGCTGGATTGACGTTTAGGCACCTTGAAGATACCCTCATATTCTTGTCTTACGATGGAAACCTGCTCTGATAGTTTTGATGCTTCTATGACTACTTTGATATGCTTAGGGTCCCGGAGGACCACAAAAGTCTGCAAACCTGCCTTGACAGTGAATGGAGCGAAGCTACCAAACTCCTTGCTATTGCATATCAGTGAACTTTGCACAAAATTCAGGGTAGCACCTTACAATAATCTCGCAAAGAACTTTTGCGGCCCTTCCGCAGCTATGCTAAACGTATGGAACACGCCAGGAACCAAGTACGGGATTGTGGGCGGCCTTTTTCCCGTTGCATCATTCTTTGAGCTTTGGAAGAAGATTGCAGTAGTGAGGTAATATGTCAGAGCCGGGAGGACTATCACTGCCACCGCGATGAGGAGTAGCATGGTTAGTGTTGTAGGAGTTCGAATGAGGTGTAGTCGCGGTGTTAAACTTGGAGTTGACCCTAGCGCAAGGTAACTGCTGGTCCCGTGCTGGGATTGGCCGCCACCGCCTAAACCAATTGCAGCTTCAATCATCAACTACAAGGTTTACGTTCGCGAGATGCCAGTTAACATGTACAATGAACTGCAATGCTGTTACCTTCAAGCATCGTTTTTTAAGGTGTTCAATGCATTAATGAGCATCCATATCGCCAAACATCACTTTATACACTCATGTTACTAAGCTAAGGTCTGAATGCAAAGAAAAACTCTGTAGGCATTCATTTGATGCAAATGGGGTATCATATCCAAGCGCCAGTATCTACGTACGTCCCGAGAAGACTTGAGAATCCCACCAACTTGCCAAAACCTTGTCCACCTTTGCTTGGCTGTGATTGCCAAGTCCCTCCATATCGATATCCTCGTCATCTTCCGCAGTCGAAGGCACCTGTACGTTTCCAAACTTCTCTTCGACTCTTGCTGCAACACGTATAGCCAGTGTCCTTGTTTTTGTCAGCTCCGGGACCAGCGGTGCATCCTTCCATGCCAGATTCGGCTGTATGTTCTCCTTGGGCTGACGATAGGGTTCTAGCAACGATAGCAGTGTGCGATATGTGTTGAGCTTATTCTGTAGTGTCTGGCGTTGAGCAGATAGCTCCTGCAAGCGTGAGACAGAGGAAAGGTATTCGTCTTGCGTTACTTGGTCGTTGCTGTCCTGGGCATGCCATGTCGCAGGCAGTTTCGCAATATTCTCGTCAAGAGTGAGATCAGCATTTTGGTACAATGTGTTTGCATCATCTTCGTAAAGATCAGAAGCGGTTTGGTCGTCCTCTTGGTCGTCATCAACGGGCTGCGCACCCGAGTCCCAGTACAATGTGTCTATCTGTTCAACGACATGCTCGATCATTTGACGACTGTAAACTGTCCGCGAGTGTCTCTTTAGGTCACGGTTGACTAGATACTGGTTTAGTTTTGATCATCAGGTCCGGGTATGATACAAAAAGTTTACCTTTATCAAGCACTCCTTTCATAACACTCAGCTCGATCCCGCCATCTTGCGCAAGGGTTCGCAGTCGTTCCGATGGCGGTATTCCACGCGATAAGATGTGTTTCCTAGTCTGGAGGAAATGTTGCTTCTGCTCAACAATTGTAGCTTGTTTTGAGCCAGGTACCGGAACACGTTGACTCATTATAGATGTAAAGGGCAGTATACTATCGAGGGATTTGGATGGGTGCATCGATTGCGGGGAGGCACTGGGAGCGCGACGCGTTGAAATCAGACTTTGCCTAATTGGGACTAGTATCGAATATGCACTTTACGAGTGAGAAATTCTGAAGTACAACTGTGGTTGCAACCAGGTACATTAAATTTGTTTAGACACATTCAAACTGAAATCCTAACACACAAAGCCTGCAGAGTATATTATCTGCCGCTACACTGCGCAGTCAGGCTATAACAATAGGTACATTGCTAGCAAATCGCTTGCCCCAAGCAGCCTTAGGCATCATGCACAAATTAGCATGTGACTTCCTGAAACACATAGCATATACGTATAATTTTCCTCTTGAACCCTTCGTAATCACTTGGTTTTCTTGAACATGGCTGCAGGAGTACAGAGGAGCCTTTCAAAAGTCTCTGCCCACCTTGGCGAGCAGGGGCGTCAGCCGCTATCCAGATTTGGAAATATCTCCGATATACTGTAATCTCATTCTCTCAATCTACGTACATTGTTGCCCTCCTGATACTCGTTACCACCTTCAAGTCTAACAATCTCTCTGATATGGACTGGAATACGCTCAATCCACGCTTGAATCTTTTCTTGAGGTAGATCTCTCCAGCATTGCTCCCATACACGGATAGCCTCTGCCCTACTCTTTGGTGCACCTTTCTTCGTAGTAACTCTCTTCATCCACGACCAGCATGGCTCAATAGCGTTTAAATCAGGGGAGTTACCACACCAGAGTAGTCTTTCAACGTCGTGTAGGTTATATATATACTGCTGAACGTAGTGGTCATACGAAGGTGCCTTGTCTTCTTGAACGACTGTTTGAGGACGCTGAGCTTTGCAAGACTTTGCAAAAGGGATAAGCTTTGGTAGTAGAATAGACGTCTGATATCGATACCAATCAATACCTGAGCCTTTACCTCGACTGAGCTTTCCATTCTTTTTAGTCCATTTCCAAGAAGGCTTAGAGCCAGGCTTATTTCGAAGATCAAGCCGTCGCATACCTGTCTCAAGCTCCCATTGAGCTCTCATAATAGGCTCAAGCTCTTGATTAAGCTCATCAATTCGAGCTGCTGCTGCATCCTTCTCCCTCTTCGTCTCCGGCGCCCAGCAGTAAGAAGGGCCTTTTTGATCGTACGAAAAGCAGCCCCAAAACATAAACTCGCTATAGCCTTTCCACCTCTCACGAATACAGCTACGAACGAAGGCCTCGTCTGCCTTTCTCCATACACGATAACCCCCACGTCTATGATTCGAAACAACAGACGTCTCATCAGACCAAATAACATTCTTCCAGTCTTCAATTGTCCAGTCTTTATGTTCTTGACACCACCTAAGCCGATCCTCCTTCATCTTCTTCGTCAATCCAGGCTTCCTCGTTGGTTTCGTCTTTCTGTAGCCTGCTTTCCTTAGAATCCGCCATACTGTGATATCTGAGATGTTGTATCCCTCTTGGCTAAGAGCGCCAGCTATATCAGCGCAAGACTTCTCTCGGCCGTAGCGATCAGTGCGTACACTACATATTACTTTTGCTGAAAGCTCGCTTTGCTTTGATGGGCGACCTGATCGAGGAGCGTCGTCAAGATACTCATTACGGATCTCAATTGGACGTTGGCATGGATCAAAGCCGCGTTTGACAGCTCGAGCAAATATATCGTTAATCGTACGCTTCTGGATCCCAGTTAAGTAGGTAATCTCCTCATTTGGTTTGCCAGTAGCCTTAAAAGCAACAATTAGAGCACGAGTAGCGATATCGTGAGGAGCCATAGTGAGATAGAGTAACAATAGAAGCAAAGAGGTTAAAGAAAACAGCCACGTCAGCTCGGAGATGTTTCCAAATCTGGATAGCGGCTGACACACCTGCTCGCCAAGGTGGGCAGAGACTTTTGAAAGGCTCCTCTGTAGATACAGTACTAGCTCAAAAGTCTGTTCCCCTGAGCACGGGCCTACCCCACCATCCCAATTCCCATAGAGTAGTCTCTTCTTTAACACCAAACAACTCCATCCAAATGAGATCTTTTTGCACTGAAATTTCGCGTAATCGAATACCAGGTGGTGAATTGTCAGAAGCGCAACGCATATATATCTTGGCACAAGCGGAGGCTGGATGCGGAACGACAGAAATCGCGGCGCGTCTGAGCTGCTCGCGACGCGCAGTATCCAACGTTATCCACCGATGGGAAACCGAAGGCACATACATAAAGCGCGATCGGATAGGCCGCCCACCTAAATTAACTAGTAGAGATCATCGTCAGCTGCTTCGAGTCGTTAAACGAAATCCTAGAATCGAATATAGCGCTCTATATCGCGAGGCCAACCTATGGGATAGTAACACCAGCCGCTCCACTATCTCTCGAGCCACAATCCAACGAGTACTTGCTCAAATAGATTACCATAAGTTCAGAGCAAAGCGCAGACCATTTATCACCAAGATCGCAGCTAAAAAACGTCTACTTTTTGCGCAGCGTTGGCGTAATTTCACGTGGGGTGGGCAGACTATTTTGAAGTTTTCAGACGAGCGTAGTATCGCCCGCGGATCTGGCCATAACGCTACTTGGGTATGGCGATTACCAGAGCAAAAATGGTCTCATAAGATGATAGAAGCTGTCCCTACTGGCCGGCAGCCCGCTCGTATGGTGTGGGCTGCCATCTGGATAGGTTCTGATGGTGTTATAGGCCGTAGCCCTCTGGTGATCATGAAACGAGACTCATCACGGCGTCGAGCTGGATATACGGCACGGAGCTACTTAAAAGCGCTTAAGGAAGGGCTACTACCGAACTATAGAGCCGGCGAGCTATTTATGCGGGATAACGCGCGTATCCACACTGCTCGAATCTCACAACAGTGGTTGAGAATTCATGGGATAGAAACGATCGACTGGCCACCATATTCTCCAGATCTCAACCCTATCGAGCACCTCTGGTGGGCACTTAAAAAGAAACTTCATGAGCTTTATCCCGAGTTTGACTACATAGGCGACACAAATATTGAGTGGGAGCAGTTTGAAAATGGGTTGCGCGAGGCGTGGTCAGCCATACCTGATTCTTTGATTACGAAGCTAATTTTGAGTATGCCGCGCCGCCTCGCCGCTGTCCGTAGAGCAAAAGGATATCAAACAAAATACTGAGATCTGTAGCTACAGTTTGATTATTTCAAAATTATTTTTGGACTTAGTTTGGTGGAGTTGCATAGCGTTGAAATTGTGGGAAAAAAGTGGTGATGGTGGCCCGAGCGCTTAGCGGCACAGACTTTTGGAGTGTGACTGTAT